>CM061060.1:39893689-40493689 GCA_030762865.1 Paraleonurus japonicus
GTTCATATTATTATGCACATATTCTATTCAAAATTACCAAATAAGATTGTATATTAAAAGTAATCATATGATTTAATAGATTATATACATATTGTACAGCCATAAAATACTTAATAACATAATAGGGTTAAATTAGGGAAGTAGTCTCACGAGGAATAGACTCTCCCACGAAAATGGTCCTTTTTTAACAAAATAGTTCCATACGCAATTTGCCGTTAAAAACTTCAACGGTTTTTAGCGCGTGAATAACTTTAGCTTGCCCATTTATTAGCACTTTTAGTCTGTTAGAAGATTGTATTTTATGTTTTAACATGTATTTTTATTCAAAAATATATAAAAATATTTAAAATAAGTTGTTAACTAATCATATTTATTTTTTACATTTTGAATCTTTTTATATAAATTTTATTTATATTTTAGAATTATTTAGATTATTTATAATTATTAAAAAATTAATTTTATAATTTTGAATATTTTAGAATAATATTAGAAATTTAGATTTGAAGAATTATGATTAGAAATTTTTTAATTCTTTACGCTGAATTTTTATTAGATTTTTATAATTAATAAAATTAATTTATAATCCCGAATATTTTAAAATAATATCATAATTTAAATTTAAAAAATTATGATTAATATTTTTCAATTCTATTTGATGCTTTTTATTAGATTTTTTTATAATTATAAAAATTAATATATAATCCTAAATATTTTAGAATAATATCATAAAACCATTTTAAACAAGGAATTTCGTTAGTATTACCAACTTTACTTCCCATTTCCAAATCCATGGAATGGAGAATTCAAGAAAAGAAGTGCATAGAGGGCTTCCCATGATACAAACATATTGCTATTAGCAATAGATTCCAATTTTGGACTAATATGTTTATATTCTTTGGAAAGTCTATAAGCATTAATTACGGAAGAATCTCTTACGATGGACCAAATTTACGCCACCATCTTACGAACCAATTTGGTATTTACGAGTTATAAACTCTATCACATACCTTTATCATCCAAGTATGCTTCTTTTTATCATTTTGATAATAAAAAACTTTTTCAAAAGCTTGAATATAATCCCGATAATTATATTTTTATAATGGCATTATTACCCATGTAAAGGATTTTTCCACAAATGGAGATATTCCCCATTCTTGGTGAAATTAGTGCTTGATAATAATCTTGGAGAAATTATAAATTTCTTTTTGGTTTCCACTTGTCATATGTGTTATTTCACATGAATGACTATTATTGAGAATATTCTCATAATAAACCGGTATTTATAAACCACTGCATTAAATCCACAGGTAGATATGTATCTTTCAAGGATTTTCCAGGGAGTATTTTCCCATTTTAAATCGGTATTCTCGATTAAGAAGATAGTCTCTTCTTTCTCCTTCTTAAAAAATCCTTTATTAGGATCTTTTTCATCTTAACAACAATATTTGCGTAGGATGAGATGTACGGAGAGGATGTAGATTCCTCCATAGATTTAGAAGTATTACTTCCTTGAGATTTCTTCCATTTAAGAAATTCTTGGTATGACAAATCATCATGGAAAGATTTGCAATTTTTGAAGCAACCAATTTTTGTTTTCCGTGTTGTGCGAGAATATTATTTTGACCTCGTCCACCTCTTCCCTATAAAGGGAAAGATCCTCGGCCTCGCTGCATATACTGCAAAATTCATGACGGAATATTCACGAGTTAAATAATCGGGAGAGAATTTTCTTCTCCTTTTTATAAATAATTTCAAAATCAAATGGGAGGCTAAATGAGCTTTGCCACCTAGCAAACATTTGCTTAGAGACATCATGTTTAAAATCTTTATTAAACATATGTTTATTATTTTCTGTCGATTTTAATAATAAATTTACGATTATATAAATCATCTTGAAATTTTAAAACACACTTTACTATAGCTAGAATTTCTTTTGCTATAGTAGCATAATTTCGACTATTATTCCATTTTCCGAGAATAAAATCTAACTAAATATTCTTTTTATTAATATCAATTTGTTTTAAAAATACCTCCATATCCAATATACGAAGCATCTGTTTCAATAATTTTATCCCATTTGGGATTTGCAATAGATAAGCAAGGTAAATATTTTACCTTTTCCTTAATTCTTTTAACGGCATTGGTATGATCATTACACCAAGGCTTGGGATTCTTTTAATGTCATATAAAATAGCGATGCTCTGCTGCAAGATTTTATAATAAGGAAATATAATTCGGACTTCCTAAAAATCTCTGTAATTGAGTTTTATACGTAATATCATCGGGAATTTAGAAGCAAATTCAATACTTCTATTGATAGGAATAATATTACCCTTTTCAATATTATAACCCAAAAAATTTAATGGTAGTTTGGAATAATAACATTTTTGGTTTAGATATAACCAAACCATTACGAATAACAATTCTTTTAAAAATTTCTAAATGTTTAAAATGAGTTTCAATATTTTTTGAAAATATTAATATATCATCAATATAAACAACCATAAATTCACTATAAGGAATAAAAATATCATTCATAATTTTACGGAATTCGGAAGGAGCATTTTTAAACGAAATGGCATAACATTCCATTCATAATGTCCAAAAGGAACATTAAAAAGCGATTTTATATCATCGGGGTAATTATCAATTTGAATGCCCAAAATCCAGACTTTAAATCGAATTTAGAAAATATAATAGAATCATATAACTGTCGAGAAGATCCTTCTTGTTAGGAATAGGATGTCTTATCCATTTAAGACTCTATTAAGAGGTTTATAATTAATAACCAATCTGGGTATACCTCTTTCTTGTTCGAATGCTTATTAACATAAAAAGCGGTACAAGACCACGGTGATTGAGGAAGTAGAAATAATATTCTTTTCTAATAAAGATTTAATCTCTTTTTGCATAATTCCATATAATCGAGAATTCATTTGACAAAGTCTTGCTTTAGTAGGAATTTTATCCTGCTGTAAAATTTTCTTCATAAGGTAACGAAACAATATGTTTTTTCTATTCCAAAAGCATTTGGAAGATCATTACAAATTTCTAAACTCATCGATTATGAATAAATTTAATTTTTCCTGCAATTTAGGATTTTTCAAATTATCCTCAATGGATAAAATAGTAATCTCTTGTTTTAAAAAATTTAATTGGTTTTCTTTTATTTTAATATTATCAAACATATTATGTAAAATTTTTGCAAAAGGGTTTTTCAATAAATTTAAGAACTATTGGTTTATGATCAAAAGTTCCAATAATTCCACTATTATCAACCTTTATTAAAGGATATATCTTTTGAATAAAAGGAGATCCAAGTATAACTTGGTTAGAAATATTTTTACAAGTAAAAACTTGTTGAAATACATTTTTTATCTACACAAACATATGCTTTTGGTAATTTAAACTCTATATCAAGTTTTCACCACCAGCATGTGACAAAGTGTGTGTGGTTTTTCAAAATATCTAGTAGGGATTAATCCTTCTGTATAACATTAAGATACTGCACCAGCTATCAACAAGTGCAATAAAATCTTTAGAATAAAAATTATCAATTAAAGAGTAATCCTAACATACCACTTTTGAGTAATAAAAATATCCATTTTATTAAGAAAATTATTATCAATTTTATTTTCAGGAACAATTATTTTTCCTTTTTCTTTATCTTCAAGATTTTCTAATCTTTTTTCTAAAATAATATTATTTTGTTTAAGAAATTTAATTTCTCTTTTGAGATTTTCTACTTCTATACTTAAATCATTTAAAGAAGTAGGAGTTTTAATCTCATGTTTTTCTTTTTAACATTTGATAAACTTTACTCATAAAATAAGGTTCATCGAAACACATGTATATTATGACTTTTATCAAATGCATAAGTATTTCTAATATTATTAGAAGTAGTTGGAGTATCATCCAAATGATCAATAATTTGAGATCTTAATTTAGGATCTTTTATTGATCTCAATAATTCCATAGTATTACTATGATCTAAAACATTAATTTCTAAATTTTTCATTTGGGAAAGAAGTCACATAAACTTCATCATCGGCGATTACACTTGCCCATATCACTTTACGAATTCTCACGAATCGGATATGCTTGACTCTTGTTCAAAGCTTTAACACTTTTCATTTTGAGATATTTGAGATTTTCGAATATAATTCAATATTTGATTACGATTGATTGATCGGATTCATCAGGACTTTAATAAGACTTTGTAAAACATGTCTTTTTGTGTTTTCATCAATCGAAGATTATTAATCTTCTTTTTGCTTAACAACAATTACGAGCATAATGACCAACTTTACGGCATTTATGACAAACAATTAGTTTGTTTTATGTTTTTATCCTCTTCTCTTTTTTGTTTTCGAAGAAAATGTCTTTCGATTTTCCTTTTAGAAGATTTTTTTCTTTTATAAACTCTATCAAAATTTCTAGATTTCTTATCGGGTTTTATCTTTTCTAGTTTTACTAGAATTAGGCATATCCATAGCAAATTGATCACAAAATTGGCCTAATTGCTTTCTTTCGGATAAATTCTGTCTTTTAATCTGTTGGTTTAATTTTATTTCATTACATAAATTTAAACCTTCTTGGATACAAATCTTGATTAATTTACAGTAGGTAAAATCATCATAAGGAATTTGAATATTATTACCACGTAATTTATTCCTTATACTTTCGGCAAATAAATAAAGGCGAGACCATCAACAAATTTTGATTTCCGGTAGAAGTATTACTCTCGGGAAGTTCCATAACTCTCTTGAGAAAAGTATCTTTATACCATCTAAAATGCAGTGTTTTACATCTCGGATTTTGTAATAAAGTACGAAGATATTATCGCTATTATCAGAATATCTTCTGTGAAATGCTCAATAATATTAATTATCAAAAGTATAAACGGCATTTTCAACATCGGCATTATTCTCATTTTTATATTATTAAGAATATAATCTATTTTCTTGAGACAAATAATGGTCCCACCAACCTTTAAGTTGGCGGTAAATCCGAAACTATCATTTTAGCAATATTTTTATCGGTATTACCATTGGTTTTACAAGCGGTAGAATACATTAACATTCTATGCATCGTATTATAAATTTGTTTTTCGGTAAAACCATCAATTTTCCATTCGTAGATATTTCTACCCTGTAACTATTATTGATAATATATTCTTGTTCTTCATTTAAAACATCGATAGGAGTAGGTCTTACGTAATAGTAATATCTATTAGTGGGTTTATCGAGCCCATTGATCAATCTTATTGATATGATCTTGGACAACCTCTTTATAATTAGGATTGATTTCTAAATTTTTTTCTAATTCTTCATTCAAAGTATTTAGTGAAAATTTTGAGAATTTTTCTTCCAATAACTTTTCCAATTCGGAAATAGATTCTAATTTAAAATCTTTTTATAGTAGGAGGGTTGCATACTAGGAGTAGCAGAAGTATCAATGACCTTCGCTTCATGTTTTTGGAAATTCATAAGATTAATAACATTATCAATTTTTATGAAGAGAAAGAATTTGTTCTCCCAACACATTCAAAAATAAATTTGCATAATTATTTTGTTGTATTAACGAGAGATTTATATGTTTACTAGTTATTTGTAAAACATCATTTTCAAATAGTTTAGCGAATGCTAAAAAATTACAAACTTGATTTTCATTTTCAATTTGAAAAGGATCAGTGGGTGGAAAATCAGTATTAATAATTTGTCCATCGATTAATTTATAATTTCTTTCTAAAACGAGAAATATATTGGTCTACATAAGTAGACATAAACCAAGGAACAAACAATATCATTGTTTTTCGTTTCTTCACATTTTTATAAAATTGATTTTGAATAATTTGTTTTGATTATCATCAAGTTTTCAAAAACCAATTTCTAAAAGATTCCCATTTGGGTAATCTAAATTCATTAGAAATAATTTTACAGGCAGAGCTGAAATCAATATCGAGTAAGTTTAAATCCATAAATCAAGGAAAACTCATTTCGGACATTGTCTCCATATAAGCGGTGATTAACATCTTTAACCATATTTTCTTTGCCAATATGCAATTCATTAATCTGTCATTTTGAGAATTATTCTCATCACTTAATTTAGACTTTTCTCACGATTTGAGAAGTAGAAGCTCTGGAAGGAGTTTCCACAATATAATCAATTGGAGAAATGTAAGAGCGTAAAGAAGGAGATCTCAAAGATTGGGATCTACTTTTTATCAAATTGTCAAATTGTATATTAACGATTCCTTGTGGTTTGAAAAACATTTAACAAATTTGATGCACGATAGCCGGGTTGAGGATTAACCGCTCTTTCAATAATCCAATTTTCGGGAAAGCAATTTCCTCCCATTTTATAGATCTTCTAGTTATAATATTAGACCTATGAAAATTTGTTTCAATTAAAACCGTTTCATTAATGACTTTATCCTTTATTTTTGCAATGAGGATTCAAAGTAAATAAAGGTTTATAATAAATTCTCAGAACAAATACGGATAACTTGAGATCCTAAAACATAATTATAACCATGAATTTTAACATTTAATGTTAAAGCATCATAAATATTAGGATCGAGTTAAAGATAAGCGCAAATTGGGGTACACATCAAAATAAAGCTGGACCATGTGCCAAGCTAGATTGTATAATGCCCATTAAATATTGTTTCCAATTTAAGTTTCTACCATCACGTAAAGCTGCTGATAAAGCTTTCAGGCAAACCTTCTAAGGTTAATGGTTTAAAAGCAATTTGTACTAAACCAATATGAAGAAATTTATTATCTTTTTATAAGGCAAAATATCTTTTCGGTAAGTAATTTTATTATTACTTCTTCATTATTAATAGGAATGGACTCTTGAGTTGTTTTAACAACTTGTTTTAAACCCAATTTTTCAAAAGTTCTAATTTATAAATAACCTTAGGATTGATTTTTGGAATTGTCCACTTATTTAATAAATCTAAATCATGGGGTATATCATACTCCATGTTTAAGCTATTCTTAACGGAATTCTTGTCAAACATCATAAAGGTAGTGTTAAAATTATATCATCCCTAAATAAGAACATATAACTTGGCTCTGATACCAAAGTCACCCAGGATAATTCCAACAAAGCAATATAAGCTGAATCGTATTGTTGAATGCGTATTTGTTAAACTAGAATCTTATTGTCGAGGAATAATTACAAATCCGAGACAAGGAATCACGAAATTAAATATCCAGTCATCGAATATAAGTATGAATGGAAATCAAAGGACACCGCCACGCCTTAACGGCCATTCCCAATCGGCAAACAGGCAAAATACGTTCCCACAGATTCCAAATACTCATATTAGGCGGTTATTTAATTCAACCTTTCGATTCGACCCAACATATTGATTCTAGAAATAACGTATTGAAGCAACGTGTTGATCCATAGATTATATCACTTAGTTGTCATATTTGAGAACTAAGTTATAAAAACCATAGATGATATGAACTTAAATAGTTCGAGACATAATTTTAACACTAAGGATCTAGCCTATTAGGCTCATCCTAAGAACTAAAATAATAAAAGAAAAGAAAACTTACGGGTTCTCGGTGGGCGCACCTCTATATAAACAGACTTTTTCTTATTTATGAAGTCGATTTTACGGGAGAGAATTTTTACGGGAGAGAAAAGGGAAGAGAGAAAGGGCGTCGACCTCCGCCTTCAAACAAAGAGAGAGCTGCTATCTATAGAGAGCGGACTTCAAACGAAAATTTAAAAAAACAAAAATGAGCGGTGAACAATAATTATTGTTCAAAAAAGTCAAAAGTGAACAGTAAAATTATTGTTTTAACAAGATATTAAGCTGTACAAATCTTGTTTGTTTCTGTATATGAAACGAGATCTTGTCGGTCTTCACCTATTTAATACGTTTTTCTCAATTTTTCTTGTCTTTTCTTGCGAGATGATTTATCTTTGTCCATTTCTTGGAGCAATCTTTCCATTTCGTCATCGGAAAGTAGTCCTTCATTAGGATCTTGAGCTTCTTGCATTGATACTCCTTTTGAAGATTCGAGAAATAATATCTTCTTCGTCATCAAGATCATGAAGTAATTCTTCTTTCATTCTGTTAAGATATAACTCAATCATTTTCTTGTTTGGATAATTTATCCACACTTCTCATTAGTTTTCTAGAAATATTATTTTTAGTGACTAATTATCTGCATTTTCTTTTTCTCTTGGCTATAAGTCATGCATGTATCAATTATTTTATTAATAGTATCAATACCAAAGCATTCTTTAGTACTTGGGTCAATTTTAACCATTTTCCCAGAATTTTGTATAAAAAATTCTTTTTAAACAAGGAATTTCGTTAGTATTACCAACTTTAACTTCCCATTTCCAAATCCATGGAATGGAGAATTCAAGAAAGAAGTGCATAGGGGCTTCCCATGATACAAACATATTGCTATTAGCAATAGATTCCAATTTTGGACTAATATGTTTATATTCTTTGAAGTCTATAAGCATTAATTCCGGAAGAATCTCTTGATGGACCAAATTTACGCCACCATCTTACGAACCAATTTGGTATTTACGAGTTATAAACTCTATCACATACCTTTATCATCCAAGTATGCTTCTTTTTATCATTTTGATAATAAAAACTTTTTCAAAAGCTTGAATATAATCCCAATAATTATATTTTATAATGGCATTATTACAGTGTAAAGGATTTTTCCACAAATGGAGATATTCCCCATTCTTGAAATTTGAAATTAGGTGCTTGATAATAATCTTGGAGAAATTATAAATTTCTTTTTGGTTTCCACTTTATAGAAAAGTATATTAATATTGAAAATGTATTCTAATTTTACAATGCCAAGTGATGTAAATATTTACAATTGTGTTGACTTAGTCTAGTTTAGGAAAGATACGAAAAGGCACTAATCAAGGAGAAAAATAATATACAATCAAATAAATGGAAGGAATATATTTATTCCTTAATCGCCCCTCAAAATAGACGTGCCATCAAGAACGGCAATTTTGGAACGAAGACTCTGAAATCGAGCTCTAGAGAGAGGCTTAGTGAGAAGATCCGCAAGGCGATCAAGGGTATTCACATATGAAAGCAGCGAGAACACCTTTAGAGGAAAGGTCGAACAAAGTGGAGGTCGATGGCAATGTGCTTCATACGAGAGTGAAGCACTGGGTTGAAAGCAAGGCGAGTCGCGCCCATATTGTCACACAAGATTTTCGGAGGAGCAGGCCGAGTGTAAGGCGAAGGTCATCAAAGAGATGACGAAGCGGCAAACCTCGGAAGGCTGCAGGCTAGGGACCGATACTCGGCCTCGGTAGAAGAACGAGCAACTCCACGCTGCTTATGAGACCGCCGGAGAAATGGGTGTAGCACCAAGGAAAATAATGAAGGCAGAGGTAGACTTGCAATCGAAAGGTCACCCCCAAAGTCGAGAATACGAGTAAGCCGTCAAGGAGAATCGGGAGACCGGACGGGCAAAGAGCCCATGATGAAGAGTGCCTTTAAGATAGCGAAACAAACGCTTAACCGCAAGCCAATGATCGGAAGTAGGAGTGGACATGAATCGAGCCAAGCGATTAACGGTGAATGCAATATCGGGCCGGGTAAGGGTGAGATCACTGCAATCCACCTAGAGCACTACGATAAGTAGTCGGAGAAACCGAACCGAAGCGGTGGCCGTTGTGAGAGAGATAGGTGTACTAAGCGGCTTAACCCCATCCATCCGAAACCGTCGCAAAGATCAAGCTGTATACTTGTGGCCGAGAGAGAAATAAACCCTCTTTGCACGAAGCAACTTCAACACCGAGAAAATAAGATAATGAGCCAAGATCCTTAACAAGAAAGCAGGATCAGAAGTGAGTGATGAATGCGAGACATTGGGACCGAACTAGAGCCGATGAGAACCAAGTCGTCCACATAAGCAAGAACCGAGAAGAGTATCCGAGGCCCTTAAAAGTGTGAAAAGAGAAGAATGCGCCTTAGAGCGAACCAGCCCAAACCGAACCGGAGCAAAGACACAAAGAATCATACCAAGCACGAGGGCTTGACGAAGACCATATAAAGAACGCGAAGTAAGCACACATGTGTGGGTTTAGGCAAATCCTTAAAACCCGGAGGCTGGGACATATAGACAGGTATATCGAGATCCCCATGAAGAAATGCATTACTTACATCTAATTGACGAATAGCCCAACCGGAAGAAACAGCAAGAGTAAGCACAGTGCGAATCGTCGCAGGCTTGGCAACGAGGACTAAAGGTCTCGGTGAAATCAACTCGGTCGTTGATGAAAACCTTTGGCAACAAGCCTCGCTTTGTACTTATCAATCGTGCCATTAGAGTTCCGCAAGGCGAAAAACCCATTTGCAACCGATAACATTAGCATTAGGAGGAGGGGCCACGAGATCCCACGTACCATGTCGTTGCAAAGCGGTGAACTCGTCATCCATAGCAAGACGCCACCGAGGAGAAGAAAGAGCTGTTTGACAAGTAGAAGGCTCAACATCATCCTGGAAGAGGATGCTTAGTGGCACTATTCAAGACCTTGGGCTTAAAAATATTATTTTGACTACGCGTCCGCATAGCATGAGTACGTGGAGGAGCCAGGGGAACAGATTCAGAGACAGTGGCAAAGGAACATCCACGGGGAGCCAAGGTAGGAGGCAGAGAGCAACGGTAGCGGTGTAAAAGCAGATAAGGTGGCAGGCTCGTCGGGCAAAGAAGCCAACGGCGGAGACAAGAGACCCGGAAGGAATCTTCCAAAAATCGAACATGTCGAGAGATAAAAATTTTGCCCAGGAGGAGATCTCCATGCACCTGCCGATACGCACTTTGAGAGGTAGAATACCCAACAAAGAGGCAACGACGAGAAGGCATGGACAACTTATCTGAATCATAGAGTCGAAGCCGGGGAAAAGCGAGACAACCAAAAACCCGTAATTTAGAGTAGTGAGGATCCCGTCCAAAAGCACATGATAGGGAGAACGATTACGGAGGACAGTGTGGGCATACGATTTATCGGATAGACAGTGTTTGTAATGCAAAGGACCAAAGAGCCCGGGAGATTAGCATGTGCAAGAAGTGCACGGCCAACCTCAAGAATATGCATTCAGACGTTCGGTCATTCCATTACTGTGGGGAGTATAAGGGGCTGTTGTGAGCCGGCTAATACCCATATGATTGAGAGGTGAGCGTAAGGATTGAAATTCTCCACCATTATCGGAGTATAAATTCTTAATCGAAATCCAAATTGCTTCTCAACCACGGGTTTAAAACTTCATAAATATAGTAGAAGCTTGATTTAGCAGACATGGGAAATAACCAGCAATAACGAGTAAATAAGTCCACAAACAGCAAAAAGTATCTAGACCCATCACTCGAGACGAGAAGAAGGACCCCACACATCGTATATAAAAATGCAACGGGTGTTCAAGAATAAAAGAAGTGTCTCCAAGCGGGAGTCTACAAGCCTTGCTCAATCGACAAGAAACACAATTATCCCCAAAAACATGAGACTTATTCAAGACGAGGTAATTTAAAATTATTCAAAATAAATCGACCGGGTCTCCACAGACGGATGACCAAGCCGAGCATGCCAATTAAATGAAGTAGTACGAACACCAATAGAAGCTGTCTTCAACAGAGTATCGGATGAAGATAGAGCATAAACACCATCTTGACAATCACCCTTAAGCGTGAGTCCCCGTTACCCGATCCTTAACAAGAAAATAAGATGGAAAAAATTCCATCGAAACATCATTATCCCGAGTAAATTTACTAACAGATAACAAAGTTACTTTGGCGGTAAAGAGGGACACATAATAAATACGATAATAAGAACCGACGAGATGAAAAATTCAGAAACCCAGTGCAGAATGAGAAATTGGAAGACCTGCATCGGCTATGTGCACCTCGTCGGTGCCGTCATACTCCGAGTGAATGGAGAGATTGCCAAGGTCGACGTAAGGCTGTGGAGGCGCCTGAATCTACCAACCAAGAGGCTGCGGTCGCGACCCAACGAAGCAAGCGGCATGGGCCATAGGAAGGGTACCCGACGGCAGTAGGCGCCGCATGTCCACGATATCCGCATAATTGGCAAACAACAGAGGAGATTTACGGCCTTGTGAGGGAACACCGCGAACCAGAGCGGCAGAAGACGCACTGAGGCGAAGCGCCCGGGACTGGTGACGCCACCACCCGAACCACCGGTTCGGCCTTTGTTCGAGCCACCGAACGACCACCACCACCGCCTCCACTAGTGCGGCGGTGTTAGCGGTGGCCACCAATGTAGCAAGAAGGCCTCCGATGAACGCAATGAAGATTCATGCGCGCATAAGAGATCGTGTAATTCCTCAAAACGAAGAGGAGACTCACGAGCCACTAATCGGCCCAACGATAGATGCGTACTCGGGCCAAGCCCATTGATGATAAATAGAGGGGCACGATAGGCGGCACAGTGGAGGAAGCATCGCCGGTGGACGTGGGGGACAGATGAAGGAGCCATCGTTGAAGACGATAATGGCGTGGAAAAGTTGGAAAGAAATTAGGACCGTTTCTCTCGTGATACCATATAGAAAAGTATATTAATATTGAAAATGTATTCTAATTTTACAATGCCAAGCGATGTAAATATTTACAATTGTGTTGACTTAGTCTAGTTTAGGAAAGATACGAAAAGGCACTAATCAAGGAGGAAAATAATATACAATCAAATAAATGGAAGGAATATATTTATTCCTTAATACACTTGTCATATGTGTTATTTCACATGAATGACTATTATTGAGAATATTCTCATAATAACGCGGTATTTATAAACCCCTGCATTAAATCCACGGTAGATATGTATCTTTCAAGGATTTTCCAGGAGTATTTTCCCATTTTAAATCAAGATACTGATTAAGAAGATAGTCTCTTCTTTCTCCTTCTTAAAAATCCTTTATTAGGATCTTTTCATCTTCTCGCAACAATATTTGCGTAGGATGAGATGTCTCGGAGAGGATGTAGATTCCTCCATAGATTTAGAAGTATTACTTCCTTGAGATTTCTTCCATTTAAGAAATTCTTGGTATGACAAATCATCATCGGAAAGATTTGCAATTTTTGAAGCAACCAATTTTTGTTTTCCGTGTTGTGCCAGAATATTATTTTGACCTCGTCCACCTCTTCCCCTATAAGGGAAAGATCCTCGGCCTCGGCTGCATATCTGCAAAATTCATGAGATATTCACGAGTTAAATAATCGGGAGAGAATTTTCTTCTCCTTTTTTATAAATAATTTCAAAATCAAATGGGGCTAAATGAGCTCGCCACCTAGCAAACATTTGCTTAGAGACATCATGTTTAAAATCTTTATTAAACATATGTTTCATTGCTTTGCAATCAGTTTTAATAATAAATTTCGATTATATAAATCATCTTGAAATTTTAAAACACACTTTACTATAGCTAGAATTTCTTTTGCTATAGTAGCATAATTTTTCGACTATTATTCCATTTTCCGTAATAAAATCTAACTAAATATTCTTTTTATTAATATCAATTTGTTTTAAAAATACCTCCATATCCAATATCTCAAGCATCTGTTTCAATAATTTTATCCCATTTGGGATTTGCAATAGATAAGCAAGGTAAATATTTTACCTTTTCCTTAATTCTTTTAACGGCATTGGTATGATCATTACACCAAGGCTTGGGATTCTTTTAATCATGTCATATAAAATAGCGATTCTGCTGCAAGATTTTTATAATAAGGGGAAATATAATTCAGACTTCCTAAAAATCTCTGTAATTGAGTTTTATCTGTAATATCATCGGGAATTTAGAAGCAAATTCAATACTTCTATTGATAGGAATAATATTACCCTTTTCAATATTATAACCCAAAAATTTAATGGTAGTTTGGAATAATAACATTTTTGGTTTAGATATAACCAAACCATTCGAATAACAATTCTTTTAAAAATTTCTAAATGTTTAAAATGAGTTTCAATATTTTTTGAAAATATTAATATATCATCAATATAAACAACCATAAATTCACTATAAGGAATAAAAATATCATTCATAATTTTACGGAATTCGGAAGGAGCATTTTTAAACCAAATGGCATAACATTCCATTCATAATGTCCAAAAGGAACATTAAAAGCGGTTTTATATCTGTCAAGAAGTATCAATTTGAATCTGCCAAAATCCAGGACTTTAAATCGAATTTAGAAAATATAATAGAATCATATAACCTGTCAAGAAGATCCTTCTTGTTAGGAATAGGATGTCTTATCCATTTTAAGACTCTATTAAGAGGTTTATAATTAATAACCAATCTGGGTATACCTCTTTCTTGTTCGTAATGCTTATTAACATAAAAAGCAAGACAAGACCACGGTGATTGAGAAGTAGAAATAATATTCTTTTCTAATAAAGATTTAATCTCTTTTTGCATAATTCCATATAATCGTAATTCATTTGACAAAGTCTTGCTTTAGTAGGAATTTTATCCTCTGTAAAATTTTCTTCATAAGGTAACGAAACAATATGTTTTTTTCTATTCCAAAAAGCATTTGGAAGATCATTACAAATTTCTAAACTCATCGATTATGAATAAATTTAATTTTTCCTGCAATTTAGGATTTTTCAAATTATCCTCAATGGATAAAATAGTAATCTCTTGTTTTAAAAAATTTAATTGGTTTTCTTTTATTTTAATATTATCAAACATATTATGTAAAATTTTTGCAAAGGGTTTTTCAATAAATTTAAGAACTATTGGTTTATGATCAAAAGTTCCAATAATTCCACTATTATCAACCTTTATTAAAGGATATATCTTTTGAATAAAAGGAGATCCAAGTATAACTTGGTTAGAAATATTTTTACAAGTAAAAAACTTGTTGAAATACATTTTTTATCTACACAAACATATGCTTTTGGTAATTTAAACTCTATATCAAGTTTTTCACCACCGGCATGTGACAAAGTGTGTGTGGTTTTTTCAAAATATCTAGTAGGGATTAATCCTTCTGTATAACATTAAGATCTGCACCGCTATCAACAAGTGCAATAAAATCTTTAGAATAAAAATTATCAATTAAAAGAGTAATCCTAACATACCACTTTTGAGTAATAAAAATATCCATTTTATTAAGAAAATTATTATCAATTTTATTTTCAGGAACAATTATTTTTCCTTTTTCTTTATCTTCAAGATTTTCTAATCTTTTTTCTAAAATAATATTATTTTGTTTAAGAAATTTAATTTCTCTTTTGAGATTTTCTACTTCTATACTTAAATCATTTAAAGAAGTAGGAGTTTTAATCTCATGTTTTTTCTTTTAACATTTGATAAACTTTACTCATAAAATAAGGTTCATCGAAACCCGTATATTATGACTTTTATCAAATGCATAAGTATTTCTAATATTATTAGAAGTAGTTGGAGTATCATCCAAATGATCAATAATTTGAGATCTTAATTTAGGATCTTTTATTGATCTCAATAATTCCATAGTATTACTATGATCTAAAACATTAATTTCTAAATTTTTCATTTGGGAAAGAAGTCTATAAACTTCATCATCCCGACAATTACACTTGCCCATATCACTTTGAATTCTCCGAATCGGATATTACCGACTCTTGTTCCAAAGCTTTAACCTTTTCATTTTGGATATTTCGAATTTTCCGAATATAATTCAATATTTGATTGATTCCGATTGATCGATTCATCAGACTTTAATAAGACTTTGTAAAACATGTCTTTTGTGTTTTCATCAATCGAAGATTATTAATCTTCTTTTAACCCAACAATTACGAGCATAATGACCAACTTTCTCGACATTTATGACAAACAATTAGTTTGTTTTTCTCGTTTTTATCCTCTTCTCTTTTTTGTTTTCAAGAAAATGTCTTTCGATTTTCCTTTTAGAAGATTTTTTTCTTTTATAAACTCTATCAAAATTTCTAGATTTCTTATCGGGTTTATCTTTTCTAGTTTTACTAGAATTAGGCATATCCATAGCAAATTGATCACAAAATTGGCCTAATTGCTTTCTTTCGGATAAATTCTGTCTTTTAATCTGTTGGTTTAATTTTATTTCATTACATAAATTTAAACCTTCTTGGATACAAATCTTGATTAATTTACCGTAGGTAAAATCATCATAAGGAATTTGAATATTATTACCACGTAATTTATTCCTTATACTTTCAAAGAAATAAATAAGGCAGACCATCAACAAATTTTGATTTCCGGTGAGAAGTATTACTCTCGGGAAGTTCCATAACTCTCTTGAGAAAAGTATCTTTATACCATCTAAAATGCTGTGAGTGTTTTACATCTCGATTTTGTAATAAAGTACGAATATTATCGCTATTATCGAATATCTTCTGTGAAATGCTCAATAATATTAATTATCAAAGTATAAACAGCATTTTCAACATCAAAGCATTATTCTCATTTTTTATATTATTAAGAATATAATCTCTATTTTCTTGAGACAAATAATGATCCCACCAACCTTTAAGTTGGCCAGCAAATCCGAAACTATCATTTTAGCAATATTTTTATCGGTATTACCATTGGTTTTACAAACAGGTAGAATACATTAACATTCTATGCATCGTATTATAAATTTGTTTTTCAAGTAAAACCATCAATTTTCCATTCGTAGATATTTCTACCACTGTAACTATTATTGATAATATATTCTTGTTCTTCATTTAAAACATCGATAGGAGTAGGTCTTACGTAATAGTAATATCTATTAGTGGGTTTATCAGCCCATTGATCAATCTTATTGATATGATCTTGGACAACCTCTTTATAATTAGGATTGATTTCTAAATTTTTTTCTAATTCTTCATTCAAAGTATTTAGTGAAAATTTTGAGAATTTTTCTTCCAATAACTTTTCCAATTCGGAAATAGATTCTAATTTAAAATCTTTTATAGTAGGAGGGGTTGCATACTAGGAGTAGCAATGAAGTATCAATGACCTTCGCTTCATGTTTTTGGAAATTCATAAGATTAATAACATTATCAATTTTTTTATGAAGAGAAAGAATTTGTTCTCCCAACACATTCAAAAATAAATTTGCATAATTATTTTGTTGTATTAACATTTATATGTTTACTAGTTATTTGTAAAACATCATTTTCAAATAGTTTAGCGAATGCTAAAAAATTACAAACTTGATTTTCATTTTCAATTTGAAAAGGATCGGTGGGTGGAAAATCGGTATTAATAATTTGTCCATCGATTAATTTATAATTTCTTTCTAAAACAGAAATATATTGGTCTACATAAGTAGACATAAACCAAGGAACAAACAATATCATTGTTTTCGCTTTCTTCACATTTTTATAAAATTGATTTTGAATAATTTGTTTTTCAGTATCATGAAGTTTTCAAAAACCAATTTCTAAAAGATTCCCATTTGGGTAATCTAAATTCATTAGAAATAATTTTTCTCGGCTTCCGAGCTGTAATAAATCAATATCGAGTAAGTTTAAATCCATAAATCAAGGAAAACTCATTTCAGACATTGTCTCCATATAGCGGTGATTAACATCTTTAACCATATTTTCTTTGCCAATATGCAATTCATTAATCCTGTCATTTTGGAATTATTCTCATCACTTAATTTAGACTTTTCTCTGATTTGAGAAGTAGAAGCTCTGGAAGGAGTTTCCACAATATAATCAATTGGAGAAATGTAAGAGCGTAAAGAAGGAGATCTCAAAGATTGGGATCTACTTTTATCAAATTGTCAAATTGTATATTAACATTTCATACGTGGTTTGAAAAACATTTAACAAATTTGATGCAATAGCAGGTTGAGGATTAACCGCTCTTTCAATAATCCAATTTTCGGGGAAAGCAATTTCCTCCCATTTTATAGATCTTCTAGTTATAATATTAGACCTATGAAAATTTGTTTCAATTAAAACCGTTTCATTAACGGCTTTATCCTTTATTTTGCAATGAGGATTCAAAGTAAATAAAGGTTTATAATAAATTCTGTAACAAATACAGATAACTTCTGATCCTAAAACATAATTATAACCATGAATTTTAACATTTAATGTTAAAGCATCATAAATATTAGGATCGATTAAAGATAAGCGCAAATTGGGGTACACATCAAAATAAATGGACCATGTGCCAAGCTAGATTGTATAATGCCCATTAAATATTGTTTCCAATTTAAGTTTCTACCATCACGTAAAGCTGCAATAAAGCTTTCCCGCAAACCTTCTAAGGTTAATGGTTTAAAAGCAATTTGTACTAAACCAATATGAAGAAATTTATTATCTTTTTTATAAGGCAAAATATCTTTTCAGTAAGTAATTTTATTATTACTTCTTCATTATTAATAGGAATGGACTCTTGATTGTTTTAACAACTTGTTTTAAACCCAATTTTTCAAAAGTTCCTAATTTATAAATAACCTTAGGATTGATTTTTGGAATTGTCCACTTATTTAATAAATCTAAATCATGGGGTATATCATACTCCATGTTTAAGCTATTCTTAACGAATTCTTGTCAAACATCATAAAGGTAGTGTTAAAATTATATCATCCCTAAATAAGTGGTGAATAGTGTACTAATTAGAAAAGGAGTGCCCAATAACCTGGCCTTAGTGTTCGGATGAATGGGCTTTTTAGTTAATTCTAGGCTCAAGTTATTTGACCCCATTTTTAGTGATCACATCTACTAAAAATTTAAATAAAAGTAATTTATTAAAAGACAATATCTATACCTATATAATAACATAATGACATATAATAACAAAATGTTATGCCAATTATAGTAACTTTTTCTACAACCAAAATCTAATTACTAAATTTGTAAAGAACTGTTATAATCTTTTCATTTAAATGAGCAAATTAATCTATCAACTAATCAACTTCCTCCACCACCCAAAAAATTGATATACATTATAATTACCTCTAAATACACCACTATCCAATTGATATCTAATTAAAAAAAAACCAACATTGAGACACTTCATCTTCCTCAATCCTCACGATGCTCTTAAATTAAGAAATAAAACTCATTCCAACCATTTCTCCAAGACATTTCACCATTTCGGTTGAGGGCACGGAGCGTTATGGTATCTAACTTTTGTAACATCACAACAAAACCTTAAAGTTATGTCCGAACACATAATTTATAAGTATTGTATGTTTTTTTGAACGGTCAAAGATATTCATTAAAAAGTTTGAGTACAAGGGGTACTCAACCCATTATAAAAGACTCAAGAAATAGAGTTCAAACAGGACCAAGGATCACCCAACCAAATACTAACGTTAGAATTTCGCAAGGAGTTCTCTTTGCAAGAGACCCAATGCCAAAATCTAACCTTGAGAATACTAATCACCTTATCAATGACAACATTACAATTATTAAACACCACATCATTACGCATATTCCATATTGTCCAAATAGCAATAACCCAAAAAGAAATTGCAACTTTTCTCAATTTGCCTTTGCCAAGGCATTCCGAGAATTGTAGCAGATTTGTAGGAGGACAAAAATGAGGAACAAAATTAACTCCCAACCAATTATTAAACACCACATTATTGTATGTAAATCAAATGATTTATCTATTCGTCTAAACTTCACTAACACACATGTCACTTTTAAAAAAATGATAGATACATCATCTTCGTGAATTTATATCATCAAAGCTTCTTCATGTCGAAAAACATTTACACAAACAAAGTGAAGTCCACAATTTGTCACCTTTGGCACACCAAGTAGCCAAAATATTCTTCTATTAGATAAATAATGAGTTGTGTTACGTTTTTATTTATTTGGTTCAGGTTATATACACAATTTTTTCAAATCTCCATCCTAACCAAGATCGGCAAGTACCACGCGTTCACTTCAATAGTGAACAAAACATGAAGACAAACCAGTTTTGAACAAAAATTGAAAAATATTGCAAAAATAAGATGGAAATAATTTGAAAAAATCAGTTTTGAAAAATGCAATATAATCTAACATTCAATTTAAATCAAATAATACACTAATTTTTAATATAATTTGCTTTGGAAAATAGTAAAAGGTTTCTTTAAAAAAAAAAACCACCATCTGTAACATTTGCAGATACACCACCATCAAATTTACTTTGCAGATACAATTTAAAAACATCTGTCACTTCCATTTCGCAGCCATCATCACCAATTTACCTTTGAAGCTACAAATTATAACATTCTTTACACATTCAATTTATAAACCACTGTCCCTTCCCTTCCCGGCATTAAAGGCACTTGCTTAAACAAAGAGGATATAAAAAAATTTAACAAACATTGAAGCATATAAACTCTAAAAAGTCGATTGCATAAATCAACATTGACATTAATTCAAAGGAGGAAGTAGATAACTAATTCATATCTTTAATGCAAATATACTGAGAGTAAATAAAATATATATTATTTGTTCATATAATATTATATGTAGCAAATCACTAACAGTCATTTGAATTTCCTCAAAAGAGATGAAAGCAGATTCCACCGGGTAGACTTCACACTATTACCACAATATCAACTGGAACATGAATTAAGTAGAAAAGAGTTGGCTCAACTAATTGTAGTATGCACAAATTAAGAAGTTTATAAAGTCAATGAAGAAGATTCATAACAAAAATGCAACAAACACATGAATCAGTATCATAACTAAAATCAACAAAATGCGACTTAAACTTCCTAGATATCTGTGATATTTTCAAAATTTAAACAAAGATTTGAACCCTAATTTAAAGATCTTTCACTTTCTCTTTGAATAGTATCCCCTATATGCTAATAGGAAATTTATTTTTGCTTAGGTGTCGACTTGTGGTGAATTTTGCTCAATTTTTGTAAAGTTTTAAAAAATAATCATAAGGGTTTGAACCTATCACCTCTCACATAATTATTTTAATGCTTACCAACTAAATCAATTTATACATATTTGTATATTCTGAAAACAATTTTATTTAACTCCGCCTATAAAAGTGTATTAGATATTTTGTTGAAAAAGTTCAATATTAATGAAATACTAACTGTGAGTATTTCAAACAAGCGAATCTCATTAAATAATAATATGGAGTTTATAATATGTATGTGTATATTTTTGTGAGTTCAAATGTTGTGTCATTGAATTGGGAAAATAATTTAATTATGTGTGTGTTATGAGAACCTTCCTAATATGCCTCATGAACACATATGGGAAGCAATATCATATGGGACCAAATCAGAATCGATTATTTGTGAATATTTACCGTGATTGACAATTTGAATTGATAGGATGTAATTATGCTTTGTTTCCTTATTTTAGGTTTGACCTAGGGGTTTAGCCATTGTATAAATACGGTAGGAATTTTGTAAGAAAAGGGCGTAAAATTATTATCAATTGGATTGAGATTTACAAATAAGACTAATGAATATATGTATAAATATAAGTATTATTAAAAACTTAATATAATCATATATGATATTTGTTGTAAATATACAACATATATACTACTCGTAGTAATATTTATGCATCAATTATATATTTTTTTCTATTAATCATTTTTTTATTAATTGTAAAATAATTTTGAAACAAATTTTATAGTAAATTTTCACATAATTATAATAATTCTAATACCTAGCATGAATTATTATACAATTAATATTATATTACTTAAATTTAATATTATAATTACACAAAATTTTATACATATATATTATTTTAATATATATATTATTATTTGATGGAAAATATTATATGTGTAATATATTATATTATATTCTAAAATATATTTAGGGGTCGTTTGGTTTCCTTTATTAGGGGTGTATTGATCCCTAATACACCTTTATCACTTGTTTGGTTTGTTGTATACATTATACTTCCAGCCCGTTATTAAGAATAGGCCCGTTCAAATAATACCTAATACATGGTATTATAGATTCCAAGTTTCATATGGTATTTGTAATACTTATATTTCTCCAACATCTATTAAATTTTAAAATACCAAAAACACCCTTCACTTTCATCAAAATGTGTTTATTATTATTTTTATTTATAAGGACAAATTAGTCTAAAATAAATTAATACTAGTTATAATACTTGCAACCAAACATAATATTGATAGCTAATAACTAATTATTTAACTCAAGTTTTTGAAACCAAACAAAATATTGATAATAAACTGGTATTACAAATATAGGTATTATAGTTCAGGTATTATCCAATAAAGGAAACCAAACGAGCCCTTAACGTATATATATTGTAATACGCGGAGTTCATCTAGTAAAATCCTAAAGCCCAGTGTTAAAACTCATGGAAACACATTAGTTTTTAAGCAAGTTAAATATCGTTACAATTTAGGACGACAGAGGGATTAAAATTAGTCACAAATTGATCACCTTTCATGATCGATTGAAGTTCACGGGCTTTAGAATGGTGGTGAAGGTGTTCTCAAGGGCGAGCCAAACAGCCCAGATATTTAGAAAAATTCTGCAAATTAGGAAAAATAATTTGAACAAAAATAAAAGTGACAAATTTCAAAAATAAATTTAGAAAAATTCCACATATTTGGACAAAACAATTCGAAAAACAAAAACTACAAAATTCAAAAAAAAATCACAAATTTCAGCAAAACAATTCGAAAAGAAACAAAAGCTATAAGTTAACCCTCTAATTTCGGCAAAAAAAAAAAAAAAAATTGAATAAAAACAAAAGCCACACATTTCGATCACTAATTCCTAAAAAGTCACAAATTTCGCTTAAAAATTTGACAAAAACAAAAATATCGAATCGAAAATTGGGGGAGGGAGATAGCTATTAAGAAAAAGAAAAAGAAAAAATGACGGAAGAGAGAGACATGAGCGATGGAGAAATAAATGCAAAATTTATTAAAGAAAATGAAAAGAGGCGGGACACAACCCGGTCGAAAGGTTAAAAAATGAAAGTATACAAGAAGTAGAACAGAAAGCCCAACAAATGGCAATCAAATCTCAAAAATACAATCGAGGCCCATGGCCTTGGAAACAAAATGTACGCCAAAAACAATTGAATGAAAAATGTCGACCAATCTGTCACAATTCAGCCCGGATTCAATGAATCGTTTTTGGCAGCCAAAGTAAAACCAAAACCGGTATTTCACGACGGTGGTAGCTCCTCAACCAAGAGGATAAAAAAGCGTCTGAAATTTATCTCTTAACAAAAATATTTCTCTCTGAAGCATATTATCGAACATATTGTGGGCAATAGTTGGGTAACAAAAATCCTAATTTCAAGTAACAAAGACCATCCAAAATCGAGAATACCATCTCGTTGAGATTTAGTAAACATTTTGATATATAATTTGTGCTCAATTAATTTAGAAGTTCGATGGAGAACTTATACAAGCTGTGTTGGATTTGTTAGTTAGTTAACTAACTAACTAATCGTTCTATTCTTGCACGCCTAACAAAAGTATCGGTATTAATTTTACAAACTCAAGAATATCACGTTTACTTATGAAAGGTATCGGTAGACTTTAGAATATAAAACTCCAACACTATCAACACATCGAGCAAAGAACAAACCTGAATTCTAATTCAAACCACCGTACCATCCCAAATCGAAAGCCGCACCAATTCTCGAACTAGAAATTATAATCAACAATCTACCGATTCCGTAACACAACGCGTAATTTGACACCTCCCAAAAAATTAAAATCACAGAAGTAAAATTTGAAATAAAGAGTAGATCGATGAATTAAAGAGGTATGAGTAATGGAGAATTACTCAAGGAGCACGGACGGCGGTGGAGTGGGAGGGGAGGGGAGGGGGAGGGGGAGGGAGGAGACTGAACCAAAAAAAGAAAAAAGAGGGGCAGCGGCGTGGAGTAGGCGGTGAAGACGGTGGCGGCGACGTGGAGGAAGCGGCGGATTTGCGGGGAGACGAAAGAAAAAGGGAAAAATTAAGGGGGTGTATTGGTTCTAGAGTATGTAGGATTTTTTTATACTTTCAAAATCGAGGGTATTCAACTGGATTTTTAAAAGTCTTTAAAAATCCTCAAGTATTTAATACGGATTTTAAAAATCTTAAAAAATCATGAGGAATTCAAGAGTCGGATTTTAATAGTGTATGGATTTTATTTGATTCTCTTTCCAAAATATAAATAGATTTCTAACCATGAGAGATTTCTACGTATTCTCTCGTAAGAAAAAAAAACCTTTGTTGTTCTTCTAACAAAATACTCTACAAATTTTTTTCGCTCTTTATTTTGGATTTTGTCGTCAAGACTTTTGTTCGTGATCCCAGCTTAAAGTTTCACAATTCCAGTTCAATCTCTCTCTACGTAACTTTCTTTAACTTTCTTTACACAACTTTCTTCTTAAAAATGCCGCTCGAAAAAATCTCAATTATGAGAATGATAGAATAAATCTCAATTATTTCGTAAAAAAATCTCAATTATGGGAATGATAAAACAAATCTCAATTATTTCATGATAGGTCACATTTATTTGAAAAGAAAAAATGATATAAAGTTGCTTAGAGAATATTATTAATATTTTTTCGCGGTGTTACATAAAGAAAAATGAAAATGAAAGAAACATATTTATATATTTTATTAAAAAAATTATATTTCAAATTTTAATATTTACATCAATAAATTTTGAATTTTATATTAATTTAAGAATAAATATAAAAAATCATTTAAATTATTAATTTTAATTATAATCATTAAAATTATCTTTGAGATTTTTTATAAAATTATTATAGGACTTCAAAGATGATGAGAATGAAGATGAGAATAATAATGATGAATAATAGTAATGTATTTTTTTGGAACTAATGTGTTTTGATATTTTTTCTAAATAATTTGGATAACTTTTTTTATATATAAGTGTGTTCCATATAAATTTGCATCAATAGTTTCAGCGCCGAAATCTATGGAAATCCATGTAAATCAATAAAAAGTCACCAAACTCTGCATGGAGTCTATGAAACTCTACATGGAGTCTATGGATTTTCTAAATCCACGTACTTTTTAAAGTCCAAAAAATCCAATAGAATCCCAATTGAATACACCCCTCTAAGAGAAGTAGGGTTAATAGATCCGTAAAATAATAAAGCGGTGTTATAGATACTCCAATGTGGGTGTATTAATCTTATTGTAAAAATAGGTTAGTGTACTTACAAAAAATAGGGGGTGTATGCGGTATAAAATCTTAAAAGGAGTCCGAAAGAAAAAAATTGGTAAATAATTTTTTTGAAAAAATACAGAAAAAAATTGTATTTCACAAAAATAATCAAACGAAACTTTCAAAAAAATTTTAATCGGAAATATTTTTCAAAAATTACCAATTTTTAATACACCGACATATATTTTAAAGTAGATATGAAAAGATATCAAAACTTTAGAAAAAATATCCCAAAATTGTAATCTTTTTGAAAAACTTAAGAGTATTATAAAAAGTACACTAAAATAATTTGTAAATATAAAAATAGGTAAAAAGTAGCAATGAGGATAAAAAGAATAAATAAATTAAATACAAAGTTGCGTAAAAAAATACGAAAATAATCTATAATATATTAAAAAGTGACTTAGAGTTGTAAATCATTTTTGGACCTTTTTATCCCTTTAATATTTTATTTGGTATATTTTGTCCCTAAAATTTTGTTTTACATTCCATTTGTTTAGTTATCACTCCACAAATGAAAATCATTGTTTTCTCTCCCTTCGCCACTCCTTCGCACTCGGTCCTCGGGCATCTTGAAGTCGATGTGATGTCCTCACCTCACACCGACCTAAAAGCAACAGGACTACCCCAAATGATCGATCTCTCAATCGCCGCCTCTTCATCCCCTGTCGCCGCCTCTTCGCACTCCGTCTTCGCCTCTCGCACCATCTGCTTTCTTGCTCCTTGCGTATCTCGTATAGGTATCAACAGATCTAAAATTTTGGCGCAAAGTATGCGAAGTTGATGCAACACACTCTCATAATTAAACAAGAAGAATTCATGTTTCACGTATTTTAGAAATTTAGACCAAGAATTGACCCGAGGCTTACCATAGCGATAGCGAGTCACTTTCGGCTAGGGGTGTAAATGAGTCAAGTCGAGCCGAGTTGCCTTGAGCTCGAAATTCGACTCGATTGCAATACTCGAAGCTCGAGCTCAACTCGGTAAGAAGCTCGATAAACTAAGCTCAACTCAATAACTTTTTTTGTTATTTTTAATTTACATATTTATATATTAATAATATAAATATATTTAATTAATAAAATAAATGACAAAATTGTAAATATAGTACAAGCTCGATAAAGCTCATGAGCCTTTCGAGCTGAGTATTTGTGAGCTCGAGCTCGATAGCTACTCGAGTAGTTCGAAACTCGACTCTCGATTTCTATTTTTTTAGTCGAGCACGAGTAGCTCGTGAGCTGGCTCGACTCACTTACACCCCTACTTTTGTTGCCACCAAGACAAGGCCCGCCCGCTGAAGGCGAGTCGCCACCAAAGGGATGTGGCGATAACTGGGACACTTTTCTGTTATGGGGCCACAACTTAAAAACAAAAATGTTAAATATTTCGTTTTAAATGTGTGGCCACAACTTTAAAAAATAAATGAAATGCTAAGCTTTAAAGGGACGCTTGAAATAACAAATACCGTAGTGAAACAATTAAAACTATTTACTCGAAACAACTAATACTCTTTACTTTTTTGCTTTCACCACCCTTACGTAGTACAACACCTAAATATGTGATTTTGATAAAAATATATTATCTATCACCGCTATAATGAAAATAACGTGCACGCACGTGCTAAAATCTAGTAATAAAAAAACAAAAACAACTTATCATGGAAGGAAATTACATGGAGTTGGTTCGTTTTCTTCTTAATTCACGTCCATAACAATTGAGCTAAGGCATCAAATATCTATTAATTAAGTAAGCCTTTTTTTTTTAAGAAATTAAGCAATTAAGTTAACTTTAATTTAGAAAGAAATACTTTCCCACTCCTTATTCATTACAATTGGAGGCTTTTAATTTTATTTTTTTAAATAAAAAACACTTTATTTGCAATTGCAAAGAATATTGGAAAGACTCTCCACAAACGTTGGAGGTCCGACCCAACAAGAGGGACTAGGGAAACTCCTAGCACACCTAGTAAAAGAAAAGTTATATTTATATCTATATATATATAGATAAAAATAAAAGTAAGGAGATAGAAAATAAAGTGCAAGGAGAAAGCAAGTGAAGTGTATTTGTCATGTGGTGGAATAGTGAGTCTCACACTCTACTAAAGAGAGTGAGTAAGCTTTACCAAAAAAATATATTTTTACTTTACACCAACAATTTGAAATTTTACATCATCTATTAGATTCGTATGATTGTTTTATGTCGCAACCGTGGTCGTATCCTCATAAAATACCATCAATTGAGAATGGCTTTTGGCAAAGATTTGTGACGAGTGCACGCACAATGAAGAACTACTATTATTATCTCGACAAAAATTTGGACCGATGTCTGCATTTTCAATGGTTTACGATAGACCTCTCCATTTTTGTGGCATTTAATCTTATACTTTATATGAGGGGCCGATTTGCGGTCATTGCTCAAATGCTAACATAAAAGATTGTTTATCTATTTTAAGCTTGTGTATATGCACCTAACACATGTATTTTTTAAGAAAAGGTTGTGCTATACAGAGATGCTTGTGGCACTAGGGTGGATGATTGGCTAGAAGATTTAACATTTGAACAACATAAACAAATAAACTATAATGGTCATACATAACAACATGATCATTTTAAATAAATAAACTATGCATCGCACGGGTAATACACTAGTTACTCTTAAAATAAAATTTTCAGTTTGTCGGCTAAACTTTCCGGTAGATCCACCACCATCCATACATTGTTGCAACCAAGGATGAAAATATCAATTTCGCAATAAATATCGCAAGTTTAATTTTACAGATATATCGTAAGATATATCGATATCACAATAAAATTGAAAAAATGATGGAATTTTTTTTTAATTTTTGAAATTTAACGAGAATATTTCGAAACTATTATAACATATTATTGTACACATATTCTATTCAAAATTACAATAAGATTATATATTAAAAGTAATCATATGAGTAAATGCACATATTCTATTTGTTAATTTATAGCTTTTGTTTCTTTTCGAATTGTTTTGTTGAAATTTGTGATTTTTTTTTTGAATTTTGTAGTTTTTGTTTTTCAATTTTTTTGTCCAAATATGTGGAATTTTTCTAAATTTATTTTCGAAATTTGTCATTTTTATTTTTGTTCATATTATTATGCACATATTCTATTCAAAATTACAATAAGATTGTATATTAAAAGTAATCATATGATTAATAGATTATATACATATTGTCTCGACGCAAAATACTTAATAACATAATAGGGTAAATTGCGTAAGTAGTCTCACGAGAATAGACTCTCACGAAAATGGTCCTTTTTTAACAAAATGGTTCCATACGAATTTGCCGTTAAAAACTAACGGTTTTTAGCGCGTGAATAACACGCTACTGCTAGCACTTTTAGTCCCGTTAAATTGTATTTTATGTTTTAACATGTATTTTTATTCAAAATATATATAAAAATATTTAAATAAGTTGTTAACTAATCATATTTATTTTTAATTTGAATCTTTTTATATAAATTTTTATTTATATTTTAAATTATTTAGATTATTTATAATTATTAAAATTAATTTATAATTTTGAATATTTTAGAATAATATTAGAATTTAGATTTGAAGAATTATGATTAAAATTTTTTAATTCTTTCTGCTAATTTTTATTAGATTTTTTATAATTAATAAAATTAATTTATAATCCCGAATATTTTAAAATAATATCATAATTTAAATTTAAAAAATTATGATTAATATTTTTCAATTCTATTTGATGCTTTTTATTAGATTTTTTATAATTATAAAAATTAATATATAATCCTAAATATTTTAGAATAATATCATAAAACCATTTAAACAAGGAATTTCGTTAGTATTACCAACTTTAACTTCCCATTTCCAAATCCATGGAATGGAGAATTCAAGAAAGAAGTGCATAGGGGCTTCCCATGATACAAACATATTGCTATTAGCAATAGATTCCAATTTTGGACTAATATGTTTATATTCTTTGAAGTCTATAAGCATTAATTGAAGAATCTCTTGATGGACCAAATTTACGCCACCATCTTCCGAACCAATTTGGTATTTCGAGTTATAAACTCTATCACATACCTTTATCATCCAAGTATGCTTCTTTTTATCATTTTGATAATAAAAACTTTTTCAAAAGCTTGAATATAATCCCAATAATTATATTTTATAATGGCATTATTACCAAACAGAAGGATTTTTCCACAAATGGAGATATTCCCCATTCTTCAAATTGAAATTAGCCGCTTGATAATAATCTTGGAGAAATTATAAATTTCTTTTGGTTTCCACTTGTCATATGTGTTATTTCACATGAATGACTATTATTGAGAATATTCTCATAATAACTTCGGTATTTATAAACCCCGCATTAAATCCTCGGGTAGATATGTATCTTTCAAGGATTTTCCAGGGAGTATTTTCCCATTTTAAATCAAGATACTGATTAAGAAGATAGTCTCTTCTTTCTCCTTCTTAAAAATCCTTTATTAGGATCTTTTTCATCTTCTCGCAACAATATTTGCGTAGGATGAGATGTCCGGAGAGGATGTAGATTCCTCCATAGATTTAGAAGTATTACTTCCTTGAGATTTCTTCCATTTAAGAAATTCTTGGTATGACAAATCATCATCGTAAAGATTTGCAATTTTTGAAGCAACCAATTTTTGTTTTCCGTGTTGTGCGAGAATATTATTTTGACCTCGTCCCACCTCTTCCCCTATAAGGGAAAGATCCTCGGCCTGCCTCGCATATCTCGCAAAATTCATGACAGATATTCACGAGTTAAATAATCAGGAGAGAATTTTCTTCTCCTTTTTATAAATAATTTCAAAATCAAATGGGGCTAAATGAGCTCGCCACCTAGCAAACATTTGCTTAGAGACATCATGTTTAAAATCTTTATTAAACATATGTTTATTGCTTTGCAATCGCTTTTAATAATAAATTTCGATTATATAAATCATCTTGAAATTTTAAAACACACTTTACTATAGCTAGAATTTCTTTTGCTATAGTAGCATAATTTTTCTCGACTATTATTCCATTTTCCGTAATAAAATCTAACTAAATATTCTTTTTATTAATATCAATTTGTTTTAAAATACCTCCATATCCAATATCTCAAGCATCTGTTTCAATAATTTTATCCCATTTGGGATTTGCAATAGATAAGCAAGGTAAATATTTTACCTTTTCCTTAATTCTTTTAACAGCATTGGTATGATCATTACACCAAGGCTTGGGATTCTTTTTTAATCATTATATAAAATAGCAAAGATTCGCTGCAAGATTTTTATAATAAGGGGAAATATAATTCAGACTTCCTAAAAATCTCTGTAATTGAGTTTTATCTCGTAATATCATCGGGAATTTAGAAGCAAATTCAATACTTCTATTGATAGGAATAATATTACCCTTTTCAATATTATAACCCAAAAATTTAATGGTAGTTTGGAATAATAACATTTTTGGTTTAGATATAACCAAACCATTACGAATAACAATTCTTTTAAAAATTTCTAAATGTTTAAAATGAGTTTCAATATTTTTGAAAATATTAATATATCATCAATATAAACAACCATAAATTCACTATAAGGAATAAAAATATCATTCATAATTTTCTCGGAATTCGGAAGGAGCATTTTTAAACCAAATGGCATAACATTCCATTCATAATGTCCAAAAGGAACATTAAAAGCAGCTTTTATATCTCACCAGATATCAATTTGAATCTGCCAAAATCCAGACTTTAAATCGAATTTAGAAAATATAATAGAATCATATAACCCGTCAAGAAGATCCTTCTTGTTAGGAATAGGATGTCTTATCCATTTTAAGACTCTATTAAGAGGTTTATAATTAATAACCAATCTGGGTATACCTCTTTCTTGTTCGTAATGCTTATTAACATAAAAAGCAAGACAAGACCACGGTGATTGAGAAGTAGAAATAATATTCTTTTCTAATAAAGATTTAATCTCTTTTTGCATAATTCCATATAATCGTAATTCATTTGACAAAGTCTTGCTTTAGTAGGAATTTTATCCTCTGTAAAATTTTCTTCATAAGGTAACGAAACAATATGTTTTTTTCTATTCCAAAAAGCATTTGGAAGATCATTACAAATTTCTAAACTCATCGATTATGAATAAATTTAATTTTTTCCTGCAATTTAGGATTTTTCAAATTATCCTCAATGGATAAAATAGTAATCTCTTGTTTTAAAAAATTTAATTGGTTTTCTTTTATTTTAATATTATCAAACATATTATGTAAAATTTTTGCAAAGGGTTTTTCAATAAATTTAAGAACTATTGGTTTATGATCAAAAGTTCCAATAATTCCACTATTATCAACCTTTATTAAAGGATATATCTTTTGAATAAAAGGAGATCCAAGTATAACTTGGTTAGAAATATTTTTACAAGTAAAAAACTTGTTGAAATACATTTTTATCTACACAAACATATGCTTTTGGTAATTTAAACTCTATATCAAGTTTTTCACCACCAAAGCATGTGACAAAGTGTGTGTGGTTTTTTCAAAATATCTAGTAGGGATTAATCCTTCCCGTATAACATTAAGATCTGCACCGCTATCAACAAGTGCAATAAAATCTTTAGAATAAAAATTATCAATTAAAAGAGTAATCCTAACATACCACTTTTGAGTAATAAAAATATCCATTTTATTAAGAAAATTATTATCAATTTTATTTTCAGGAACAATTATTTTTCCTTTTTCTTTATCTTCAAGATTTTCTAATCTTTTTCTAAAATAATATTATTTTGTTTAAGAAATTTAATTTCTCTTTTGAGATTTTCTACTTCTATACTTAAATCATTTAAAGAAGTAGGAGTTTTAATCTCATGTTTTTCTTTTAACATTTGATAAACTTTACTCATAAAATAAGGTTCATCAAACCCGTATATTATGACTTTTATCAAATGCATAAGTATTTCTAATATTATTAGAAGTAGTTGGAGTATCATCCAAATGATCAATAATTTGAGATCTTAATTTATGATCTTTTATTGATCTCAATAATTCCATAGTATTACTATGATCTAAAACATTAATTTCTAAATTTTTCATTTGGGAAAGAAGTCTATAAACTTCATCATCCCGACAATTACACTTGCCCATATCACTTTCTGAATTCTCTGAATCGATATTACCGACTCTTGTTCCAAAGCTTTAACCTTTTCATTTTCGTATATTTCGAATTTTCCGAATATAATTCAATATTTGATTCGATTGATTGATCGATTCATCGACTTTAATAAGACTTTGTAAAACATGTCTTTTGTGTTTTCATCAATCGAAGATTATTAATCTTCTTTTAACCCAACAATTACGAGCATAATGACCAACTTTCGACATTTATGACAAACAATTAGTTTGTTTTTCTGCTTTTTTATCCTCTTCTCTTTTTTGTTTTGAAGAAAATGTCTTTCGATTTTCCTTTTAGAAGATTTTTTCTTTTATAAACTCTATCAAAATTTCTAGATTTCTTATCGGGTTTATCTTTTCTAGTTTTACTAGAATTAGGCATATCCATAGCAAATTGATCACAAAATTGGCCTAATTGCTTTCTTTCGGATAAATTCTCTTTTTTTAACTTGGTTTAATTTTATTTCATTACATAAATTTAAACCTTCTTGGATACAAGTATCGATTAATTTACCGTAGGTAAAATCATCATAAGGAATTTGAATATTATTACCACGTAATTTATTCCTTATACTTTCAAAGAAATAAATAAGGCAGACCATCAACAAATTTTGATTTCCAAAGTGAGAAGTATTACTCTCAGGAAGTTCCATAACTCTACCGAGAAAAGTATCTTTATACCATCTAAAATCTGTGAGTGTTTTACATCTCGGATTTTGTAATAAAGTACGAATATTATCGCTATTATCGTAATATCTTCTGTGAAATGCTCAATAATATTAATTATCAAAGTATAAACAGCATTTTCAACATCAAGCATTATTCTCATTTTTTATATTATTAAGAATATAATCTCTATTTTCTTGAGACAAATAATGATCCCACCAACCTTTAAGTTGGCCAAAGAACGAAACTATCATTTTAGCAATATTTTTATCGGTATTACCATTGGTTTTACAAACAAGAGAATACATTAACATTCTATGCATCGTATTATAAATTTGTTTTTCAAGAAAACCATCAATTTTCCATTCGTAGATATTTCTACCACCGTAACTATTATTGATAATATATTCTTGTTCTTCATTTAAAACATCGATAGGAGTAGGTCTTCTCGTAATAGTAATATCTATTAGTGGGTTTATCACCCATTGATCAATCTTATTGATATGATCTTGGACAACCTCTTTATAATTAGGATTGATTTCTAAATTTTTTTCTAATTCTTCATTCAAAGTATTTAGTGAAAATTTTGAGAATTTTTCTTCCAATAACTTTTCCAATTCGGAAATAGATTCTAATTTAAAATCTTTTATAGTAGGAGGGTTGCATACTAGGAGTAGCAATGTAGTATCAATGACCTTCGCTTCATGTTTTTGGAAATTCATAAGATTAATAACATTATCAATTTTTTATGAAGAGAAAGAATTTGTTCTCCCAACACATTCAAAAATAAATTTGCATAATTATTTTGTTGTATTAACAGATTTATATGTTTACTAGTTATTTGTAAAACATCATTTTCAAATAGTTTAGCGAATGCTAAAAATTACAAACTTGATTTTCATTTTCAATTTGAAAAGGATCGGTGGGTGGAAAATCAAGATTAATAATTTGTCCATCGATTAATTTATAATTTCTTTCTAAAACAGAAATATATTGGTCTACATAAGTAGACATAAACCAAGGAACAAACAATATCATTGTTTTCGTTTCTTCACATTTTTTATAAAATTGATTTTGAATAATTTGTTTTTCAAGATTATCTGAAGTTTTCAAAACCAATTTCTAAAAGATTCCCATTTGGGTAATCTAAATTCATTAGAAATAATTTTTCTGGCTTCTCGAGCTGTAATGAAATCAATATCGAGTAAGTTTAAATCCATAAATCAAGGAAAACTCATTTCACATTGTCTCCATATAGCGGTGATTAACATCTTTAACCATATTTTCTTTGCCAATATGCAATTCATTAATCCTGTCATTTTCAGAATTATTCTCATCACTTAATTTAGACTTTTCTCTCGATTTGAGAAGTAGAAGCTCTGGAAGGAGTTTCCACAATATAATCAATTGGAGAAATGTAAGAGCGTAAAGAAGGAGATCTCAAAGATTGGGATCTACTTTTTATCAAATTGTCAAATTGTATATTAACAGCCTTCCTTCGTGGTTTGAAAAACATTTAACAAATTTGATGCAATAGCGAGGTTGAGGATTAACCGCTTCTTTCAATAATCCAATTTTCAGGGAAAGCAATTTCCTCCCATTTTATAGATCTTCTAGTTATAATATTAGACCTATGAAAATTTGTTTCAATTAAAACCGTTTCATTAATGACTTTATCCTTTATTTTGCAATGAGGATTCAAAGTAAATAAAGGTTTATAATAAATTACGTAACAAATACGAGATAACTTCAGATCCTAAAACATAATTATAACCATGAATTTTAACATTTAATGTTAAAGCATCATAAATATTAGGATCGAGTTAAAGATAGCGCAAATTGGGGTACACATCAAAATAAACTGGACCATGTGCCAAGCTAGATTGTATAATGCCCATTAAATATTGTTTCCAATTTAAGTTTCTACCATCACGTAAAGCCTGCAATAAAGCTTTCCGGCAAACCTTCTAAGGTTAATGGTTTAAAAGCAATTTGTACTAAACCAATATGAAGAAATTTATTATCTTTTTTATAAGGCAAAATATCTTTTCGGTAAGTAATTTTATTATTACTTCTTCATTATTAATAGGAATGGACTCTTGATTGTTTTAACAACTTGTTTTAAACCCAATTTTTCAAAAGTTCCTAATTTATAAATAACCTTAGGATTGATTTTTGGAATTGTCCACTTATTTAATAAATCTAAATCATGGGGTATATCATACTCCATGTTTAAGCTATTCTTAACGGAATTCTTGTCAAACATCATAAAGGTAGTGTTAAAATTATATCATCCCTAAATAAGAACATATAACTTGGCTCGATACCAAAGTCACCGGATAATTCCAACAAAGCAATATAAGCCTGAATCGTATTGTTGAATCGTGTTGTTAAACTAGAATCTTATTGTCAAGGAATAATTACAAATGCGAGACAAGGAATCACGAAATTAAATATCCGTCATCCAATATAAGTATGAATGGAAATCAAAGGACACCGCCACGCCTTATGACCATTCCCAATCGGCAAACAGGCAAAATACGTTCCCACAGATTCCAAATACTCATATTAGGCCAGTTATTTAATTCAACCTTTCGATTCGACCCAACATATTGATTCTAGAAATAACGTATTGAAACAACGTGTTGATCCATAGATTATATCACTTAGTTGTCATATTTGAGAACTAAGTTATAAAAACCATAGATGATATGAACTTAAATAGTTCGGACATAATTTTAACACTAAGGATCTAGCCTATTAGGCTCATCCTAAGAACTAAAATAATAAAAGAAAAGAAAACTTACGGGTTCTCGGTGGACGCACCTCTATATAAACAGACTTTTTCTTATTTATGAAGTCGATTTTACAGGAGAGAATTTTACGGGAGAGAAAAGGGAAGAGAGAAAGGGCGTCGGCCTCTGCCTTCAAACAAAGAGAGAGCTGCTATCTATAGAGAGCGGACTTCAAACGAAAATTTAAAAAAACAAAAATGAACAGTGAACAATAATTATTGTTCAAAAAGTCAAAAGTGAACAGTAAAATTATTGTTTAAACAGTATATTAAGCTGTACAAATCTTGTTTGTTTCTTGTATATGAAACGATATCTTGTCGGTCTTCACCTATTTACTCGTTTTCTCAATTTTTCTTGTCTTTTCTTGCAGATGATTTATCTTTGTCCATTTCTTGGAGCAATCTTTCCATTTCGTCATCGGAAAGTAGTCCTTCATTAGGATCTTGAGCTTCTTGCATTGATACTCCTTTTGAAGATTCGAAATAATATCTTCTTCGTCATCAAGATCATGAAGTAATTCTTCTTTCATTCGTTAAGATATAACTCAATCATTTCTTGTTTGGATAATTTATCCACACTTCTCATTAGTTTTCTAGAAATATTATTTTTAGTGACTAATTGTCTGCATTTTCTTTTTCTCTTGGCTATAAGTCATGCATGTATCAATTATTTTATTAATAGTATCAATACCAAAGCATTCTTTAGTACTTGGGTCAATTTTAACCATTTTTTCCCGAATTTTGTATAAAAATTCTTTTTAAACAAGGAATTTCGTTAGTATTACCAACTTTAACTTCCCATTTCCAAATCCATGGAATGGAGAATTCAAGAAAGAAGTGCATAGGGGCTTCCCATGATACAAACATATTGCTATTAGCAATAGATTCCAATTTTGGACTAATATGTTTATATTCTTTGAAGTCTATAAGCATTAATGGAAGAATCTCTTCGATGGACCAAATTTACGCCACCATCTTGAACCAATTTGGTATTTACGAGTTATAAACTCTATCACATACCTTTATCATCCAAGTATGCTTCTTTTTATCATTTTGATAATAAAAAACTTTTCAAAAGCTTGAATATAATCCCAATAATTATATTTTATAATGGCATTATTACCAATTGTAAAGGATTTTTCCACAAATGGAGATATTCCCATTCTTGGTGAAATTAGCTGCTTGATAATAATCTTGGAGAAATTATAAATTTCTTTTTGGTTTCCACTTTATAGAAAAGTATATTAATATTGAAAATGTATTCTAATTTTACAATGCCAAGTGATGTAAATATTTACAATTGTGTTGACTTAGTCTAGTTTAGGAAAGATACGAAAAGGCACTAATCAAGGAGAAAAATAATATACAATCAAATAAATGGAAGGAATATATTTATTCCTTAATACGCCCTCAAAATAGACGTGCCATCAAGAACGGCAATTTTGGAACGAAGACTGAAATCGAGCTCTAGAGAGAGGCTTAGTGAGAAGATCCGCAAGCCGATCAAGGGTATTCACATATGAAACAGCGAGAACACCTTTAGAGGAAAGGTCCCGAACAAAGTGGAGGTCGATGGCAATGTGCTTCATACGAGAGTGAAGCACTTGGGTTGAGAGCAAGGCGAGTCGCGCCCATATTGTCACACAAGATTTTCGGAGGAGCGGCCGGTGTAAGACGAAGGTCATCAAAGAGATGACGGCCAAAGAAACCTCGGAAGGCTGCGAAGCTAGGGACCGATACTCGGCCTCGGTAGAAGAACGAGCAACTCCACGCCGCTTATGAGACCGCCAGGAAATGGGTGTAGCACCAAGGAAAATAATGAAGGCAGAGGTAGACTTGCAATCGAAAGGTCACCCCCAAAGTCGGAATCTGAGTAAGCCGTCAAGGAGAATCGGGAGACCGGACGAAGCGGCAGCCCATGATGAAGAGTGCCTTTAAGATAGCGAAACAAACGCTTAACCGCAAGCCAATGATCAGAAGTAGGAGTGGACATGAATCGAGCCAAGCGATTAACGGTGAATGCAATATCGGGCCGGGTAAGGGTGAGATACTGCAATCCACCTAGAGCACTACGATAAGTAGTCGGAGAAACCGAACCGAAGCGGTGGCCGTTGTGAGAGAGATAGGTGTACTAACCGGCTTAACCCCATCCATCAAAACCGTCGCAAAAGATCAACCGTATACTTGTCTTTGAGAGAGAAATAAACCCTCTTTGCACGAAGCAACTTCAACACCGAGAAAATAAGATAATGAGCCAAGATCCTTAACAAAGCAGATCGTAAGTGAGTGATGAATGCGGACATTAAGGACGAACTAGAGCCGGTGAGAACCAAGTCGTCCACATAAGCAAGAACCGAGAAGAGTATCCGAGCCCTTAAAAAGTGTGAAAAGAGAAGAATCGCCTTAGAGCGAACCAGCCCAAACCGAACCAGAGCAAAGACACAAAGAATCATACCAAGCACGAGGGGCTTGACGAAGACCATATAAAGAACGCCGAAGTAAGCACACATGTGTGGGTTTAGACAAATCCTTAAAACCCGGAGGTGGGACATATAGACAGGTATATCGAGATCCCCATGAAGAAATGCATTACTTACATCTAATTGTGAATAGCCCAACCGGAAGAAACAGCAAGAGTAAGCACGCAGTACGAATCGTCGCAGGCTTGACAACGAGGACTAAAGGTCTCGGTGAAATCAACTCCAGTCGTTGATGAAAACCTTTGGCAACAAGCCTCGCTTTGTACTTATCAATCGTGCCATTAGAGTTCCGCTTAAGACGAAAAACCCATTTGCAACCGATAACATTAGCATTAGGAGGAGGGGCCACGAGATCCCACGTACCATGTCGTTGCAAAGCGGTGAACTCGTCATCCATAGCAAGACGCCACCGAGGAGAAGAAAGAGCCTGTTTGACAAAGAGAAGGCTCAACATCATCTGGAAGAGGATGCTTAGTGGCACTATTCAAGACCTTGGGCTTAAAAATATTATTTTGACTACGCGTCCGCATAGCATGAGTACGTGGAGGAGCCAGGGGAGCAGATTCGAGACAGTGGCAAAGGAACATCCACGGGGGAGCCAAGGTAGGAGGAACAGGAGCAACGGTAGGCAATCAGAAAGCAGATAAGGTGGCGAGGCTCGTCGGGCAAAGAAGCCAACGGCGGAGACAAGAGACCCGGGAAGGAATCTTCCAAAATCGAACATGTCGAGAGATAAAAATTTTGCCAGAGGAGATCTCCATGCACCGATACGCACTTTGAGAGGTAGAATACCCAACAAAGAGGCAACGACGAGAAGGCATGGACAACTTATCGAATCATAGAGTCGAAGCCGGGAAAACAGAGACAACCAAAACCCGTAATTTAGAGTAGTGAGGATCCCGTCCAAAAGCACATGATAGGGAGAACGATTACGGAGGACAGTGTGGGCATACGATTTATCGGATAGACACTGTTTGTAATGCAAAGGACCAAAGAGCCGGGAGATTAGCATGTGCAAGAAGTGCACGGCCAACCTCAAGAATATGTCTGCTCCGACGTTCGGTCATTCCATTCTGTGGGGAGTATAAGGGGCTTGTGAGCCAGCTAATACCCATATGATTGAGAGGTGAACGTAAGGATTGAAATTCTCCACCATTATCGAGTATAAATTCTTAATCGAAATCCAAATTGCTTCTCAACCACAGGTTTAAAACTCATAAATATAGTAGAAGCTTGATTTAGCAGACATGGGAAATAACCAGCAATAACGAGTAAATAAGTCCACAAACAGCAAAAAGTATCTAGACCCATCACTCGAGACAGGAAGAAGGACCCCACACATCGGTATATAAAAATGCAACGGGTGTTCAAAGCAATAAAAGAAGTGTCTCCAAACGGGAGTCTACAAGCCTTGCTCAATCGACAAGAAACACAATTATCCCCAAAAACATGAGACTTATTCAAGACAGGTAATTTAAAATTATTCAAAATAAATCGATTGGTCTCCACAGACGGATGACCAAGCCGAGCATGCCAATTAAATGAAGTAGTACGAACACCAATAGAAGCTGTCTTCAGCAGAGTATCGGATGAAGATAGAGCATAAACACCATCTTGACAATCACCCTTAAGCGGAGTCCCGTTACCCGATCCTTAACAAGAAAATAAGATGGAAAAATTCCATCGAAACATCATTATCCCGAGTAAATTTACTAACGAGATAACGAGTTACGCTGAGCGGTAGGGACACATAATAAATCGATAATAAGAAGCGAGATGAAAAATTCGAAACCCGGTACGAGAATGAGAAATTGGAAGACCGTGCCGTCGGCTATGTGCACCTCGTCGGTGCCGTCATACTCCGAGTGAATGGAGAGATTGCCAAGGTCGAGACGTAAAGAGGCATGTGGAGGCGCTGAATCTACCAACCAAGAGGAGGCGGTCGCGACCCAACAGCGACGAAGCGGCATGGGCCATAGGAAGGGGTACCCGACGGCGAGTAGGCGCCGCATGTCCACGATATCCGCATAATTGGCAAACAACGGGAGGAGATTTACGGCCTTGTGAGGAACACTGCGAACCGAGGCGAAGACGCACCGAGGCGAAGGCGCCTGGGGCTGGTGACGCCCACCACCCGAACCACCGGTTCGGCCTTTGTTCGAGCCACCAAACGACCACCACCACCGCCTCCACTAGTGCGAGCGGTGTTAGCGGTGGCCACCAATGTAGCAGCGGAGCCTCCGATGAACGCAATGAAGATTCATGCGCGCATAAGAGATCGTGTAATTCCTCAAAGCGAAGAGGAGACTCACGAGCCCTAATCGGCCCAACGATAGATGCGTACTCGGGCCAAGCCCATTGATGATAAATAGAGGGGCACGATAGGCGGCACGGTGGAGGAAGCATCGCCGGTGGACGTGGGGACAGATGAAGGAGCCATCGTTGAAGACGATAATGGCGTGAGAAAAGTTGGAAAGAAATTAGGACCGTTTCTCTCGTGATACCATATAGAAAAGTATATTAATATTGAAAATGTATTCTAATTTTACAATGCCAAGTGATGTAAATATTTACAATTGTGTTGACTTAGTCTAGTTTAGGAAAGATACGAAAAGGCACTAATCAAGGAGGAAAATAATATACAATCAAATAAATGGAAGGAATATATTTATTCCTTAATACACTTGTCATATGTGTTATTTCACATGAATGACTATTATTGAGAATATTCTCATAATAACCCGGTATTTATAAACCCTGCATTAAATCCACAGGTAGATATGTATCTTTCAAGGATTTTCCAGGGGAGTATTTTCCCATTTTAAATCGGTATTCTTGATTAAGAAGATAGTCTCTTCTTTCTCCTTCTTAAAAAATCCTTTATTAGGATCTTTTTCATCTTACGCAACAATATTTGCGTAGGATGAGATGTCTGGAGAGGATGTAGATTCCTCCATAGATTTAGAAGTATTACTTCCTTGAGATTTCTTCCATTTAAGAAATTCTTGGTATGACAAATCATCATCGAGAAAGATTTGCAATTTTTGAAGCAACCAATTTTTGTTTTCCGTGTTGTGCGAATATTATTTTGACCTCGTCCACCTCTTCCCTATAAGGGAAAGATCCTCGGCCTCGGCTGCATATCTGCAAAATTCATGACAGATATTCACGAGTTAAATAATCGGGAGAGAATTTTCTTCTCCTTTTTATAAATAATTTCAAAATCAAATGGGGCTAAATGAGCTGCCACCTAGCAAACATTTGCTTAGAGACATCATGTTTAAAATCTTTATTAAACATATGTTTATTGCTTTGCAATCAGTTTTAATAATAAATTTACGATTATATAAATCATCTTGAAATTTTAAAACACACTTTACTATAGCTAGAATTTCTTTTGCTATAGTAGCATAATTTTTCGACTATTATTCCATTTTCCAGAATAAAATCTAACTAAATATTCTTTTATTAATATCAATTTGTTTTAAAATACCTCCATATCCAATATCTGAAGCATCATTTCAATAATTTTATCCCATTTGGGATTTGCAATAGATAAGCAAGGTAAATATTTTACCTTTTCCTTAATTCTTTTAACTGACATTGGTATGATCATTACACCAAGGCTTGGGATTCTTTTAATCTGTCATATAAAATAGCGATTCTGCACGTAAGATTTTTATAATAAGGGAAATATAATTCGGACTTCCTAAAAATCTCTGTAATTGAGTTTTATCTGTAATATCATCGGGAATTTAGAAGCAAATTCAATACTTCTATTGATAGGAATAATATTACCCTTTTCAATATTATAACCCAAAAATTTAATGGTAGTTTGGAATAATAACATTTTTGGTTTAGATATAACCAAACCATTACGAATAACAATTCTTTTAAAAATTTCTAAATGTTTAAAATGAGTTTCAATATTTTTGAAAATATTAATATATCATCAATATAAACAACCATAAATTCACTATAAGGAATAAAAATATCATTCATAATTTTACGGAATTGAAGGAGCATTTTTAAACCAAATGGCATAACATTCCATTCATAATGTCCAAAAGGAACATTAAAAGCGGTTTTATATCCACAGATATCAATTTGAATCTGCCAAAATCCAGACTTTAAATCGAATTTAGAAAATATAATAGAATCATATAACCCGTCAAGAAGATCCTTCTTGTTAGGAATAGGATGTCTTATCCATTTTAAGACTCTATTAAGAGGTTTATAATTAATAACCAATCTGGGTATACCTCTTTCTTGTTCGAATGCTTATTAACATAAAAAGCGGTACAAGACCACGGTGATTGAGAAGTAGAAATAATATTCTTTTCTAATAAAGATTTAATCTCTTTTTGCATAATTCCATATAATCGAATTCATTTGACAAAGTCTTGCTTTAGTAGGAATTTTATCCTCTGTAAAATTTTCTTCATAAGGTAACGAAACAATATGTTTTTCTATTCCAAAAGCATTTGGAAGATCATTACAAATTTCTAAACTCATCGATTATGAATAAATTTAATTTTTTCTGCAATTTAGGATTTTTCAAATTATCCTCAATGGATAAAATAGTAATCTCTTGTTTTAAAAAATTTAATTGGTTTTCTTTTATTTTAATATTATCAAACATATTATGTAAAATTTTTGCAAAGGGTTTTTCAATAAATTTAAGAACTATTGGTTTATGATCAAAAGTTCCAATAATTCCACTATTATCAACCTTTATTAAAGGATATATCTTTTGAATAAAAGGAGATCCAAGTATAACTTGGTTAGAAATATTTTTTACAAGTAAAAAACTTGTTGAAATACATTTTTATCTACACAAACATATGCTTTTGGTAATTTAAACTCTATATCAAGTTTTTCACCACCAGCATGTGACAAAGTGTGTGTGGTTTTTTCAAAATATCTAGTAGGGATTAATCCTTCTGTATAACATTAAGATCTGCACCGCTATCAACAAGTGCAATAAAATCTTTAGAATAAAAATTATCAATTAAAAGAGTAATCCTAACATACCACTTTTGAGTAATAAAAATATCCATTTTATTAAGAAAATTATTATCAATTTTATTTTCAGGAACAATTATTTTTCCTTTTTCTTTATCTTCAAGATTTTCTAATCTTTTTTCTAAAATAATATTATTTTGTTTAAGAAATTTAATTTCTCTTTTGAGATTTTCTACTTCTATACTTAAATCATTTAAAGAAGTAGGAGTTTTAATCTCATGTTTTTCTTTTAACATTTGATAAACTTTACTCATAAAATAAGGTTCATCGAAACTCCGTATATTATGACTTTTATCAAATGCATAAGTATTTCTAATATTATTAGAAGTAGTTGGAGTATCATCCAAATGATCAATAATTTGAGATCTTAATTTAGGATCTTTTATTGATCTCAATAATTCCATAGTATTACTATGATCTAAAACATTAATTTCTAAATTTTTCATTTGGGAAAGAAGTCTATAAACTTCATCATCCCGACAATTACACTTGCCCATATCACTTTCTCGAATTCTCCGAATCGGATATTACCGACTCTTGTTCCAAAGCTTTAACCTTTTCATTTTGAGATATTTCTGAATTTTCCGAATATAATTCAATATTTGATTCGATTGATTGATCGATTCATCGACTTTAATAAGACTTTGTAAAACATGTCTTTTGTGTTTTCATCAATCGAAGATTATTAATCTTCTTTTTAACCCAACAATTACGAGCATAATGACCAACTTTCGACATTTTATGACAAACAATTAGTTTGTTTTTCTGCTTTTTTTATCCTCTTCTCTTTTTTGTTTTCGAAGAAAATGTCTTTCGATTTTCCTTTTAGAAGATTTTTTTCTTTTATAAACTCTATCAAAATTTCTAGATTTCTTATCGGGTTTATCTTTTCTAGTTTTACTAGAATTAGGCATATCCATAGCAAATTGATCACAAAATTGGCCTAATTGCTTTCTTTCGGATAAATTCTGTCTTTTAATCTGTTGGTTTAATTTTATTTCATTACATAAATTTAAACCTTCTTGGATACAAATCTTGATTAATTTACCGTAGGTAAAATCATCATAAGGAATTTGAATATTATTACCACGTAATTTATTCCTTATACTTTCAAAGCAAATAAATAAGGAGACCATCAACAAATTTTGATTTCGGTGAGAAGTATTACTCTCGGGAAGTTCCATAACTCTACCGAGAAAAGTATCTTTATACCATCTAAAATCATGAGTGTTTTACATCTCGGATTTTGTAATAAAGTACGAATATTATCGCTATTATCGAATATCTTCTGTGAAATGCTCAATAATATTAATTATCAAAGTATAAACGGCATTTTCAACATCGACATTATTCTCATTTTTATATTATTAAGAATATAATCTCTATTTTCTTGAGACAAATAATGATCCCACCAACCTTTAAGTTGGCGGCAAAATCCAGAAACTATCATTTTAGCAATATTTTTATCGGTATTACCATTGGTTTTACAAACAAGTAGAATACATTAACATTCTATGCATCGTATTATAAATTTGTTTTTCGGTAAAACCATCAATTTTCCATTCGTAGATATTTCTACCACTTTGTAACTATTATTGATAATATATTCTTGTTCTTCATTTAAAACATCGATAGGAGTAGGTCTTACGTAATAGTAATATCTATTAGTGGGTTTATCACCCATTGATCAATCTTATTGATATGATCTTGGACAACCTCTTTATAATTAGGATTGATTTCTAAATTTTTTCTAATTCTTCATTCAAAGTATTTAGTGAAAATTTTGAGAATTTTCTTCCAATAACTTTTCCAATTCGGAAATAGATTCTAATTTAAAATCTTTTATAGTAGGAGGGGGTTGCATACTAGGAGTAGCAACAGAAGTATCAATGACCTTCGCTTCATGTTTTGGAAATTCATAAGATTAATAACATTATCAATTTTTTTATGAAGAGAAAGAATTTGTTCTCCCAACACATTCAAAAATAAATTTGCATAATTATTTTGTTGTATTAATGATTTATATGTTTACTAGTTATTTGTAAAACATCATTTTCAAATAGTTTAGCGAATGCTAAAAATTACAAACTTGATTTTCATTTTCAATTTGAAAAGGATCGGTGGGTGGAAAATCGGTATTAATAATTTGTCCATCGATTAATTTATAATTTCTTTCTAAAACAGAAATATATTGGTCTACATAAGTAGACATAAACCAAGGAACAAACAATATCATTGTTTTCGTTTCTTCACATTTTTATAAAATTGATTTTGAATAATTTGTTTTTCGTATCATGAAGTTTTCAAAAAACCAATTTCTAAAAGATTCCCATTTGGGTAATCTAAATTCATTAGAAATAATTTTTCCGGCTTCGAGCGGCTGAAATCAATATCGAGTAAGTTTAAATCCATAAATCAAGGAAAACTCATTTCGGACATTGTCTCCATATAAGCGGTGATTAACATCTTTAACCATATTTTCTTTGCCAATATGCAATTCATTAATCCTGTCATTTTGAATTATTCTCATCACTTAATTTAGACTTTTCTCTGATTTGAGAAGTAGAAGCTCGGAAGGAGTTTCCACAATATAATCAATTGGAGAAATGTAAGAGCGTAAAGAAGGAGATCTCAAAGATTGGGATCTACTTTTTATCAAATTGTCAAATTGTATATTAACAGTTCATTACGTGGTTTGAAAAACATTTAACAAATTTGATGCAATAGCGGGTTGAGGATTAACCGCTCTTTCAATAATCCAATTTTCGGGAAAGCAATTTCCTCCCATTTTATAGATCTTCTAGTTATAATATTAGACCTATGAAAATTTGTTTCAATTAAAACCGTTTCATTATGACTTTATCCTTTATTTTGCAATGAGGATTCAAAGTAAATAAAGGTTTATAATAAATTCGTAACAAATACGGAGATAACTTGAGATCCTAAAACATAATTATAACCATGAATTTTAACATTTAATGTTAAAGCATCATAAATATTAGGATCAGATTAAAGATAACCGCAAATTGGGGTACACATCAAAATAAAGCTGGACCATGTGCCAAGCTAGATTGTATAATGCCCATTAAATATTGTTTCCAATTTAAGTTTCTACCATCACGTAAAGCCGCAATAAAGCTTTCCCAAACCTTCTAAGGTTAATGGTTTAAAAGCAATTTGTACTAAACCAATATGAAGAAATTTATTATCTTTTTTATAAGGCAAAATATCTTTTCGGTAAGTAATTTTATTATTACTTCTTCATTATTAATAGGAATGGACTCTTGATTGTTTTAACAACTTGTTTTAAACCCAATTTTTCAAAAGTTCCTAATTTATAAATAACCTTAGGATTGATTTTGGAATTGTCCACTTATTTAATAAATCTAAATCATGGGGTATATCATACTCCATGTTTAAGCTATTCTTAACGGAATTCTTGTCAAACATCATAAAGGTAGTGTTAAAATTATATCATCCCTAAATAAGAACATATAACTTGGCTCACGATACCAAAGTCACCGAGATAATTCCAACAAAGCAATATAAGCACTGAATCGTATTGTTGAATCGTGTTGTTAAACTAGAATCTTATTGTCAAGGAATAATTACAATGCGAGACAAGGAATCACGAAATTAAATATCCGTCATCCAATATAAGTATGAATGGAAATCAAAGGACACCGCCACGCCTTAACTTGACCATTCCCAATCGGCAAGACAGGCAAAATACGTTCCCACAGATTCCAAATACTCATATTAGGCCGCTTATTTAATTCAACCTTTCAGATTCGACCCAACATATTGATTCTAGAAATAACGTATTGAAACAACGTGTTGATCCATAGATTATATCACTTAGTTGTCATATTTGAGAACTAAGTTATAAAAACCATAGATGATATGAACTTAAATAGTTCGGACATAATTTTAACACTAAGGATCTAGCCTATTAGGCTCATCCTAAGAACTAAAATAATAAAAGAAAAGAAAACTTACGGGTTCTCGGTGGACGCACCTCTATATAAACAGACTTTTTCTTATTTATGAATATTAGAATTTAGATTTGAAGAATTATGATTAAAATTTTTTAATTCTTTTTGCTAATTTTTATTAGATTTTTTATAATTAATAAAATTAATTTATAATCCCGAATATTTTAAAATAATATCATAATTTAAATTTAAAAAATTATGATTAATATTTTTCAATTCTATTTGATGCTTTTTATTAGATTTTTTTATAATTATAAAAATTAATATATAATCCTAAATATTTTAGAATAATATCATAAAACCATGATAATTATTTTATTTTATCACAATAATATTATATTTATTAAAATTCAATGATAATTATTTTATTTAATCATAATAATATTATATTTATTAGAATTCAACAATATTAGATTTTTTTATAATTTATTAAAATTCAATGATAATTATTTTATTTTATCACAATAATTTTTTTTTTTTTAAAATTAGAACTAAGAACAGTATGTAGGCGGCGTCGGTGGCATTGTAGAAATGACAGTATGTAGGCGGCGAATGTAGCAGAAAAGGGGATTCAATACAATTTTAGATTTTAAGTTTCAATTTAAATATTTAGTCTATAAGTTATGATATATAGTTTTTAAGTTTTTAAAATTATCATAGTTAGTTTTATTCAAATTTAATTCTTATATCTTACATAAATTATTACTTGTTTTGATTTTTTTTTTTTTTGTATTTTCATATTATAACTAAATTCTATAAATATATTTTTGTTTTTATTTTATAGATTTTACATATATTACTCCATCCGTCCCAGAGTTATCTTCACACTTTCCTTTTTGGGACGTCCCACAATCAACTTCACACCGCTAAAATTGAATATCCTCCATAAACTACACCCTCACAATATCATTTAAATTTAAAAATGTCAATCTTATTTTATTCTATTTTATTCTCTCTCCTACATTAATTTAAGTTTTCTTAAACAACGCGTCACTTCACATATGAACCTAACTCCGGGACGGAGGGAGTATTATTTGGTTTTAAAGATTTTTTTTGTATTTTCAAATTATGTTCAATTCTATATATTTTTATAAATTTTATTTTTGTATTTTAAATATACTCCAAATTTTATATATAATTTTATAATTTTTATTTATAATTTTATTTACTTACATAACTAATTTTTTTATAATAAATTTAAAATATTAACGGAAACCGTTAAAAACTTAACTGACGAGACCATTTACTGTTATAAAAGGACAAAAAAGAGCGTGGGACTTGAAGGTGTTGGCCGAAAATTCTTAACATAATATATAATGCAATACAAAATGATTAAATATACATGATAAAGTACAATTAATATCAAAATGAAGATCTATGAGGTTCAAATATAATAGTAGAAATATTATTTTTGTCCAACCAATATTGGTGTCACCTCTTCAAAATACCATTTAAATAATTGATATACTTAGCAATACAAATAATTTCTCTCCAATACAATTAAAATAATTTTAATTTAAAATATAAATAATTAGAATTAATATGATTAAAGATGTGAAGAGAGTCTCAATTTCATACCTTGCATATGCATTTATGTTTGTTGTTAATCGAAATATTTATGAGTGATTAATGTGGCTTTTGATCGGTTAAAACAATATTGATTGGAGCATTTATTATGATAAACACCCAAGAACAATCAATAGAAATGATGAGCAATAAATGAGGAATTAAATGCGAAAAGCAAGTAAGAACACAAGGTTTCTTTGGGAGTGTTAGTCCTGTGCTAAGGATGGATGCTTCAGATCCGTTTATTATGCCTTATAGGTCTTATTTATACATGGGTTTGGTTGCCTTTTTGGCAGTCCAAAGGTACAATAGAGTACAAATCAACATAAATGCTGTACCATCTCTTATTAATTGAGATGTACACCGCTCTGTAGCAGAGCAGCGGCTAGCCACTCACATCGCGCTGTGTCCCTTGAGGGGATCTTCGATGGCTAGTGGATATTCTTGCCTTCTCGGGGATAAGTTGACCTTAAACGGAGGCAGATATCTTGTACTCGATACCATTTCGGCGTGGCGTGGTTGACAAGTCTTTGTCCTTGCCGAGCTTGGGTGGCGGGGTCCTCGCCGTGCCCGCCATTCGGTGTTGTAACCGCGACTTTGTCGCTCGAATGGTTGTTCGGCTCGCCAGACGGGCAAGCCCGCCTCGGCCGAGCGGGGCGGGATCCTCGGCGGGCGTGGCCCGGGGTCGGCCTGCCAGGCCGAGCTTGCTTGCGACCACGAGAGCTGATCCCCGACGTGCCGAGCCCGCCCGGGCGAAGTCGAGTCGGTTCGCCACGACCCGGCGGGTCGACCGCCGGAGGGGCCGAGACCTTCTAGGCCGCGCCGAGCTTGACTGGGCCGGCCCGGTCCGCCATTGGGCCTAGGGGCGAATAAATCGTCGTACAACAATTGCCCTGAGTTCGGTCTCGAGGGTGTTCGGAGGCCGGGCTGGTCTCTTGGAGAGTTGTTCGCCTTTATTGCCGAAGTTTCTTCATGCCGAGTACCCTCCGGGTTTTCACCGATGGGATTTGGATTTGGACTTGGAGAAAATGGCGGTTGGATTTGACAAGGGGTCATTCACCCCACGTGCTCTGCAAGCGAATTTTTGGCGGGCGCGTGGCGGTTGGAAGGTGACTACCTCCAACCACCACGCGGACACGTGGCATGTCCCCATGGTGCCAAGCAGTCACGACCTTTCGCAAAAATAATCGCGTTTTTGCCCATAATTGAAAAGTTTACGGTGATTTTGCAAGAAGGTCCTTCCCACTTTTTATAAATAGGAGTCTCCTTCTTCATTTTAAACTTCTTACCTGTGTGATTTTCGGAGCGTTGTGAGTGATCTTCATAGCTTCTTCGAGAGGTTTCGGTGCATTTCTTTTGTTTCTTCATTGTCTAAGCTTTGAGACAGCGTTTTGAACGGTAACTCCCCTTTATCTCTTGGAAAAATTTCTTCTTTTCTGTTTATCTTTCATTTTCTCCGATCGATATGGTGAGATCGAGGGGTGCTTCTTCCCGAGGGACTGGTTGGCTGTGCCAGCGTGAGCCACCGTGAGAGGAATCTTCCCGGGGAGGGTGGCGAGGCGCCGCCCGGAGATACGGGCTGTCTGATCGAAATGTTCGGACCCGACTCTTGGCCGTGCCGCCCAAGCGCCGCCTCCACCGGTGGAGGGTTTGAGCACTGAGGATGCCCCATTTGCCGATCTCGCCGATCTAGGGATCGACATGAGGATTGGCGAGGATCGGGATGCCCCTAGTTGGCGTCGATTTGGAGAGGGCCACGGTGGAGATGGTGGCCGAGCTTTTTCCTCCGGGGAGTGATGACGAGAGGACCGCCGGTGGGAGTGCGGGCTGGGACCTCGCGGTCGCCCGAGGCTCTACGGTTTCGAGCTCCTGGAGGAGAGCGAGAGAGTCGAGGTTGGAGAGGCCAATGACGAGGCGAGCAAGCAAGCCGCCGTGATGGTTCTTGTCGCTTACTCACTTTGGGAGGCGATATGTTGATCGATTGGCGGGGCCGGTCCCCACCTTCAATTACCCGGAGTATCTACGGGAGCATCCGTATGCTCGCTGGAGCGGACTCGCCGGATGTTCGGAGTGTGGATGCCTCCGATCGGCCGGCAAACAATGAGGCGAGGCGGAGCTCCGTGTCCGAGGCCGATCTCGGCTGCTGGCGGGCGAGGTGGCGAGTCCCCTCCGACGTGCACTTCTTTGTGCCCGCCGAGGACGAGAGGCCCGACCAGCCCCGCGCGAGGATGCTCGCCGTGAATTATCACATGATGGAGGTGGGGCTCGGTTTCCTCTTCACCCCAATATCTCGCACTTGTTCGCGGCACAGGCGTTGCTCCTTTCGAGGTTCATCCCAACGGTGGATGAATCTGCTCACGCTGTTTGTTTGGTTGGGAAGTTCCGGGTACTGCGGATGCGACCCGGCCGAGGTGAACTTCATCTTCACCTGTCGGAGTCCAAGCGGGAGTTGTTCATACAGACTCGGCGGGGTGGGACGCTCTTCAATGGGATCCTCCAAGCTCCGAGGCCCAGGAACCGGAGGTGGTTCTTCGTCGGCGGGGATTGGTGGTCGCCAGGTCGACTTCGACTCGGACTTGGACATCCCATCCGTCTTTGGGCACAAACCCAAAAGTAAGCCTTCATTGCTTAAACTCAAACAATTATTACCGATCTAATTCTTCTTTTTCTTAGCGAGTTGTTCGTCCCTAAGGAAGGAGAGGCTGAATACCGATTTCCGACTTGCGCTCGCCAAGTGACTCTTATTCCTTCGCCGAGGCCGAAAGTGCTCGGTGGTGAACAACGACGAGTCAAGGCTAGAAGCTCGATTTTTGTTATCCTCGGCATCTCCGCCGGGACGCGGTAAGACACTACTCACCTAGTACTTAAATATCTCCCACGGCGAGCGAATAACTAAGTGTTTTGGACGTGTAGGTTTCAATTATCCTCCCTTCCGCACATGATCCATTCCGTTATCATGTCGGCGGTGCCCGATCTTTTCAGCCGGGCGAAGATCCGCGTACGGAAGGCGAGCAAGCCGCGGGAAAGAGGCGTCGGCGGATGAGGAAGGCTGCCGGGCACGTCCCCGAAGGGTGCCCCTCGCCCGCCAGGCCGCGAGCCCGCGGCTGAGCATGTTGCCCCTCCCCGCCGAGCCGGTCGTCCCGAGTCCAGCCCAGGTGGTAGATGCCCCAGCTCGGGCCTCGAGCCGACCGACCACTGTGTCCTCCCGGGCGCGCAGAGTGAGGGAGACCTCGGTTGAGGTCGTGGAAGGCCCGTCCTCCCGCCATCGGGGTAAGCGGCCTCGAGTCGAGGAGAGCTCCCGGCGCCGCAGCCGATCCGGTTCGGTGCCGAGTGAGCCAGGCCGGGACCCGAATGATCATTCCTTCTTGGGCGTGACCCGGCCCTTTACGAGAAGTAAGCTGCGCTCCTTTACCCTCTTCGGTTTTGGTTCTTTGAGGAAATGTTAAGGATTTTCTTTTCGAGTTCTGGCCGGTGGCCGCAAACGTCCTCCTCCCGTGGTGGATTTCCTCACCTCCCGGCGAGACCCGGCCCCGAGCGAGCTTCCGGACTACGTTATCCGGGCCATGGAGAAGATGCCGTCGGCCATGACGACCGAGGTGGATGCGGACTCTTCCTGGAACACAGAGCGCCCTCTTGCTCGCCCGAGTCACAGGCCTTGAGTGCCGCCGTCTTTGGAGCGGTGTTTGGAGCCAGGCGGGACCGGGAGGTGGCCGGGAGCCGGGAGGTCCGCCGGGAGCGGGACCGGGCGGGAAGGAGGCCGAAAGCACGGGCCGTGGGCTGAGAAAGCCCGGCCGAAGCCAGAAAGGCCCGGCGGCCCTCCGGGAGCGAGAGGTCGAGGTGGCCCGTCGAAGGAGGAGGTCGCCCGCCGGATCGGCGAGGGTGAGAAGGCGGTGGCGGCCGTCCGAGAGCGGCTGGAGGCCGAGAAGGCGGCGGTGGAGAGGTCGGCCGCGGAGAGGTTGAAGGCCGAGCGGCCGCGGCCGCCAGTCGAGAGGAAAGAGACCGAGGCCGCGACGAGGCTGCTCGGGTGGTAGGCGAGAAGGTGGGCTGGATGAGAGGCTGGCCAAATCCGAGCACCTCTTGGCCGCGGCCTATGCGACCCGGAGGCGGTTGTCATCCCCCGACCCAGGATCCGGCCGTGATGGGGAGTTCGCGTACTACATGGCCTCCGCCGACCTCATCCGCGCGGCGCAGTGGCGACTCCAATGGGGGCCATGGAGAGGTACTTCGAGGGAGTACGCCTGCCCATCCTCTCCACGAAGAGCTAACATGGAGATCAAAGATCCGGAGAGGGACCATGGGGTGGACCTCTCCTGGTACCCGACCGAGAACAGTGGACTTCCGGCGGAGGCGAGGCGGAGCGGGAGCCGGGAGACCAGGGGGACCGCGGGCGGCGAGGCTTAACAGGTTTTCTCTTCTCGCCGGGAGCAGGTGAATAACAAATCCATATGTCTCTTGAAAGTATTCAACTACGGATTCGCTGTGCCCCTTCGGTACTTTAAACTCGCGTTCCCGCCACATTACTCTCTCTGTTTAATAGATACCTTGAATTCCAAGGGATCTTTTGGGCCCTCCCATTGCCGTTGTAACTCTTATTTTTCTTTTGGTTTAAGGTTTAGGGTTTAGGATCTTTGTACTCGGCCATTGGCCGCACCGCTTTGTAATTAATGAAATCTGCCTTTCTTTTCACATTTCTCGGCTTTATTTATTGCTTTACGTACTTAGAAAATTTTGTGAAGTTTCCCAAATATGATAAGTTTGTTATGACTGACCGGCCTCGGCCTTACTTGATCCAAGGCGAGAACTTGACCCATGCCTTTCCGTTTTGGTTTTGGCATGGGCGGGCTCGGACCTTGGTCGGGTAAGGGTTATGCTTGGGAGCTCGGCTCGCCCCTGCATGAATATGGTTTTAACACTTCGCGTTATTAACAAATTTTGCAAGCATTTCAATCCATGTGGCTTGTCGAGGCCTCGGCCTTACTCGTTCGAGATCTTGAGCTCGGCTGTGCCTTTCCGACTTGGTTTCGGCATTGGCGAGCTTGGCTTCCGGCCAAGTAAGGGTTTACTTGAAGAGCTATGCTCGCCCAAGTGCGTCATGGTGGGTTGACGGCCCACCGGATCCTTCGTCGCCCAAACCGGTTTCGCGACTGCGAGTTCGGTCGGGGCGAGCCGATGAAGGTGCTCATTGAATGGAGACTTGACCACCGAACCGTTCGCTAGGAATAGTTACGAAGTGGTTGCTCGCCGAGAGTACGTTTAGCTCGCCAGGAGACTTTTTCTCCGGGAAGGACCGGTGGCACTTCGGGCGACACATGCGGAGTGCGCCCGTGGCGTGCTATGCGCTTTGGGCTGGTCGCGAGGACCTAACCACGCGAATTTTGTCCTAACTCCGAAGAGCTTGTGGACCTCACTAGCTAGGAAAGCTAGGAGACCTCGGCCGGAGGCTAAGCTCGTTGCGAGGAATTTGAGGGGCACACTGACCCGGCAAGTCAGGTGACCTCGGACGATAATGGGACGCATCACGAGGAGTTTAGTAGGAGCCTCCCGGCTTATGGGCTGGGCGGACCTCGCCATAAGGCTAAACTAGATGCGAGGAGTTTATGGGGACGAGTCCCTACCTCGGCGGACTGTCTGCCCGCGCAAGTATGAGAGGGACCCATTCTTGGCCGGTCGGCCTCGAGCGGGTCGCAAGGATACCTCTTGCGAGGATTTTCGACACAATTCCCTGGGAACTTCGCTTTATTCATTATGAAAATTTGCAAGAACTTACAAGGGTTACAAAAATTCAGAGAATCCCAAGAATTTTCTAAGTTACAAGAAAGGATCTAAGTGACGGCTCACCGAAAATATTTCTTAAGGTGGCATGCGTTCCAAGGGTATTGGTCCGGAGTGCCATCCGGGTGTTCGAGCTCGTACGCCCCATTGGGTAGCCACTTCGACACCCCGAACGGACCCTCGATTCGGACCGAATACCCCTTAGGCTGGGGCCATGGATCTTCTTTAAGACGAGGTCACCGATTGAGAATTATCTCGACCACGACCTTAGAGTTGTAATACCTTTCCAAACGCTGCTTGTAGGCCGCGTTCTTGTGAATTGAGTCAAGTTGGCGTTCTTCTAGCATGTCGAGGTCGAGCCTCCTTGCTTGGTCATTGTTTTCACCGAGCTCCTGTGAATCTTGCCGCCTTGTACATTAAATTGATTGATATGATCATAAGAATATATTTTATGTATATAAATATAATAAAAATTTTTTTATAGATAATTAAAAAAATGCGATTTTAATTAAGGATATTGCGATATTGTGCAATATTTCGCAATATTTCTACGATATCCGGAAAAATTACACTATGGCTGACCGATATTGATATTTTGCGATATTTCCACGATATCAGGAAAAATACATTACCCCTTGATATCCGTATTCCAATCTAATTTTTGCGATATATCCACGATATTTCGCGATATTTGCGTCCTTGATTGCTTTGTGATATCCGAATCTCTCATTAGTTATTTACCAATAAAATTTACTCATTTTTATTAACTTATATGAGTGACACGTTATTTATTAATAATTCTTTTCATTTTACTCCTTAAGTTTTAAATATATGATATTTTATTGAATTAGTAGTCATAAACTTCTACCTAAATTGTTATATCTAAAGTAATATAAATAAATTAAGTGTCAACTACTCATAAGTCAATATACTTCATACAATTATTTATTTGTGTGCTACTTGTAATCTCGTATTATTTTATCTTGTTTTAAATATTTTATTAAATATATGTTTTTACCTATTTAGTGGTGAGACAATAATTAACTTTATTATAAGGTTTTATTTAATTCTTTTTGTCTTGCTTTCAATTGTTACCACTCTTAAGCGTTAACATAAGAATTGATAATTATTATGATATTCGAGCCTCTCACTACTCATAAACTAATAAGTTGCCCATTTATAATTTTTTATAATATGCTACTTGTGATTTTGAATTATTTTATCTTGAGTTATTTTATTGTACTTTTAAATACTGAATTAATTATACATGCCTTTCTACGTTTAGTGGTGAGAAAATCAATTTATATATAAGTGATTGGGGTTTTTATAGTGTTTTGAGTACCAATACAATTTATTTAATAATTAATGGTATTAATTAAATTAATTATAATACTCATTGTTTTTATTAAAAAAAAATATATATATATATAGTATGTGTCTGGTACATGTATATGTATATTGATTATAGGTAATAATTTTAATAAAAGAAAAAAAAGATAAAGATAAAGAAAAAAATAATAATAAAATATAAAAACTTACCTTGGAAGCTAAATAGGAGGCGGTGGAGGGATGCAAACGATCTCATTTTTATTAAAAACCTGGAAGCTTATACAATCACGCAGACGGAGGGGAGAGGGATGGGCGATCGTGTCGTAAGACATTTTGAAGTATTTTGGTAAGTATTTGACTTCCGTCAATCGATAAATTTATACCGTTTTGAAGCTCGTAATGAGTAGAACAAAATCCTATCCTCAAATCATTAATAATTGTTCTTATTTGATAGTAAAGACGATAAAAAGGGTTTAAGGGTTTGATTTATCAACGCGTTTTGCGGACTTGGTAAGTAGAAATTCATTTGCACCTACAATGCATAAATATAGTATTTCGTGAATTATTTATGCTTAAGTGGTGATATGTGAATATTACATTAATCGTGATACTTGATTGATATTCAATAGTTATTATGAAAGAGCACGTGAGCTCAATATTTGATGTGGATTAAATATACGAGTTCAAAGGTTATAGTGAAAGGAATTTGTGAGTTCCATAATTATTGGAAATGAACTTTGGAGTTCGTGATTATTATAGAAATGGATATGGTGATTGAATTGGTGAGTTGTGAGTAGAAATGAATTAGGCGAATGATTATAAATGAATTATGTGATTTCAAAAGAGAGTATTTTTATCGGTCATGTATATATCGAGTCCTGGAGCCCCTAGCAAATGAGTAGAAATGAATTAGGTGGGTGATTAGAAATGAATTAGGCGAGAGCGGTTAGAAATGAATTGGAGTACGTGATTATAAATGAATTAGGGGATTTCAAAGTGAGAATAGAAGGGGCGACCTAAGAGTTAAGGCGACCGGGGAGAACTGACGTATGCTACCTAGAGTAGGCCACCGTCGTGTATGATAATGTTTGAGAGCGTAAGGGCGACCTAGGAGTTAAGGCGACCGAGAGAGAATTTGGCGTATGCTACCTAGAGTGGGCCACCGAGTTCAATTGTTGCGAATGAACCTGTGAGTTCAAAGGTTGTCGTGAAATGAATTTGTAAATTATATGATTATTGCGAAAGGAAAAGGGTGTTTGAACATGTAATTCTATTGTGTGTATATGCTACGATGCATCATACATATCATGCATTAATACGCAAAGGAATTTTACGTGATTACTTATTTATGTTTTTGTGATACCGGATGTTACGGTGTTTTATGTTTAGGTGATTACTTATTTATGTTTACGTGATAACAAATATTACGGTGATTTATGTTTTGTGATACGGATGTTACAGTTATTTATGTTTACGTGATACTAGATGTTACGGTGATTTATGTTTCTATGATGCTATTAATTGTGATTTATGTTTCGTGAATTTCTAATTTTTTTGTTTATTTTTAGGGTTTAGGGATGCATGCTAATTGTGATACCAAATGTTACGGTAATTTATGTTTCGTGATGCTATCAATTGTGATTTATGTTTACGTGAGTTTCTGATTTTTTTAATTTTTTTAGGGTTTAAGGATGCATGCTAATTGTGATACGGATGTTACGGTAATTTATGTTTACGTGATGCTATCAATTGTGATTTACGTTTACGTGATTTTTGATTTTTTTGTTTATTTTTAGGGTTTACTGATGCATGCTAATTGTGATACCGGATGCTCACGGTGATTTATGTTTCGTGATTATAATGCCACCAATAGGGTGAATTCACTCTATTTATGAGGCATTAAGCGTATTTTTGGAGGGAATTTGTAATTTTATTTGTAATGTCACCAAATAGGGTGAATTCACTCTATTTAGGAGGCATTAACTGTATTTTTGGAGGGAATATGTAATTTTATTTGTAATGCCACCAAATAGGGTGACTCACTCTATTTTAGGAGGCTTATAGTGCATGAACATGTCCCCTTGGTTATGAGTTATGCATGAATCTGTCCCCTTGGTTATGAACCTTATAATGCCACCTTTAGGGTAATAAAAACTCTCTTTAGGAGGCTTATAGCTCATGAATTCCTGTGATGAGAATGTTGCGGGAAATTCAAATAATTGCATCATTATCATTCAAGTACTAGATGATTATCATTAAAGTACTACAAAAAGTTACACATATTTATGTTTGACCTAAGCATTTATGAACTTATGTTTATGCCGTAAACATATGATGATTCAAAAGCTTTATAAAAGTTTTCAAAAGGTAGACATACTACAATCCTTTAATAACCTAAGCTAGACATCAAAGCACACAAATCTTCATCATTTTCCATATGGCCATTACTCACCAAATGATCAATGCATCCTCTTACTAGCATCTCATCCACATGTAATGTTATTGGAAGTGTTTCTTGTCGGAGTAGTTGTGTCTTGTTCATGTGTGGCGGCTTGTAATTATTGCAACCATAAACCTTCATAATCTCTATCATATAATTGCAAGCTTAGAAACACATTGTTAAGAGTAATGTGTGTTAGTGTTTCAAATTATAAAGCACATTTGTCACCAACATCCACATTCCATGATCTAGTCTCTACTTGTAATGATTGTATTTCTTTGAAATAACCTAAGTCATTGATGTTGGTATCTGGTGAGTTTGGTGGGTGACAAATCAGTTGTATATTAAATCCATCCGAGCTTGTAGCAGCCCTAAACTTCGTGGTCGATGTCTTTAATATGGGGTTTTGCATTATTATGTTGTATGAATATGTGCTTGCTTGCACCTCTTGTCCCCTCTCTCTCTGTTTTTCTTGTTTCTTTTTGCTGGTTTTTTCATTGTCAATGGATAAATATCAATTTTGCCATCCCAAATAAGTGAACCATCACTTGCATAGTGAGGTCTTGCTATTGCACACATAAACATGGCTTTTGTTATGAACCTCTTGCTCTTGCATGTCCTATGTGGTTCAATCTCCTTTGGGACCATATAATACCTCTCATTTGATTTAGTCATTTAAAACAATTTCTCATCAATGTGAACCACATTGTGCATGGTTTCAAATCCTAATGTGTTGATGCCCATCTCAACTTGTAAGGCACTTTCAAACAATATTTGAGCCTTTGAACTTTGTTAGCTTACGTAGGGCGGGTTTGATAGCATTTGTATATGGCTTGATTTTTCCTTTCTTAACTCATCTTCCCTCTTTTGGACTTTTGCTCACATCCGGCTCCTAGCAAGTCTTCCGATGGTCCCTCTCTTTTCAAAAGGTATACTCTTCATCATTTTTTCATTAAGTTCCACTTGAATGTTACGGAACACCCACCCTATTAGACTTGAATACAACAAGTGTGTCTCATTGATTTTCTTTCTTGCTGACTACCTACACATTTTGAATTGTCCTCCCACAAACTCCATTTGATGATGCGGCTTCTGCTATCTTCCCTTGATGGACCCTACCATTGGTATTGTGTAGGTTGAGAAACTGGAATATTAATTGCTTCTCCGATGGAGTTAGATCAGTTTTTTCTATTTTTATCATTGAATGTGTAGTAGTTGCCCTCAATAAATGTTGTAATCGATGGGTATTTATTGATGTTGTAATTGCTCTTTAATGTTGTAATCTAATGGAGGGAATCTGTAATTTTAGGGAGACTCTGTAATTTTTAAGTGGCAGTTTGTAACTTTGGAGAGAATCCTGTAATTTATTTTGGAGGGAATCTGTAATTTTTAATTTTACGTAATTTTCGAATGTTTTTTACTTGTTCCAGCATCCTTTTAAATTTAATTTTTTTCCCTTTTTAGTTCTTGTTCATGGGTGGGATTTTAAGTGAGGGATTAGTACAAACTAATCCCTTACTCCCTTACCCATGAATTGCCCCTTATACCCTTCATTTATGTGGAATCAACACCCAAAAATTACTTTTCTTAACCTTCGTACCCACCGTGTGAAAACATGACTATGGGACGGAGGGAATATTTAGCTACAATATTATAATTCCACTTATAAGTACTTTTGCCTCCATTTACTTTGATATTCTATTTTTATATTTAATTTAAGTAAATTGGAAGATTTTGGGAGACCACAAGACGAACAGAGAATGGAAAATCAAAGAGACTTACTTACCATTCTTGGAGGCACAATCAAGAGTCAATTAATGATGGACATGATTGATATAAATAAACACAACAAAATCATAGACAACGCAATATTATTTTAGAATATTAAAATTTAATAATTGCTAATAAGAGAGTAGGGCATACACAACATACAATTTTAGAAATTGAGAGACTTTTTAATAAATTTAATAATTAAAATATGAAATAAAAAGAAATAAATATATGTTATTTTAAAACTATAATAAATAATTAAAATATAATTAAAAAAGCAATTCGACCGGTTCAACCAATTTTTTCGTAATTTTGGCTGGTTTTTCCGGTTATGGCCGGTTTTTTCTAGTTCAACCTCAAAAATAATTTTTGTGAGTAATTGAACCGATTTTATTGTCGATTCTCGTTCAACCGATTGAACCGTCCGGTTCAACCGGGTTTTAAAAAATAGTGTAATGGACACGGACATTTGGGGAAAAAAGAAGAGAGTACGCAAATTCCGAGAAGAGAGTTTCACCATCGTTGGAGGACTTTGGAAGAACAACACAAAAATTAATTTAGAACTTGAAATTTTCATACTGCACTTGTTGGATTGTAATTTATGGCCTCATTAAGATTAAATGAGATTACTTTGTATCAAGTTTATTGAAAGGTTAATTGAGTGACATAGAAATGTAAATAAGAGATTTTTGTAAGGGTTTAGTTTGAGAGAGTAATGTTATTTTTTTGCTATTTTGAGTGTGGGAAAATAAAAATAAGTCGCCCATTTTATGGATTTTAAGCAATATAAAATAGAACAGAGGGAGTAATGTAAAATGAGAAGGTCCATAATTTGTGGGTCATATTTAAATAACTTGTGGAACTTAAATGGGTCAAATTAAATCACATCAAACATATTATTTTCAAAAAACTCGCGTAAAGGTAAAAATAAAAATTCGTTCTCAAGTTGTGTTATTATATGTGTAAGTATGAGTTACGATAAGAGTTTGTGTTATTAGTTTTTAAAGAAATAAAATATTTATCCACGAGTTGGTATTAGGACAAATATATATTTTTGTAGGGACAAGTATCTATTTTTTATTTTGTTTACCATCTCTTTAATTCTAGGATTTTTTTTTTTTTTTTTGCATTTGTATTGGTTTTGTTCATGTAGTAGTATATATCTGTCTTTACAACAACATATGTTTGAGTATGTGAGTATAATAACACAATTTGGGTGTGAGTTTTTATTTTTATTTTGTGCAAAGTTTTTTGAACAAATATATATTACTTATTTTTAAGAATTTTTTTTTCAGGACCGTAACTTAGGGGGTGGCAAAATAAGAACTATATGTTTTCGGTGGCAATTTTAGGCCCGTAACTTTTAATTTTAGCAAAATAAGGATAAAATAGCGAAATACACTTAATCGGGATGAAATTGAATACGTGGATGCCATCTAGACTCCAACTCATTAAGAAGTTGCCATGTCACATCCGGTGGCAAAATAAGGACCGTATGATTTCGGACTAGCAATTTTAGGCCCGTAACTTTTAATTTTAGCAAAATAAGGACAAAATAGCCCGAATCTTTATCTCATCTATTTACGAATCTCCATCTATCTCACGTGACATTCTATATTTTCTCCATTTGAAATCCTGCATTCTAATGAATCCTAATCCTTAAAACGGTATTTTTCCATAATATTTGAATTTTAAATTTTAAATTTTAAATTTAAATCTTATTCATGGTTATTAACTTTTCCTTAAATCAATTTCATACTTATTTTATATTTTCAGTTTTCAAATTTTGTCGTGCATTCACATAAAAATTTACGCTGAGTGGTGTTTTTATCTAATATATATCTTGTCGACTTATAAGTGGTGCGAAATTACCCAATTAAGTGTAACTAGTATAAAACCCACATAATATGCGGGTGTTTTATAATATCATTTATTTGTGAAGGAATAACATAACATTAACTCGAAATCATGAAGGAGGCTTCGCCACCTTAGCACTCAAAATGTTAGGGAAACAACAACATGCAACATAAGCAATCCGAATAAAACTTCATAATTCATAATATTCAACACAAATACATCTCTTGAGTCGAATCACGTAAAACCAAATAAAAAGTCGGTATCTAGGCCTCCCGTCGTTGGTTGGCAGGAAAAAAGTACATTTTCGAGATATATAAAGGAGAAGTCGTTTCAAAGAGTTGCAACATTGGAGATCGAAGAAGCTTTCTAGAGTGGGAAGGAGACTCTTATCAAAGCCGCTGCTCAAGCTATTCCCTCTTTTTGTATGAGTGTCTTTCTTCTCCCGACTATGTTGTTGGATGAGCTCCAGAGAATGTTAAATTCTTTTTGGTGGGGTAGTGGGGTGATAGCTCTAAAGGAGTGAAGTGGATGTCTTGGAGGAGAGTTTGCATTCGTAAGGAAGCTGGTGGCAGGGGATTTCATGATTTGCATATTTTCAACATGGCCATGTTAGGGAAGATCGGTTGGCATTTCGTTGCTTTGAACCACGAGGCTCTTGTTTCTCGTGTCTACAAAGCTAAATATTTCCCTCACTCTCATTTTCTCGGATGCTTCTCTTGGTAATAGTCCTATTTATACAGGCTAGTATTTTCGAGGCTAAGGACCTCATTCGCCGTGGTGTTAGGTGGAAGGTTGGTTACGGAAATCGATACGTATCTCGGGGTTCTTCTTGGGTTTGTAATAATGGGGATTTTTTCATTCATACGCCTAGAATTCCGGGGTTTGGCGATTCGGTGGTTCGTGACTTAATGGTGCCAGTCCCAGAGTTTGGAATAAAGAGCTAGTTGATTGAATTTTCTCTTCCCATGATGCTAAGGCTATTCTTCATACCCCTATTACTCCTGCTGACGTTATGGACCAGCTGATTTGGCATCATGAAAAGTCAGCAACTATTCGGTTAAGAGTGGATATAAGCTTGTTGATAGTCCGATTGCAGACGAGATGTTGGAAGTTAAGGGCAACCGGTCGGCTCTATGGAAGTTGAACGTGCCTCCGAAGATCAAGGATTGCATTTGGAGAGTGTGATGTGATGTGTTACCCAATAAGGTAAATCTCTTCAATAAAAATATTGGTTACGATAAGGCCGTGTGTTTTTGTGAATAGGATTTGGAGACAACATGGCATTCTTTTTTTAGTGTCGTTTTGCTTTGACCGTTGGAGCCATGGCGGGTTATGTGCTATGATTGAAGAACATATTCTTTGTGGAAATTCTTTATGTGAGGTGGTTCTCTCTATTCTTGGGCGGCGCGATCATGAGGTCAGCTTGCTAAGTTTGGTACCTTCTTGTGGCAAATATGGCGAGAGAGGAATTCTTTACTTTGGTCGAGTTCTTGTAATTCCCCTCGCATCGCGACCCGTCTTGCCAGCCTTTATCTCGCATGAATGGGTAAATACTAAAGGTGTCCATGCTAGTAGCTTGACCGCGTTCTTGCAAGTGTAATGCTTGGCATGCTCCTCCATCCGGGTGGCTTAAGCTCAATGTTTATACAACTTTTTTGAAGACACCGGGCAAATGGGGTTTGGGCTTGTCCTCGAAATGATAAAGGGGAGTTTGTTGCAGCTCGATCAATGGCCATTATTGGGTGCTATGAGGTTGATGTGGGAGAGGCTATGGGTTTTTTGGAGGCTCTTTCTGGATCAAGAATTTAGATATCATCAAGGTGGTGGTCGAAGGAGATGCCAAAATAGTGGTTGATGCAATAAAAGTTCTAGCATGAACAACTCGTTGTTTGGTGATATTATTCTTGCTTGTCGCTCAATCTTAGTTCATTTAGATCAAACTTCGATTTCTTTTATTAGACGGAGTGCCAATTTATGGCACATACGTTGGCTAGGGCTTCTCGCAATTTTAAGAGCCCGTCGTGTTAGGTTGATCCGCCTTCTCATGTGGTTGGACTCCGGTTGAGTGTTGCGTTTGCAACTAGCTTCTTATCCCAGCTTTTGGTTTAAAAAAATGATTGGTAAAAGGAATCCGTAGAATATATTAAGTTTATATAAACATTATATTTCCTATAGTGAAAAGAGTAACTATCTCTATTTAAATAGACTCCGTCAATTAGTTTACCTTTGAATACTATTTGTTCTCATTCTTCCTTTTTGATTTAAATATCGTAATTTTAATTATAAAGTACTCCTTAACTTGTTTTTGCAGTTCTTTCAGAATTGGGTTTTAAGGACAAAAACTCAAGAAAGAAGGATTCATATCACTGATTACTCTTTGTTCCCTTGGTGGTAAGTCCAAGGGTGGATCTACAACTGCTGGGCTGGGGTGGCTATAGCCCCCATGAATTTTGAAAAATAAAATATTACATTAAAAAAAAATTATTCAGCCCTCCCAGGATTTGAACGCTCGACCTTTAAGAGAGAGACGAGCCTTTCAACCGCTTGGCCAATGTACACTTTAATGAATATATTGACAATTAATATTATTTAATAATTAACTTTACTAAAATTTAATTACCCTATTTTCAACCCTGAATTCAACTTTTACAGAACCACAAATTTATTTTTACAGCAGCTGCGCCTGCGCGAACTGCTTCTTGAGCTCCGTGATCCGTCCAGCTCCAGCCACTGCCACCACCCGCTGGTCACCGCCTTCCTCCTCCCACCGCCCACCGCCCACCGCCACTCCTTTCTCCGGTGAGTATTTTACATAATGTTATTTTGTAGACTTGTAGTAGATTTGTTTATAATTTTATTTTGGATATTATTATATATTTAGAGATTGTTATTTTATTAGGCATTTGATATGTTTGGTATAGACTATAGTGATATAAATTATAAAATTTGTTATGGTGATATTATTGTGTATTGTATTTGAATTTATATTTGTAAAGTGAACTTTTGTCCTAATGTCTTGTTAATTTTATTTAGATTTATAATTTTGCATAGTTGTATAATTTTGTATTTAATTTTGTAACAGTAATGGATAATCGGAATGCGAAGAAAGGAAAATCTATTAAGTCTTTCTTTACAAATTTCAAACGAAAGGAACCTACGACAAGCGATGATCAACCTAATGTCCAACCTCGGCCTCAATCGCAGAGAATTGAAATAGATCTTGATTCACTTGAATGTGATCCGTTTAAAAGAATTTCAATTTGTGAACATCCCGTTAATCAAAGAGATGAAATAAGACGAGCTTACATAAAGATGGGAGCATTTCAACCCATTTTGGATGAATACAAGCCAATATTTGATGGAAATTAGAATCGTCGATTTCAAAGGTCGTGGTTTCATCAATTTTCATGGTTAGAATATTCACCCACAAATCATGCTACATATTGTTTTTCGTGCTTTCTATTTGATCGGTTGAAGAATAGTCGTTGTGCATTTACTCATGGTGGGTTCAATAGTTGGAAAAAGTCAATAATGGGAAGAATTATTCGCTTTTTAAGACATGTGGGAGATGTTGATTCACAACACAACAAAGCAGGTGATTTTTATGAACTCCCTAAAAGATGTCTCTCACCATATTGATAAAGCAATTAATAGAGAAAAACCTCGAAGAGATAAAGAAAAATCGTTTTGCGGGTTATGACTATAGTTAAAAGTCTTCAATATACAAAATCGAAAGAAAATTCTATTGATATTTGAATTAGTTCCACCTACAAAAATATTAATCAATGAGCACAAAAGAGAAGAAAGAGTGATTCAAGGTGGAATTAATAAAGAAGAAAAATAAGTGGATATATATATATATATATATATATATATATATATATATATATATTAGGTTCATGGATCTAAAAGTACATTACAATGTGCAATTCTTTCTTATCCCTAAAAATTAATGGGCAGAGAAGAATAGAAGACAAGGTCTACAAAGAAAAAAGAAGAAAAGTGGAGAGGGTAGTTGCATTGATCTAAAATCTTTGCACCATTTCAAGGGTTTGGTGGTACATTTCTAATCTCTTTGCACTAATCAAAATAATTTCTTGAAATAGGGATTTGATAATTATTTGTTTGTGTGTTTTGCTTTTATTATAATTAACTGATATTAATCTTTACAATTAAGGTTTCCATTTTACAAAATGAGGTTAAAATTATGTGTATTATAATTTAATAAAAAAAAACTTGATACATATTTTATTTATGTCACCTCTTAAGTGTAAGAGGATTGATAGGAGTTAGAGCCGTCGAAACGGGAAGGCGGGGCGGGCGGGCCTAAACCCGCAAAAGCCCATCTTTTGGCGGGGCGGGCGAGCCAAAAATATGGCGGGCCGCAAAACTCTCAACCCAACCCATTTATTGGCGTCATGCGGTTTAGGCGGCCACCACATTAATTTTTTTATATTTTTTTATTCTTTAAAATTTTAAAAATAATAATTTTAAAGCTTTAATACATTATATTTATCACAATCAAATATAATCAAATAATTTATGTTGGTGATTATCACTTTAAATAAATAAAAACAATATTTATTTCACAAATAAAGTTCATCGTTCATTTATTACAAAATAACTCTTACAAATTAAAGTTTATAATTCATTAACCATAATAACTAAAAATATAGTCTCCTACAAATTAAATTTATCATCTATAAATATAAACTTTACAAAATATCCTTAAAAATGATATTATAATTGTTAATATTGTATATAAAAATATTTAAAAAATTAAATAAAAATTTAATAAAATTAGGCGGGCCGGCCCGCCAAAGCCCGCCCCAACCCGCCAAAGCCCGCGGCCCAAACGGGCTAGCCCATATAGGCCCGCTTCCAAACGGGCTAAAAAAATCCAACCCAACCCTCATTTTGAGCATGGCGGCGGGTGGCCCGAGTGGCCTAACCCATTTTGACGGCTCTAATAGGAGTAGATAAATATTGGTTAAAATATTGAATCCAAAGGATTACTAACAATGTGTATTCCTAATTCTATTTTTTCATATAATTATAATGAGAGTCCAAATTTGAAAATGTGTTGATTAGGCTACACATTTAATTAGAATAAAAAAACAAAACTAAAACAAATAAAAAATTCAGGGTTGCTGAGAAAGTCGTGTTTGATATTTATCCTCATGTAAGATTTGATGGAGACCTAATTAAGCTTCTTTTCTCGTTTGATTAAATAGGGATAATTAATAACAAAAACACAAACTCATATTTAACAAGCCTTGAGAATATGCATAAAATAATTGCACAAAACATGTAAGGATGAATTGATCAGTTTCCACCCTAGTAATATAGTCTTAAATAAGGTCTTTCCACCTGGATAATAGTCTAATTAGTTATTATATTAAAAGAAAATTAAAAAACCATAAGATCACACGTCGATCCAGAGGCGAGACCCTCATTAAAATCTAAAAAGGGTAAAACTTAACCCCTAATAAAGGACCATCACATTGTCCAACCATTCCTACTACTACGACAGATCATCTTCACACATATATGTCCAACTCTTAGAAGCCACGACTCGCATTGATTTATGAACATCTGTATCGGCCTTTGAGGTAATCACGTATTTGTTATCATATGGAGGCGAGGTCCACACTCCGCTTTGGCTAGATTTATTTTGCAAGTTATATTCCCGAGAAACATCTTAGCACCATTTTTTCTTTTGTTAGTAACTTTAGAGACATGAACAAGTGAGTGCGAGTTCGAAGATGAACCAATAGAAATACCCGCATCCCGACTTGCCAACCGCAGCCTTGGTCGCCGGCCTCCACAGAAAACTTCCACTATCTCGATCCTCATCCCGGAGCCAACCCCATCTTCCTCCAAACACTCAAGCACAAAGAAACTGTTGGAAGAGAGATTCTCTCGAGCCTCGCTTATTTTGTTGGATTTAATTTTTGAGACAACAGATTGTCCAAGCTTGAGCCGATGAAGAATGATCCGAGCCTCGTGGACCGCTCATGTATGTTATCCAACCGAGGAGGTGGAACCTCCGTAATTACACCACCCCCGTAGAAGGCACAACTCCTTGCTCATCGTCTCGGAGGAATGGTATCATGCCGCAAAGCCTCAATTTCAGCATCACCCAAGTTAGCTAAAATGTCAAAATTATTTTTAGAAGCTAGTTCCCCTAGTTTCGAGTCCTCCCGAAATGCCTTTTCTTCATTATTCTCCTTACGAACCCATTCCATCTCTGTCATCTTTAATGCCCGATGTTTTCCCAAGGATTTCTCTCCCGCTTGACCATCCTCCTCTTTTCGGCCCTTCACCGACCAAAAAAGTCGATAGAATGCCCGACAATGCCATAGTGACTGCAAAATTGGGGTAGTTGCTCATATTTAATTGACGCAAATAACACCCGATCCTCAAATTCAAACATAATGAAATCTTTATAGCCTTTTATCATATCTATTTCAACCAAAACTCTCGCATAATGACACATAGCTCTTTGTTTTGTACACTCATCCAATTTGATGATCGTGCCTAACGCCGAGGCTAACGCATGGATTATTTTTGGTTGAAAAATTATATCGGTATTTCATAGAGTCGAACCTGCACTGCGCTAGATTGGTATTAACCTTATACGGATTGAATCCTTGAATTCATCGTTGAACTCTCATAGTTCCAGTTATAGGCCCCATGATCTTTTATCTAGAATCTTGTTTCTAATTTCCGTTACTAAGATTCTAATTTCCATACTCAAGAATCGGATATTGTAGTATCCTCGCCTAGTGGAATCGGCCGCCAATCCCTATGCAAATTCCAAATCTGCCCTAGCGTGGACGTTAAACTCTCTAATGTGTAGGGCGCAGTCTCCGGTGCGAGGGAGAGCTTACCAATCGAGAGATTGTTGCAAATTAGAGACCTCGTGGCGAACTAGGGTGTCGTCCACTTTAACCGATAAAAACTCCCCTTACATTGAGCCTAGATTGTAGGGGCATCCTCATATTTGTGAATAAGAGACCCGGAATAAGAGCATGGCGATTAAAAGGCGAATCGTATGCCTTTGTACTGCGAAGATTCGAGCATACCCAGAAAAAGATTCATAGAATTAGGGTTTGGAGAACCATTGGGTATTAAATTACCGACGGGCCGAAACATGAAAAGAGTCGTTTCGCAATTGTAGGTGGCAGATGTATATTTTTCGTAGTCCGATGCGCGTCCCGAAGAGGCGAGATGATGCCCAAGATCGATATCACTACCGGAAGGGAAGGCCTCGTACGAATTGATGACTCTAGGAACTAGAGTTTGAATTTGTTGTTGGTCCCTAGATTGAATGATTAAAACGAGTTCGAATAAACCTTCCAGAGATAATCTAGAAGGGGGAGGGGTTGAATAGATTATCTAAATTTTTAACCAAAATTCGATTCTCACTTCAAACGAAATTGCAATCCCCAATATCAAAGATGTCGGTGGAAACGAATTTATACTCAATCTATAGAATTGGATCTAAAGTAGTCCTAAATGATTTTAGCCAATTGTAAAGAATCAACATAAATTAAGTGCGTAAAATAAAAAAATACAGGATTTATAGTGGTTCGGATCAAAAGATCCTACATCCACTCTCCTTCTTCAATCTTGAAGAAGGGACTCTACCTTCTTACTTACCGACTCGCCATCGTTGATTACAAATTACAATGAAGACGTACATCATCTTTGATCCTTCTTCACTCTATCAATCTATCTAATAAATCTAAAATTAAAGTGCGATTGATTTGAAGATGTACAGGAAGTGTTCTTCAAACACTTAGAAAATATTTAAGAATGTGCCTTTTGAAAGATAGTGCGTGCCTTTTGATATCGTGAGCTTTTAGAATGAGTGCAAAAGTTCTTCTAAGAATTGTGTTTAATCCTATTTATAAGCCTCGTAAGATGCTTAGTTTGTTTTAACAAACTTAAAACCGCTTAACAAATATTTCTTTAAAACCTGTCCTAACCTCACCGATCTTGAGTTAGTCGTCTGCCTTTGACTTGGTGAAAACTCGTCTTTCTTATTCTACTCAAATTGGTCTTGACCTTGTCTTGAGCTCTTCATTATTTTTTCAAACAGATGACTTCTTCAAGACTATCTTCGATGACCTTCAAGCTTCCCGATCTCAATCGACTTTATCCATCTTACCTAGTCCGATCACCAAAGACAATGTACTACTTCACCGATCTATACAATTTCACCGGGTCATCCTATTTTTACATGAGCTTGTCTAACCTATACGTTTTAACTCATCAAAATAAAAACCTGATCTAACAGAATTTGTTTAGAAATCACCTCGGTGATTGTTGTTGTCACTTGGTGATTCAAGATATCTCGTAGTGTATTCGGCAAATAGGGTGGCATCGCCATTGCGGCGGTGATCGCAGGATGTTCCACCACGGGAAGGCAAAATCCTATTTTAAGTCCCCTCCCATTTATTTTCCAAATGGATAATAGTATCTAGACTTCCTTTGTAACTTCACAAATAAATAAAAATTCTATTCATAGTTATTGTGTAGATTAATCACTTCTAATGAAACTAAGACTCACACTTGCACAAATTCACATGCATACTCACCATCCTGTCTTAATTCAAAAATGCATTAATCATGCAAATTAACAAAATAATTCATTAGACCGGTATGGTATACCGAAAATACCGAACATATCGTATACCATACTCGAAATTTTTGGTATCAATAAAATATATATCGACATCAGATCGAAATTTTGGCATACCGAGATTTTGGTATAATGAAATTTCGGTATGCCAAAATTGTATATACCGCATTCCATACCGAAATTTTGGTATAACATAATCGAAGGTGTGCGTGAGTGTTTAACGGAATGTTGTCACGAATGTTGGCACATTCGAAGAACAACACAAACACAAAAAGATACGTAATTACACACAAATGAAGTCTTAAATACTTTGCAAGATGGATATCAAAATTTTGTATAGACTATCAATAAGTCTATACCGCCAATCGGCGAAATATCACTATTAATGGTTGAATGATACGATCAATGAAAGCATAAGCTACATCAGTAAATAGATCTACGTATCTAGTGAATAGATGTTAAACAACTAGCCTATCACTTAATACAATTACAGATCTAATGTTGAGTGAAATGTTCCGACATTCACCAACGGAAATAACGAGTATGAAACATCAATAAACTCAAATAATATAAGCTAATAGACTACGCTAGTTTGTGTTTCCCTCAAACTCCAAGTTTTAATCTTCATAGCAGCCGTGTATTTATAGATATTCTGGTCATCAAAGGTGCTTGAAGATAACTTCCACATCTCCCTTGAAAATAGGTAACTTCTAGTAATTAACTTCCCCATGATCTTTTCAACTCCTCACTCTTACCTTTTCAAACGCATGACTTATATAACCGCCATAAGTCTTCAATCAGAAAATAAGACATTGAACAGTGACATTTCGTGGGTTAAGGGTTAGTGGAAGTGGAAGGATGTTAGATCAAGAAAGGTTTAGATGAGTTAAAAGGATCAATCCAAATGAGCAAACGACTATGAAGAACAAATGAGATCAAGGTCCTGGTACTAAGTCGATCGGACTCAGGTCGAGGACTGGACAAGTTAGTCAAGACCGTAAAGTTGCAAGTCATCTGGAGACAAGCTCAAATCTAGTTATCTGCAGGAGATAGGTATGAAGAGCTCGAGACGAGGTCAAGATCACCGAGTAGAATAAGAAAGGCAAGTCTTCACCAAGTCACCGCAGACGAGTAGAGTAAAATCACCGAGGAAGAGAGCAGTTTTCAAGATTAAGTTTGTTAAGCAATTTTTAGTTTGTTAAAACCGACTAACAAACTAACTGTCTTTTGAGACTTATAAATAGGTCTAGTTTTTCATTTTTTCAAATACACGTAACTACATCACGAATCACACATTACTCACAATTGATTTCTATCTTCACAATCAATTCACAAGTTTTCAAAAGAGTTTTCAAAAGTTCTAAGTGTTTATAGAACACTTTACTTGTAATCTTTAAAAGTTCACTACTCACCGTAATAGTTAGATTTTAGAGAAGAATTTCGGAGATTGAAGATTTGAAGATCTTCATGAGTTGTAAACTCGTAAGTTGAATTGAAAGTAAGTAAGTGGTAAGCAGAGTCCCTTCTTCAAGTTGAAGAAGGAGAGTGGATGTAGGATTATTCATAATCCGAACCACTATAAGTCTTGGTGTTCTTTATTGCTTTTACTTTACTTATCTGCTTTTCGCCAGCTTTATCAATCAAAGATTAATTTTAATTCAAGTTAGACTAAATATCGGTGTGCTTTTGATCCGAATAAAGTTGAGTTTAAAATTGATTTCATTTGTGTAACTTTGGTGTTTTGAATAAGCTTTGAAAGATTTGTAAAAATCTAAAAATCTATTCAACCCCCTTCTAGATTTTTCCTAGAAGGCCGATTCAAGTTTCCTTTAATCTACTCAACTAAGTGGGACCAACAAGTGGTATCAGAGCGGTGTTAAGTTGTTCCGATATTGATTTTAGGTCTTAACCAAGATTCTCAAATTTATTCTTGATTATCTTCATCTTCTTTATTTTACTAAGCTGTATACAAACAAGATTGTATAAGGTTTTATTTTCTTATCTCATCATGCCATCTCGGTAAGAACAAGAAGTCAAGGTGTCTACCTGAATTTTCAATTGAAGAATATGACTATTGGAAATTCAGGATGGAAAATCATCTCAAGGCAATCCATGATAGGATGGAGGAGGTTCTTGAAGAGGGACCTATTAAATTTTATCATGGAGGCACCAAGAATGGCACCGAATCACCAATCAAGAGTCGACAAGAGAAAAAGAGCTCGTAATCGACAAGTGATGAGAGGAAAATTCACAATCTAGATCAGGTAGTTAGGACTGAAATCATTGAAACTCGAGTAAAGACTGGATTGAGAAGGTCAAAAGATGCAAATCGGCTAAGGAGATGTGCAAGACACTTGCAAATATGTGTGAAGGTCTTGACCAAGTGAAAGAGAATAAGCTACACCGCATTACATGCTTTTGATACCTTCAAGATGAAGGAGAATGAAACAGTGGATCGGCTAGATGTGAGATTAACAAATCTTCTCAACAAAGCAAATGATTTAGGAAAGAACTATTCAGAGGAGATCAATAATAAGATACCGAGATCTTTAACCAAAAGATGGAGAGAAAAGTCTAATATCCTTAAAGCAACCCAAAATTTATCTTCTATTACTCATCATACCTTATTTTCTCATCTTAAAGCTTTAGAGTATGACATTCGGATAGAAGATGAAGAAGATGAGATGGAGTCAAGCACCTCATCCAAATCTGTTGCCTTTGTCTACAAAGAAGACAAGATGACAAATTGAATCAGAGGGAGCCGATCTATCTCTCAAGGAGCAGATGGCTTTGCTCACCAAAAGGTATGACAAATTAAGAATGAAATACGAGCGTAATAAATTGAGGTTTGCAGGTAAGGACAGATCCAGATCTAATTCAAGAAGAAAAGAAGATGATTCTTCAGATGATGATAAAAGCAGTGAGCTGACAAGGAGGTTCGAGATCTCTGCTAAAAGAAATCCTACAAGCCCTAAATCGATAGGAGTGATACTTGTTACACCCGCAACAAGCCAGGACACTTCACCTATGATTGTCCTCACCGACTCCTAAAGAAAGAGAAGAGAAAAGAAAGAATAGAGACAGGAGATTTGCAGATCAAAGGGCTCTTCCGGTCAAGAAAAAAATCAAGAAAATCATCATCTTCATCATCCTCATCTCGATTTTGGATCGACGATGAAATCTGCCTTATGGCCAAAGAGGTAGATTATTACTCCTCTTTTGATAATGACTCTTATAAATCTGTTTGCAGATAATGATCAAACCGTTATTCAAGGGTTATTGAGAGACTTAAAGATGTCCTTGGCTGCTTATAAATAACTAGAAACAGAAAATTTGACTTTAAAAGATCAAATTGATTCTAGCCAAAGGCAAGCAGTGATGAACTACTCAGACCGAGGAAACATTCAAGGGGGAATGTTTACCCCAGCCGAGGCTAGTACATCGCCTACCTTGTCCGAAAGATTTGAAAATGAATTGAAATCTTTAAAAGACAAATTTGAGATGATCTATGCCGAGAATGAATTAATTAAGAAAGACAATGAGAAGCTTGTCTTCAAAATAAGTCAACTTAATAATTCACAATCATCAATAGATCACATCTTTAGTACTTCTCAAAAATCCCATGACAAAACAGGTCTTGGTTATGATAGAAATAGTAAATTAGATGTTCAAAACCTAGAAAATTTGTGAAGGCATCCGAAAACCCAAAAGAGATTAGAATTGGTCCTTGGAAACCACTTAGTCGGATAAGGATCGCATCTCCCATCGAAAACAAAAATTCAAATGAGAATTTCATATCGACTAAGAAAGTTCCAAGAACTAAGATAAGAAGAAATTCTTATTATAGTCCTTTTGATGGGAGAAGTAGATGATATCCCACTTTTTCTAAGTTCAAGAAAATCACTAAATCGAATACAACAAATTATCATTTAAAAGTGATATGATTGTAGATGATTTGGTAGACAAATTCAAGTCCGATTTATTATTAGGAAATGAGGTATTTGTCTGGTTACCCAAAGTGATGTTTGACCTTCAAGGACCCAAGATCACTAGGGTACCTTATAACTAATTTGTTTTACAAGATTCACAGGATCATCACTCAAGGAGGAGATCTTAGCTTCAATATGGTACATAGACGGTGGTTGCTCACAACATATGACTTGTAACAAGAAGCTACTATCAAATTTCCAGAATATTGATGGTCCTAGAGTACTTTTTGGAGACAAGAATTGTGGACAAACTAAAGGAGTAGGTACTTTGATCATCGAGATGTTCTGTATCTCGAGGTATATTTTGTAGAAGGTTTAAAACATAATCTGCTATCTCGTTTCCCAACTTTGTGATAAAGGTTTTCTTGTCAAATTTTCTAAAGACAAATGTGATATCTTAGATAGTTCCTCGGACAAGGTACTTCTAATCGGCTTGAGACATGGTAATGTCTATGTGGCAAACTTTAATAGTTGTCCCAAAGATACTTGTCCGATAGCTAAGGGTGGAGATGACCTCACTGGCTATGGCACAAGAGGCTTAGTCATCTAAACTTCAAAACCCTTAGTAAGCTGGCTAGAAAGAATCTTGTTAAGGGATTACCCGAGAAACTATGTTCTACCTGATACGAAATATGATGCTTGCCAAAAGGTAAATTTTACACTCTTTTAAAAGTATTAACACCTCATCATCTCGAAAGAGGTTTACAACTTCTTCATCTTGATCTGTTTGGACTGTTTCACCTCTCACTTCAAAGTGGAAGGAAATATACTCTTGTTGTGGTAGATGACTTTTCTAGATACACTTGGGTTATATTTCTTTTCAAGAAAAATGAGATCAGTAAACAAGATCCCCGATCTGTCTGCATGCATTCAAAATGAGAAAGGTGTTAATATTATTAAAATAAGGAGTGATAAGTGGCTGAATTTTTAAATTCTTGTTTATCTAACTTTTTCAATGAGTGTGGAATTATTCATGAGACATTATCAGCAAGAACTCCACAACGAAATGGAGTAGTTGAAATAAGGAATAGAACCTTGAAGGAGGCCCAGAGCATGTTATCTCGAATATGGAACCCCTCACAGTTTCGGGTCAAGCCATCAACACAGCCTTGTTATACCTGTAACAGGTGCTTGGTTGTTAAAGACAAGAGTAAGACTCCATATGAGATTTGGAAGGGTAAGATTCCAAGGATCTCATATTTTAGAGCTTTTGGTTGTAAATGTTTCATCCATAACAATGGGAAGTCTAAGCCGAGAACCTTTGATGCTAAGGCGGTGATGGAATATTCTTGGGATATTCTAACACTTCCAAAGCATTGAGTTCTTTTGGTACGTCTGTCGGGAGTCGGAGCATCATCTTTGTGTGGAAGAAACTCCTCATGTGATTTTTGATGAATTGTATTCCTTCTCGATAAAGTGAATCAAATTTCTAATGATCTAGATAAGATTGAACTAACTAAAACTAAACATAGAACGATCTATTTACTTTGTCTTGATTTAGATTCAGGATGAAGAAGAATCCCCATCCGATAATCGAAGACAACTTCTCTTGAGACTCCAACCGAGGAGACACCCTTGACATCACCGATCACAGGAGTCACAGTGAAGGGGAACGTCTCGCTCAGCAGAGTCGACGAGTTGCCTATTGAGTCTCAAGATGAGGATTCTTCTACTCAAATAGGCAAAAGGATGAGAAGTTATCATCCATCCGACTGCATTATTGGAGCCCAATAAGTAGTGTGCAAACACGAATGATGTTGGACTACGAAAGTCTATTCACCGTTATGTATCACTTCTCGAACCTAAGTCTATTGAGGAAGCTCTATCAGATCCAAATCGGATAATGACCATGCAGGATGAACCGCATCACTTGAAAGGCGTAATGTTTGGGAATTAGTGGAAAGACTTACATAGAAAAATTATAGGCACCAAATGGGTGTTTAAAAACAAACAGATGAGAACAACATTATTGTTCTAAATAAGGCAAGATTGGTAGCTCAAGGTTACTCACACCAAGGGATAGACTATGATGAAACCTATGCTCCAGCTTGCGATTAGAAGCAATAAGGCTGTTCTTGGCATTTGCCGCTTATAAATCTTTCAAAGTCTTTCAAATGGATGTTAAGTCTGCTTTCCTTAATGGTGTGTTACTTGAGGAAGTCTATGTGGAGCAGCCTCCTGGGTTTAAGATCAATAACAAGGTCTATAAACTCAATAAGGCCCTATATGGACTGAAACAAGCTCCTGTGGCTTGGTATGATACCTTATCTCGAATTCTTAGTATCAAATGGTTTTTCAAAAGGTAAGATAGATAGGACTCTGTTTAGAAAGGAAATAGATGGTGACATCTTATTGGTTCAAATTTATGTAGATGACATTATATTTGGTTCACCTAATCAAATTATGTGAAGAATTTAGTGTTCTCATGAAAAATAGGTTTGAAATGTCAATGATGGGTGAATTAACTTATTTTATAGGCTTGCAGATTAAGCGAGATGAGTAAGGGTATTTTCATACATCGACTAAATATGCTAAGGACACGATTGAGAAATTTGGGATGACTACTAGTAGGGAAGTTAAAATACCTATGGCAACTAACTTCTCTATGGATTCAGTATGAGCAGGAATACCCACGGATGCAACGGAGTATCGTGGGTGATTGGATCTCTTCTCTATCTCACCGCAAGTAGGCCGGACATAGCTTTTGCGGTTGGGGTATGTGCAAGATTTCAATTTAATCCCAAGAAAACTCATGGAGTCTGCTAAGAAAATCCTCAAATATCTCGAAAGGGACTTTGCAAGTAGGGTTATGGTACCCGGTGATGACAACTTTGGTGGCGGGATATTCGGACTCGGATTTTGGAGGTTGCAAGATTGATAGGAAATCCACTTCAGAACTTGTCAATTCTTAGGCAACAAATTAATTTCTTGGTTATCTAAGAAAGCAGTACATGCATTGCCACCTCCATAACTAAAGTGAATACATGGCGGTGGAAGTTGTTGCTCTCAACTCCTCTGGATTAGTCGGCGGCTTAGGGATTATAACATTCAAACATCATATGTTCCTATTTCTTGTGATAATAATAGTGCAATAGCCATGACATACAATCACGTTACGCATTCTAGGTGTAAGCATATAGACATTAGACATCATTTCATTAGAGATCATGTGGAAAAGAATGATATTAGAATTGAAAAGATAGCCACCGAATCACAAAAAGCAGGTATTCTTACAAAACCATTAGCTGAATCTAGATTTAAAGAATTATGTTTAGAATTAGGATTACTTGATGCATCATTGTCTGATTTTTAATTATCATTGCTTGCATCATTAATTGTTTTCCTTATTTCTTTCTTTTCTTTAAATAAATGTCTAGAAAGAATTATCAGACTAGATATGAGTCAAAGGACAATCAAGTAGCTGATATCATTGATTTCCTTTTAGGAATCAAGAATCAAGGATTAGTCATATTGACCTTATCGACTTGATGATTACTTATCGACATTAGGTAAATCGACGAGAGCACAATAGTCGGTGATCTTATGAAAAAGCAGATGACTATCCGCACCCTATCCGATCTACCTCAACTACTTATAGTTTTGATGAGTTTGATTTGTAGGAACAAGTGTGCAGATTTAATCGGTTTCAAAACTCTCTAATCGAAAATCACCTCACCTTTGTCTTCACATTTCTTGAAAAATATTGTTTTCATAATAATTATCTCAAGTCTCGTTAGTTTTCAAATAATCTTTATGAATTTCTGAATTAAAAATGTTGTGTTCAATTATTGGCATTAAAATTCTGTGTTTTTCAAAATCGAGACTCGGAGGATTTTCTTAAAAATATAAGACAAGGTCATTTTTGACCAAGTCGACAAAATACGATCTGAAATAGGAAACCTTTATGCAAAGAAAGGTATATTTTGGCTTACGTCGGGTATACTAATTACCTCTCGCATAAAGCGAGACCTATTAGCCGTCTAATCCGTAGGATAAGCGGTTACTTTTACACAAATCAAGACGCGTTAATGCCACGCTCCTGAAGTCAAATCGATTTTTTCGCTAAACCGCCGATGTTTTACACGCGCTTTCATTAATCAACGGTTAAAAATTATTTCTGAGATCGTGACACGTATCAACTTCCCAATTTTCCCTCTCTCTCTTCGTAGTTTAAAAACTTACCTTCTTCATTTCAAAAATTCACTTTCACATTTCCCCCTTCTTCAAAATTACTGCAAAAATTTCTTTCTCTCAAAATTTACTCAAATGGTTTCCACTTCTTGCAACACCGAAACCCCCACTTATATAATCGCCTTCAAATCGAATTCAAGATGAACACAGAGACTATCAAAAACAAACTTAAGGCGTAGATGTACGTAAACTTTAATACTACAAGGGATAGAGAATCCAAATAAATTCTGAGATTACCGGAAGCATCAAGGTTACGAGGATTACATTCGATGAAATCAGCGGAAAATAAAACCATGGATTTCATTGGAGCAAAATTTCTGGTCAATAGTGTCTTTTCGGAAAATGGTTTCAAACCACCGTAGAAGGTACACAATTATCATATACTAAAGAAACCGTGGCTCGAATCTTTGATACTACGGCGGATGGAGTGAATCCGTTGAGTTATAAGGAAGACGAATAGGAACAGTCATTCGACATTTTTGCAAGAGTAACTTACAAAGGAACGAGGAGTGATCTCAAGAAAAATCTTCTTAGGAGGAAATATAGACTACTAATGATGATTGTTATAAAATCCATCTCGGGAGATCGTAGTTCTCATGATGGTGTAACAAAGTCCCGATTGTCTTTGTATGAGGGCGATTTTTACGGAATCGGGGTAGATTGGGTGGATTCTTGTTTCGGAGGTTGAAGGAAGAAAAAGCGAGGCTGGTGTATAATCCGAATGAAGGAGATCGATCGCTCGATCAATCTGTGAGTCTCTTTAACAAGGTCACAGATCTTGATGGAAGGGCTGAATATAAGGGTGGAAACAAGAGAAGGTGGAAAAAGTATTGAAACAGAAGGGCTGACTAAGCATGAAAAAATAGGTGGGCTGCTAGATTCAGATGATGACACAGACGAGGCCCGGGAATAGAGAAACCAGGCTGCAGTGCAGTGGCCCAAAGACAAGCAACCGGGCACAAGGAGGTGATGTACCCGAAGCCGAGGTACTGAGGTGAAGAGCTGTACCGAGGAGCAAGCGGTGGGGAGGCAGTGTAGTGGAACCAGAGGTCATCATACTTGAAGAGACTAGACCTGATGTTCCACTCCAAAGGAGGCCCGGAAGAAGGCCGGGTCAAAGGCTGCAGTGAGGACCAGAGGAGAGTCATCTGCTGCTCCCTCAAGCTTGTTACGAGGAGGCCGCCACTGGAGATAGCAGCAGCAGCAGCAGAGGTTGAGGCAGATGTCTTTGGAGGAGCCCAACTCAGGCGAAACGCAGTATCCGAAAAGCAAGTATCGGTAGGTACATCCTCAAACATCTCCTCTTGAAAAATCTCCATCCCACCTAGGCGATGAAGGGGTGTCTCGGTGGCACCTCCGAGCCTCTTGAGCGACTACACCCATATTAGTCCAAACACAAATCACCTCAACTCAACCATCTATCACTCCACCTTCTACCTCATCTCCCCAACATTCCCCACCTCCTCAACAAATACTCCTAGAAATTCCTCCCACTTCCTCCCAAACCTTTGATTTCCTAGACTTCCTCTCTACAAAATATCCCATTCCATCTCCCCAAATCAGCCCAATACACACTCCCAAACCCGATGGATCTATGAGAAGTTTTGAGATTTCCCTACGATCGAAGCCCGTAAGAGACGGTGGAACTCATTCTGAACTTTAGTTTAACTCAAGTAATGAAGGAATCTGTTGAGGTTTGGCTGGTTTATCAGTGAGAGTGGAGACCTAGAAGAGATGAGTTTGTTATTTGAAGAGGTTGGTTGGGAGAACCTCATCTCATGGGAGAAAGCCGTGTTGGAGTCTGCAGGGGTTACTTCAATTTCATCTATCTTATACGAAGAGCAACTCCTAAATCACATGCGAGGTCGTCTTGGTGTGCTAGAGACCTCACTGCCGCTCCTCCCGGCAGGCCTCAGATCTACCTTCTCCTCTATCCTCAACCAGTGGAGAAAAGAATTGAAGACAAGTTCACTCGGATGCTTACAACAAAAAGCTGCAGACATCGTGGATTCTCATCGGCATTACTATGGAAGAAATGCTCAAGGCATCGACGTAAACTTCCTATCTACTATTTCCGATTCGTTAAATTGTCTCGTAAAAGAAGAAGTAGCTGAGGTGAAGAAGGTTGGTGAGCCGAGGAGGCAATTTCAAGCCGACAATCGAGATCTTGGGCGATGAGATCCTACAAAATCGAGACCACGACTTCTACCTATTTTCCCGTTGTCAAGGAGCAACTCTCTATGCTACTTGATGATGTTAAAAAGGGGAAGATGTGGAGATCATCAAAGCTGAACTCAATCAGATTAAGCTATCAACGATCGGCTAAATGAGATGAGCTCACCGCCTGAAGATAAGGATTGAGCAGATAGAGGAAGCAATAAGGGCGGATGAGCGAGGCCGGAAAGAAAGAGGTGAGTGAAATCGAGAGGTTCATGGCCAAGATCGGGAAAGAAAGAAGGAGGCAAAGGCCAAAGGAAGCCGAGAAGGGCAAGGGAAAAGAGCTTGTAATAGCCGAAAAGGGAAAAGGAAAGGAGATTGAGCGGATCTCATCTCCGGTCGAGACGAGTTTGATGTCTAAAGGCTGCGGGAAAAGACCGGTGGAGAAGTCGGTGAGCATATTAGAATTGAGGAAGAAAGAGGCAGACGTATTAAAGCCGAAAAGGTTTATTATGGCCGCAGAGAGGCGAAGAGGAAGATAAAGTCCGCAAAAGAAGGCGACAGGGTCTTTGTGAGTCTTTGAAGAGATGGGTAATTCCAGTAGGAGAAGAAGCGAGGCAGGGCATGGGTCGAGGCCACGGGAAAGGGCCGATGCTCCTCCGAGGATGATTGCACATCCTTCTTGGGCGGCTGAATATATAAAGTACGAGGCCAAGTGGACGTTCTTTTGAGTACGCCTGTCAGGGGAGTCGGAGCATCATCGAAGACGAAACAATAGCTTAGCACGATTGGATGGAGAAGGAGAATCCGAGGATTGTACCGAAATTAATTGATGAAGGAGATGAATGGTACAATGTGGATGCAGTAGCTCGGCCTACTCAACCATCCCAATCAAGGTGTGATGATGGCTCAATTGATAAGGAGTGGATCGAGATCAACTATCAACTTCGGGATAAATCGGATGAAGTTGGTGATCCAAAGGAGATTCTTGAGCTGAGAACGAGAATATTTGATTGGATGCGGCTCCCGAGAAAATGACAGATGGACGAGACTAGATAAGCTTTAATTTTTCTTATCTTTTGCTATTTCGATCCATATGTAAATATGTAAATGTGCTCCATATCTGAATGAGATGTTGGGAACTTATACCGAATTACTTGTTTTAATTTTAGAGTTTTATTTTTGTGTTTTAAGAAAAATTAATTTTTTTCTCAAAAGTATTAATCTTCCGAGAAAATTTTCATCTCGAGACTTAAAAAATTTTCTAAGTCTTAAAATTTTCTAAGTCTCAAAAATTTTCTACGTCTTAAAAATTTTCTAAGTCTTAAAATTTTTCTAAGTCTTTAAAGTTTTTTCTTTTTTGTCCTAAGACTTAAATTTTTACTAAGCCTAAATATTTTGAAAAAGTCTTAAGACTTAAGAATACTTCTTTAAAATTTTTCTAGAATGTGAATTGAGTGCTTCAACTTGAATGAATCGATTCAAAGTGTGAATGTGTTTTAATATGCCTATCGATAAGCTTGAATAACTTTGACTAACATCATTTGTGAGTATGTTTCTCTCTTATAGTTTTAACATCATCAAAAAGGGAAATTGTTAGATCAAGAAAGGTTTTGATGAGTTAAAAGGATCAATCCAGATGAAGCGGAGACAACTATGAAGAACAAGCGAGATCAAGGTGCAGTACTAAGCCGATCGAGACTAGGTCGAGGATCGACAAGTCACCAAGACCGTAAAGTTGGAAGTCATCTGGAGACAAGCTCAAATCTAGTTATCTGCAGGAGACAAGTATGAAGAGCTCGAGACGAGGTCAAGATCGGCCGAGTAGAATAAGAAAGGCAAGTCTTCACCAAGTCATGCAGACGAGTAGAGTAAAATCAGGTGAAGAAGAGAGCAGTTTTCAAGATTAAGTTTGTTAAAGCCCGACTAACAAACTAAGCTGCCTTTTCGGACTTATAAATAGGTCTAGTTTTTCATTTTTTCAAATACACGTAACTACATCACGAATCACACATTACTCACAATTGATTTCTATCTTCACAATCAATTCACAAGTTTTCAAAGAGTTCTAAGTGTTTATAGAATACTTTACTTGTAATCTTTAAAAGTTCACTACTCACTTTGTAATAGTTAGATTTTAGAGAAGAATTTAGGAGATTGAAGATTTGAAGATCTTCATGAGTTGTAAACTGTAAGTTGAATTGAAAGTAAGTAAGTGGTAGCGAGTCCCTTCTTCAAGTTGAAGAAGGAGAGTGGATGTAGGATTATTCATAATCCGAACCACTATAAGTCATGGTGTTCTTTATTGCTTTACTTTACTTATCTGTTTCTTTCAATTTCATTTATCAATCAAAGATTAATTTGTAATTCAAGTTAGACTAAATATCGGTGTGCTTTTGATCTGAATAAAGTTGAGTTTAAAATTGATTTCCGCTATGTAACTTTGGTATTTTGAATAAGCTTTGAAAGATTTGTAAAAATCTACAAATCTATTCAACCTCCCCTTCTAGATTTTTCCTAGAAGGTGATTCAAGTTTCCTTTAATCTACTCAACTAAGTGGGACCAACAAAGGGCGATTTGATGTTGTGACCAGAATGTTGGCACATTACGAGTAACACTTGTCACTAACATCAACAATTTTCCCCAATTCGGTCTTTCTCTCGTAACACACCCGATGTTGTACCATTGATCGAATGTATACAAAATAGAGATAAGTAAATTAACATCAAGTTAATGACATCTCATTACTTAGCCAAAATAAACAAAAGCAAGAAACAATAAACACAAACAAAGAACACAAAACGAGGAACAAGTATACGACCATAAACATAATCAAATACTAGACTTATAAACACATAAATCAGAGCATAATTAGAAAAAGAAATCAGAAATATAATAACGTAAACAAAGATCATAACATAGACAAATAAAATAAATTAGAGCAACACAAATTTGAACATAAAAACTCAATCTAATACCAAACTAATAATAAAAGTTCGAAATCAAAGCATAAGTACCAAAGCATATACCCACACTACTATAAGTTTATAGAAAACACAACACATCAAAAATAGAAATTTAACATGAGTCTTTACAAGAATAAGACAGAGCTATAAATGAAAATCGGGAGAGGATTAGGTACATTAAGTATAACAGCTTCATCTTCATAATTCTACACAAACTCTCCCTTTTTTCAAGCTCTTCCATTCTTTAAAGCTCCCCCTTAATCGGATCATCAATGGCCCCAATCATCTAAGTCGTCATATAGCACACCGAGGTCCTCATCATCGATTTCTTGCATCAATCTTCTCGGCATCCACATCCATATTCGAATTGTTGGGTCCATCATCATTGTTGTCGAGGATTGTTAGGCACATTGTCCGGCACATCACGGGTTTCTGCCTATTTCGGCATTAGGAGCGGCACTCGTTCCCGGCTCCGAAATATCGGCATCTGGTCCTCCGGTCGTACCGGCATCAATATCAACAGCGGCAGCAGCAATTGGGTCCTACTCCCTGTTACGGTGGAAAGGAGTCTCTCCCATATCCGCTTACGCATTTCAAGATTACTTAAGACACTTTAAGTTAGAAATAAAGTTATTTGTCATGACAATTTGATCTCTCATGAATTGTGGTTGAAGGCTGCGAATCGGGTGTCTAATCGGAAGGAATTTCAGTGTGCATTGGGATCTCTGTATGACAGATCTATCACTCTCGGACCACTTCTCGGGACATGAGAAATCCCGGGCTTAATGCAAATGAGCTGATAATCTCAGAATTCTCTTTTTGAAATCCTTGTGCCGAAATCATCATGTGAATCGGACTTGGGTATGGCAACAATCTCTTGCTAGACACTCTCCCGAGTAAGTCATCATGTTATCAAAAATTATTTTCCCCAGATTAAACCTCCTTAGATGTCCAATTTTATACATCAAAACAACTTGCTCAAGTCAAGGTGGTAGTATTTGAAGAGGGCAACCAATTGTAAACAATCGGCTTATGTAGCACATTGTATAGGTGGTTAGAATTGATGAATTCATCCCATACTTCCATACGGTTTATGCGCCACTAGTGATTACACTCATGACTTCATCTAAGTTATCAAGCTATGGATCCTCATCATCTCTTGTTTTGAGAAAAGAATTAATCACGGTTGGCGTCACCTCTATAGTCTTACCCCTAAATTTCACCTTTCCATAGATCCTAGAGTTCACCTTAGAAATATCGACCTTAAGATTTGCATAGAATTCATATATCCAATCTATCAAATAGGGAGGGCAAAAACTTGTGTGAGTCCATCTCACGCATTTCTTTCGTGAGGCGGGGTCACTTTTTAATAAATTGTTATCACTTTTTAAAAAGTGATACAAATTAGTATAAAAGTGATAAAATTTTGAAAAGTGATACATTTTACATTATAAGTGATAGTAATTTTTTAAAAAGTGATAACAATTTATTAAAAAGTGAATCCATCTCACGAAATGAGATCCGTGAGACGGTCTCACACAAGACATACTCAATAGGGGGTAGCAAATTGAAGGGCATACATCGTGGATCTATCATTCAAACATTCAACCAGGTTCATAGACACAAAATCATCCATCTTTATAATCCTTTCACCAATAATCAATCTAGTCCTCAATGTCCTAAATTTATCACTATCTATACCATGATAGCTTTCATCCGAATTACTCGAAGATAAATATAGTGAAGAGTCGGTATGTACCTCCTCCGATCTTTTTGAGGATGATCGAGAAGCGAGAACTTCGATGTTGTCATATGTGTGTCAACATTTTCGAGGCATATTCTGCGGATCATTACTCGCCTTTCGTTTCTTTTCTCCAAGTGCCACCATTTCAGCCAAAGTTTGATTCATTTCGAGATCCTCGGTGCTCCCCGGACCGGGCACCGGGACGAGGTTTGACCACTTGTCTCTTTTTCCGGGCTTGCTTCCCTCATTTCTTCTTAAGAAGAATCAAACACCTGAATAGGTTTTGAAGCAACACCATCATTGGGCTTTTGCTTTTTCCTTTCTCCGAATAGTCTACCCCTGCGACCCATAGTTCAAGATGATCGCCTTTTCCGACCACGACCTCTCGAGCCGCTAGCAGCTTTTTGTGAACAACTTTGAAACGAGCGGTGAGCTCTGCCGTATCGGTTGAGTCGACGATGGGTCTTCCATCGGGGCATCCTGTGGTGATTGAGGCGGCGTAAAACGAAGTGTTTGTACTGTTGAAAGTCCACCTCGACGTTTCCGACCATGACTACAGGATAGATGGTTTGTTTGGTCAGATTCTTGAATGTGTAGACAATTTGATCGAAGTAGCTCCCTCCACGAGTTCGACGGTTATTGGGTAAGTTTCAAGAACAGGTTCGTTTGGGCTTCGCCGCTATCAGGATTTTGTGGCGTTCCACCCAAAATAGGAGTTTCGGTGGATTGAGTTTTAGGAATTTGGGTTTCAGATGGAGGAAGAGGGACATCAACGGATTCAGCCCTAATTGAAGAGGGTGATGTTGGGCGAGTTGTGCCAACATTCTCGAAAACATTTTGATCGTCATTGAAGCTAAGAGATGAAGGTTTTCGAGGAAGAAGATGAAGGCTGGAGAATTCGAAATTTTGGATTGTGAAGGTGAAGAGTTTCCTTGATCAGCCATATCAATTTGCAATTACTCTTCAAAAATATTAATTTAATAATCAATTTGAAAATTCATGGCTAATATAAAGAACTAATACCAACAAGTATGAATTAAAATACCTTTAAACTCTTTGCTTTAATTTGAGACTTATGAATTAATGTGTATAACACATTGAATACTAAGGACCTTAAATAGGGGAAAAAGAGTGTAGAAGTTGTGATCACATCAGTGTTAAGAAGATAAAAATCATCACATCCCTAAAAAATAGGTCATTACCGAATGTGTGAAAGTTAATTTTAAAACACGTTAAAACCACTTAAATAAATAAAAACTGCACAATAAAATAAATTAGACTAATTAATATTGCTGGGAACAATTTAAATGAAATAAATTTGCATAAAATAATATTCGGAAATTATCAAACTCATGGAGGTAAATATACATATGAGAACCGAGAATGTTATTCACCGAATGCCGGCACACACATTTCTCAACACGCTTTTATATGAAATTGATTCATTTGTGTTGCACTATATTTTGCTTTTCTCACTTATTCACATTGATCCATTTTTTTAAAGAGATCATCGTAGTTTTCAGATCCGTGTCCCATAATTACTCAATGGATTTGTGAATGTATTGATGCATTCAAGTCACCTTTTGAAAAGAGAACATCATAGTAGTCAACTTCGTGCCCCATAATTACTCGGTGACATAGCATCTATTTGTGAATTATTTTAATTGCATTTAAGAGAAGTGAGTCCAGGACAATTTATATTAATAACGAGGTTCTAATACTATTTACATAAGAGAGTTCGAAAACACTAAATATTACAATACTTAGAAAATTTTAAATTAGTTGTTCTAGTGTTGTTACAAATGTGGACACATTTGATACACACATCAATAATGGATCTAATTTGTGCATAAACCTAGAGATTTTCTAAGAGAAGAAAACCTCTCATTATCAAGGGCTTTAGTAAAAATGTCTGCAATTTGCTTCTCGGTAGGAATGTATTCCAACTTTACAACTTCTTTTTCTACAAGGTCCTTAATGAAATAGTGTCTTATACTTATATGCTTAGTTAATGAATGTTGCACAGGGTTTTTAGATATATTAATTGCACTTGTATTGTCAAAATAAACAGTAAGTGTATTGCTCTCCAAACCGTAATCATCGAACATCTTCTTAAGCCATAGAAGCCGAGTACAACAGCTTTCTGTAGTAATGTATTCAGATTTTGTTGTTGATAAGGAGACACAATTTTGTTTTATGCTATGCCATGAAACAAGATTGCTACCCATGTGGAAACATCCTCCACTTGTACTCTTTCTATCATCACTATCACCTACCCAATCTGCATCACTATAGCCAATCAAAGAACAATTAGTGTCTTTGCTATACCATATTCCATACTCACATGTACCGCCACATATCTAATGATCATTTTCACTGAATTCATATGAGATTCTTTTGGATTAGCTTGATAACGAGCACATAAACAAACATTAAACATAATGTTTGGCCTACTAGAAGTCAGATATAAAAGACTATCAATCATTGATCTATATAATATTGGGTCAACATCCCGGCCAACATTGTCTTTACACATTTTTGTGTTGATCCCATAGGTGTCTTCATGTGTTTTGCATTGTCTAAACCAAACATTTTCACAAGATTTTTGCATATTTGCTTTGTGAGAAGAAAATGTCATCTTTGCATTGTTTAATCGAAGACCTAAAAAGTAATTTAAGTCTCCAACCATTGACATTTCAAAGGTTGAGGTCATCTCATGTACAAATAATTCAAGCATCCTTTCACATGTAGAACCAAACATAATGTCATCAATATATATTTGAGCAATCATGATATCATTTCCAGAATGTTTAATAAACTATCAGCTTCACCACTATAAAAACGTGTTCAATAAGAAAATCGGTTAATCTACCAAACCATGTCCTAGGTGCTTGCTTTAAACCATATAAGACTTTCTTAAGTTTATAAACATGATCAGGATACTCATGATTCTCAAACCCTTTAGGTTGTTACTGCATAAGCTTCTTCCATAAGAATTCCATTTAGAAAAGCAGTCTTGACATCCATTTGATGTAGTTTTATATCAATGTAGCATGCGGTAGCAAGTAATAATATTATAGATTCAATTCTAGCCACTGGAGCAAATGTCTCATCAAAATCAATACATTCTACTTGTGTATAACCTTGTGCAACTAATCTAGCTTTGTTTATTATAACATTATCGATTCATCGGTCTTGTTTTTAAGATCCATTTGCTATCAATTACATTCATATATTCAGCCTAGGTACAAGCATCCATACATCATTCCTATCAAATTGATTTAATTCCTCATGCATTGCATTTATCCAGTTTTCATTCTTCATTGCTTCATCAACATTTTTAGGTTCGGTGAGAGAATGAAAACATTCAAAGTTTACCTTGTTGCACATAGATGTCATCTGATTGATCTTACCACATGTCTTGCATCAAAACTTCAATTTTCTCCTTATTTGAACACTTGATTGAGGTTTACCTATGATCTGTTGTTGTGGATGATTTTTGTGAATTATGGAAGATGGTATTGTAGCGAGGATAAGACATAGTTACATTAATTTCTCGGATGTTGAAGTGATGTTGCTTCAAATGTGGGCACATTTGTAGCAACATTCTCAATCGGCTCGAAATATCGAACCTTGCATCCGCTCAATAAGATCGATTACATCTTCTTCAATAGTATTATCTCGCAAGACTTACATTATCATCAAATACAACGTTCATAGACTCTTGAACAATATCGGTCCTAAGATTATAGATCCTAAAGGCTCTCTTGTTTTTAGCATAACCAAGAAAGAAACCTTTATCACTTTTTGAATCAAATTTATGAAGTTGATCTCTGTCATTCAAGATGTAACAAACACATCCAAAGACATGAAAATATTTGATTAGGCTTCTTATTATTAAAAATTCATAAGGTGTTTTACTAGAATTAGGTATTAAATAAACTCTGTTTGAAATATGATAAGCGGTATTCAAAGCTTACGCCCAAAATCTTTTGAAAGTTTTTTGGATAAAAGCATTACTCTAGCCATTTCTTGTAGAGTTCTATTCTTTTTTTAGTAACACCATTTTGCCGAGGTGTTTTAGGAGAAGAAAACTCTTGAATTATATCTTTTTTTTTTCATAAAAATTAGTGAATAAGTTGTTCTCAAACCCTACCATGATCAGACCTTATCTTCTTTACCTTAGAATTATAAATATTTTTAAAACGTTTATAAAGAATTTTGAATACACGAAAAGCATCTGATTTCTCTTTTAGAAATTCAATCCATGTAAACCTTGAATAATCATCAACTATGACAAAAGAATACCTTTTACCACCAATGCTTTCAGTCTCCATTGATCTCATTAAGTCCATATGTAAAAGTTCAAAGCAATGTTTTGTAGTACAATGTGTCAACATTTCATGCGACATTTTAACTTGTTTACCACTTTGACAAGGTCCACATATATTAGATGCATGCATTCGCAATTTAGGAAGACCTTTAACAACATCTAATTTTAATAATTTGACAATATTCCTATAATGAGTATGTCCAAGTCTTTGATGCCAAAGTGTACTTTCATCGGTTTGAACATTAAAGCATGCTTGATTCGAATCAATCAAATAACAATTATCAACCGATCTATTTTCAACCATAAGACAATCATTATCATTATTTAACACATAGCATGAACTTTTATCAAACTTTACATGCAAGTCATCATCACATAGTTGACTAATGCTAATCAAGTTTGCAAGTAAACCTTTAACATGCAAGACTTTTGTCAAGTTTGAAAAACTAAAACATTCAATGTACATATTCCAACTATTTTACCTTTTGAACCACCTCTATAAGTAACATTTCCACCATCATACACTTTGTAATCAGTAAGAAATCTTTCTCACCAGTCATGTGCCTAGAGCAACCACTATCAAAATACCAAAGTCCAGGAATACATGCTTTTAAAGAGATGTAATCAACATTACATACTGATTTTGACTTTAACACCCGGTAGAATTTTTAATAGATTTTTGAAAAGATTTTTGAATCTGTCTGCTTTGAATGTTGAACACAATGTGGCAACATTTTCAAAGACATTCTAGCAAATTTCTTGTCCTGTTTCATTCTTAAACAGCTTTGGTCTCTTATGGCCTTGATAAAGCAATAATGACAAACAATCTTCTTTTGAGAATCATTTTTCGGTTTTTCGAGTTCAACGAAGGTTTAGTAAACACAACAGGTTTATTATTGCTTAAAAACTGAGTAATGTTACCATTATAACCAAGACCATGTCTACTAGTACTTCCAACCATTAGTGCATCATCAAGTTTTGCTAAACTTTTACGAATATCTTTTGAAATTCGGTGTTGTGCCTTTAAGCTCCTTTTTAAGGTTGCAAATTTTCAGATCTTTCCTTGTCAATATGACCTCAAGATTTGTCACCAAATCCTTTTAATATGACTCTTCAATAGTCATGTCTTTTAAAGCTTTCTAAGTGGAGTCCAACTCCTTCTCAAGCTTAAGATAAGCTGGACTTACAATCTTTGCAAATATTGTTAGATGTACCGCTTTATCTACACAAGAACTTGAGAAACAATTAACTCCTGGAATTTCCAATGTTTCCTCAAATGTTGGCACATTTGACTCGACATCAGAATCATCCAAGAAATCATCAAGAGTATTATCATATATAATTCTTGCAGAAAAATATATTCTTCATTTTTATCGAGAATCATCTTCACAATCAGGACTCATCACTTAAGGTAACATTGAAATTTACCCTTTTTCTAAAAAAGTGTTGGCACATTCATTAGCATAATGACCAAAACTAGAACATGCGTCACATTTAATATTTTTCCTATATTCTAGATCATACTTGATCTTATTACCTCTATCAAATTGCTTAGATTGATTAAAATTCCTATTCTTATCGGAAATTGACGTGAACTTCAGTGTGATCTCTATCCCGATTTTTTTATTTGCAGATTATTTCTAAGTCTATTTGCTCTCTTCTTAAAAAATGAATTAAACCGCTTAGTTAAGAAAGCAATGTTGTCGGCATTATCGACACAATCATCAATAACATCTTCATCGAATCTATTTCAAGAATAAAGCGGTTGTTTATCAACACTTGAAGATGTCTCTCCTTTGAAAACAGAAATTTTCCTTTCGGATTTCTCATTATCTCTTTGGGAAAAATTCATTTCATAAGTTTTCAAAATACTAACCAACTCGGTTTGTGTAATAGCATCAGTATTTTTAGCTCCTCAATAGCACATATTTTAGCATCAAAACGTTTATGAATAGTTCTTAAAATTTTATGTATTAACCTTGTATTGAATATAGCTTCACCAAGTACTTAAGATTCATTAAAAATCTCAGTGATTCTTTCATTATAGGAGGATATGGTCTCATCTTCCCTCATCCTTAGATTTTCAAACTTGGTTCCAAGCATCCGCAACTTTGTCATTCTAACACTCTCGGATCCTTCACAATGTTCTTGTAATCTCTCCCATGCTTCTTTTACGTAAACACAATTAGAGATTATTTTGAACATGAAAACATCCGTAGAAGTGAATATGGCATTGAGTGCCTTTGAGTTGAAAGCGGGACGTTGTCACCTCATCATTTGTCCAATCAAGTTCTCTTTTAATTTGGGCTTCACTCTCATCGATTGCAGGAACTATCGGTGCAGTCCATCCGATTATGATACTCTGTCATGCACGTTCATCAATAGATTTGATGTACATGCGCATCTTAGGCTTCCAAATCGCATAATTCGTTCCATAAAAATTGGTGGCCTAATTGGAGCAGATCATAGGATATTTCATTGCAATAATACACACCAAACGCAGGATCAAAACTCGGGATAACTTGAGTTTAATGGCTCTGGTGCCAATTGAAGGTGTGCGTGAGTGTTTGATAGAATGTTGTCATGAATGTTGGCACATTCGAAGAACAACACAGACAAAAAAAAATACAGAATTACACACAACGGAAGTCTTAAACACTTTGCAAGATGGATATCAAAATTTTGTATAGACTATGAATAAGTCTATATTGCCAATCGATGAAATATCACTAATAATGGTTGAGTGATACAATCGGTGAAAGCATAAGCTACACTATAAATAGATCTACGTATCTAGTGAATAGATGTTAATCAACTAGCCTATCACTTAATACAATTACAGATCTAATGTTGAGTGAAATGTTGGAACATTCACCAACGGAAGTAACGAGTATGAAACATTAATAAACTCAAATAATCTAAGCTAATAAACTATGCTAAATTGTGTTTCCCTCAAACTCCAAGTTTTAATCTTCATAGCGGTAGTGTATTTATAGATATTGGTCATCAAAGGTGCTTGAAGATAACTTCCACATCTAGAGGTGGCAATTTCAGATATGATACGATAACCACGACACGAAGCGTCACGAAAATTGCGAGGTTAGTGTTTAGGCTTATCGTGTTCGTGTCCTTATCGTGTCGACACGATAAGGACATAAAAATTTTGTGTCGTGTTAGGTATCGTGTCAACCCGTTAAACACGATAAAATTAACAAATTACACATTAACCCATTAGCAACTGTTAACTGCATTAGTTAATCACTAATATGTATATGATAGTAACATGTTAATGACATGCATACAATGACAACAATACAATATGATATAAATTTTAAAATTTTTAATTAAGCATTTTAAAATCTAAAATTTTAAATATTATTGTGTCCTTATCGTGTCATTATCGTGTCTAAAATTTTAAAATTTTAGATTATATTTTTAGTTTTAATATTATCGTGTCCTTATCGTGTCGTGTCGTTATTATGTCGACACGATAAACGACACGATTACACGATTTGCCACCCCTATCCATATTTTCCTTGAAAATAGGTAACTTCTAGTAACTTCCTCATGATCTTTTCAACTCCTCACTCTTGCCTTTTCAAACACATGACTTATATATCCGTCATAAGTCTTCAATCTGTAAAAACAAGACATTGAACAAGACATTTCATGGGTTAAGGGTTAGTGGAAGTGGAAGGACGAAGTCGATGTTGTGACCGAGAATGTTGGCATATTGAGTAACACTTGTCATTAACATCAACACATACCATACTGAAATTTTGGTATATATCGAAATAGCGATTATACCAAAATTTTGGTATACCGTTATACATTGAAAAATGTGTTATAGTGAAATTTATTTTGGAATTTAAATTTAATTTTTTTAAATATAAATACTTTAACAAAATAATTATTTAAAGAAATAGTACGATATATACCAAATTATACCGAAATATTTTCGGTATTTTGGTATATCTTGTATACGAAAATTTTATATTTTTTATACCTATACGTACCAAAATTTTTGATAAATTCGGTATTTTCGGTATACCAATATTTTTGGTATTTTCTCTATCCCAAATCACAAGGACAAATTAAAACCTATCAATTTTGAATCAAGATAAAAGAAAATTAAAGCGATGTCAAGAACTCACATTATTCAAAATAGCCAAACATAAAGAAGCCTGCACCATGAATATAAGTGATTTTTTTTTTTTTAAGTGACTTTTAAAAATTAATTTTTGAAATTTAGGGGTTTTCCAAATTTAGGGGTTTTTAAAATCTATGTTTGTTTTGAGTTTTTAAGTAGGGTAGGATGTAACATTATGATGTAAGAGTGAACAATGTTATATTATTATATTATTTATTAAGTGTTTCAAAATTCAAGTCTTTAAAACCCAAAAAGAACGTACCCTAGAGATTAAACACATGTAATAGATAGAATGCGTAATTAAAATAAAATACTTAAATTAAATAAAGAAATTAAAACCTATATCTAAATCTAATTTAAAAAGTAAAAACGAAAATATGCAAATAATTTAGTTTAGATGATATGAGATTTGAAAAATGATTAAAATCTCTAAAATATATGGTGTTTATATAAATGGTAGAAGTCATAGATAAATGTTAGATCGGGTTTTTAGTTTTAATGAGTTAAAATGTATAGACTAGACAAGCTCATGTAAATAGGATGACCAAATGAGTTTGTATAGACCAATTGAAGTAGTAAGCTCTATACTAGGGTGATCGGACTAGGTAAGGTAAATGAAGTCAATTTGAGATCGGGAAGTACGAGGTAATCGAAGACAGTCTTGAAGAAGTCATCTGTTGGAGAGAATAATGAACAGCTCAAGACGAGATCAAGACCAATTGAGTAGAATAAGAAAGACAGGTTTTCACCAAGTCGGCAACATACAACTAACTCAAGATCGGTTGAGGTCAAGGCGGTTTAAAGAAAAGTTTGTTAAGCGGTTTTTAAGTTTGTTACAACAAACTAACCGTTTTATAGGCTTATAAATAAGAGTAAGCACGATTCTTAGAAGAACTCTTAGCATTCTTTATTCAAATTCACATGTTCTATAAGCGCTCATAAATCTTCAAAAGATTTTAGCTTAGCATTCTTTATTCTGAAATTCACATTTTCTATAAGCGCTCACAAATCTTCAAAAGTTTTTAGAGTTCTCTAAGTGTTTAAAGAACACTTTTACGTACATCTTCAAAATACAATGCACCGTAATTTCTAGATTAGTCGGTTAGATTGCTAGATTGAAGGTGAATTGAAGACGAAGATCATCTAAATTTGTAATCGTAATCGACAATAAGTCGGTAAGTAAGTAAGTGAGTAGAGGCCCTTCTTCAAGTTGAAGAAGGAGAGTGGATGTAGGATCTTTTGATACCGAACCACTATAAATTGTGTGTCATTTACTTTACGCATTCATTTCGTTGATTATACATTGTTTGAACAAACTTGTTTTGATTGCTTTTAGATCCTAATTCGCAGATTGAGTTTAAAAATTGTTTCCGTTGTTCAACTTTGATTTAGGAGATTTGTTTTCATCACTTGAATTGATAATCTGAATTTTTGTAAAAGATTTAGATAATTTATTCAACCCCCTTCTAGATTATCTCTGGAAGGTCTACGTGTTTTCATTCGTTACTCAATCTCGGGACTAACAATAAAGGTTATGAGTTCGAGTCACCATTTATCCAATAAAAATAAGTCATAGATAAACCGGGCTAAATTCCTAATCAATAGGAGAAAAATCTCGAAAGACACATCAAAACCTAGTCTTTTACATTATTTTCACATACCAGTGAGCCACTTTTGACTTTCATTGTCATTTTTGTTTCGTTTAGTACTTGAGCTTCCAAAATTCCAATTGATTCGATTCTTTTTTTGTTTGACCCACTTTTTAATGTGCATGATTCAATTATCTTCTCCAATTTTTATGTTAATTATATCAAATTTTCACCAATTCTTGCTCTTTGTTACCTATTTCATACATACTTCATCACATTCTCGAATATATGGGACTAATGGATTTTTAAGACCAAATGAGAATAAATGTGCATGATTGCAATGCAATTTTCACTCTAATCGATTGGTATATCTAAATCATTGAACCTAAAAGCGTACAATTGTTAATCAAATAATGTAAAACTGAAATAGAGTATTTGCATACGAAGTTTAGTTTCATTTCTAATTTAATGTGTCACACGCATATATAAATCAATTAGCTAAATTCATTTATAATTGCGAGAATCATGATTATGTTAGTCTCACGAATGTCTTGAGATAAAAATGAGCAAGGGCAGGTGAATTCATTCATTTAAAGTATTAGATCAACAAGGGTTGTGTTCTTGTCTAAATTCACTATTCCAATTGTGTTAGAATTTAGATTGGTGTTGGAAATTCATTGGTTAGGATTCACTAACCTTTAACGCGACGGATTAATCGAGCCGATTGAAATTCTACGTACTTTGTGATCCTCGAGTCCGAAATACATTTACGTATGAAATATATTCATTGTTCACAATCTAAGTTCCCTTTGATTTGAGTATTCATGTGATCAAGGTGAAAGCAGGAGAGAATGAGAAGAAGACACCTTCTCATTTTTGCATGGCATCAATATTGAGAAAACCCGTTGAATTGGTTTTCATAAGGGAGTTAGTCAAATAACTTCCCTCATCCTTATCCACTTCATGTGTGGATATTAAATAAATAATATATTTATTATTTATTATTTATTATCTTTCAATTGGTAATAAAGAAACCACATTTTTTCATCAATACATAAACTCATGGTCACTCCATTATAAAGTACAACGAAAGAGTGGTTCAAAAATACATAATTGTTTGAATCCAACCATTGTGGATTTCACTTCTTATCCTTGGAAATGGTTATTTTAGCAATCAACATCATCTCTCAAGTTTCGCTCCGATTAGATTTGGTGTAGCTTGGATCGGAGCGACTTTCTTTGATGAAGTAGTGGGGCGTATGGTACTGTGATTGTACCCTTAGCGGTCATACTAGTATTTGATGGATGATAGAGCAAACCTTTGAGTGTTTGATCCCTAGTTCCATTGTTACTAAGTAACAACTCTCGAATTTTTATCAATGGATAATACACCACGGAAATTAGGAGGAGGTTTTGAAACTTTACTTTCGTTAGCTTCTACACAAATATTAGGGAACATGTCTTTTTGATCATTGAGATATGAAGTTCCCACTTCCACCTCTCTCTTCTTGACAAGTCCTGTCACGTGCTGGATCTTGACGAGTTGTCATTAGAGATAGTATGATGTCTTGACAACGGTTGAGAAGTGTCATACTTAAAAACATTCCTCTGTGGGACTAACCCATTATCATCTGCAACAAGCAGACCACGACAATTCTTACATGAAAATTGTTTGTTCACATACTTCCTCGAGATATTCATATTGAATATTGCGGGAGGTACAAGCGATCCAGAAAGTATCGATCCTTTCGGATGCTTCGTCTCTAATCGTTTTCTCCATATTGGATCCCCTCTCAAGTTTAGATTATAAAACTCAAATCAAATTCTCAAAGAATAATACGAATAAAATTTCTTGGAAATCAATCCAATTCCCACAAAAGAACCACTATTTCTCATTGCCAAAATTTATAGTAGAGTATCGGACATTGGTGAACATAGTATGTATCAAATAAACATTACGCAAATATTCAATAACCCAAATAAAAAAATCATTTTCCATTTCTCAAATAAAATTACAAATTATTCGAACTCATCCATTCGTATGCCATTTATTTTCCATCAAAACAAATCAACTAAAAATTTAACCAAGAACTTCAGAAACAAACAATTAAGAAAAAAACTGGTCATATAAGTTCAATCTAATTAAATTTTACCCTATTTAGGAAAAATCCACCTCCAAATAACAAAAAAGTTAACTTGACACTCGAAATTTACCTTACACATTGATTAATGATAAATCTTAGAAAAAAAAATTGTAGTAGCAATAAATAATATAAATAAATAAAATAATTAAAAAAACAAATAAATAAAATTAGCAAGCTCACCAAAGATTAAGTACTTGAGTAAAATAAATCACTCGAGGGGAATTTTCCAGTGAGGTGATAAAGTTTTCAAAATGGGAGCACAAAGATGAGATATTGACCATTTACAAAATATGTACTATAACAATACAATAGCAATAAAAATTATGTTAGTATGTGTGTATATATAGAAAAAGTAAAAATTTGTAAGAGATGTCACGTACATAAGACAAATCTCGTTTACTTTCTTATATGAACCACGAGACTATATGGAGATCAACTAATTCATATTTTAAAGGAGAATATTACTCAAATGACAAAGTAAGACACTATTTCATGTAATCCCTCATAAAATTCCAAAATTTTCATGCAATTTATTAAAATTATTTAAGTTGATTTGTTGTACAAATCATTTGATAAGAAAAATAGTATCATTTCATATTATGAAAAATATTAGTTGTATATTGAAAAAATGTTAATATTGTTTAATATTTTCTTTATATAAACTAATACTTCTCATTATATATTTTAAATATATATATATATATTTTTTGTGAATGTGTCAAACTTTGTTCAAAATTGTTTGGTCTACCCGTGAAAATTATGTATGTTTTTTTTTTTTTTTACCCGCTAGCATTACTATTAAAAGTGCAATAATGACAATTTTCTTGTTGAAGATAACAATAATGAATTTTTTTGTGAGAATAATTATTGTAGATGAAAAAATATTAAATATTTTTTTACCAACTTTATAATTAATTAATTCAATAATAATGACAAATTCTTGGAATGAGACTTTTTGAATAACAATGAGACGAATATTTATTATTATTCGATAACAAATAAATGAGTTTGGATAACAATGAGAAGGATCTAATTGTTATCGGATTATCGACAACCCATCTCATTGTTATCCAAAAAGTTTCATTTAAAAATTTGTTATTATTATTGTATTATTTAATTATGAATAAGATAAATAACATTCAATATCTTTTCATCTATAATTAATCACATGGATAAAATTCATCATTGTATATTATCCGATAACAATTAGATCCGTCTCATTGTTATCCAAACTCGTCTATTTATTTTCAGATAATAAAAAATATTCGTTTCATTATTATCCAAAAAGTTTCATTTCAAGAATTTGTCATTATTATTGTATTAATTAATTATGAAGTAGTAAATAACATTCAATATCTTTTCATCTATAACTATCACACAAAACAAAATTCATCATTATTGTTTTTGATAATGGAAACCCGTCTCATAGTTATTCAAAAGTCTCATTTCAAATATTTATCATTATTATTGTATTAATTAATGATAAAGTTGGTAAAAAAGCATTCAATATTTTGTTATCTATTATTATTACTCTCACAAAATTCGACATTATTACTATTTCCACAAAAAAATTGCCATTATTGTTGTATTACTTCTAAACAATTTTGACAGGAAAAAAAAGTTATGTTTTTTGGCAAAGACACCTTCACAAAACAAAACAAAACAAAACAAAACAAAACAAAACAAAAAAAAAAAAATTGAAATACATAATGAAGAAATATATTAGTTTATAGACTAAATAGTATTAATACACTCTCAATATACAACTAATACGTTTCACAATATGAAATGATATTTTCATTGTACGACTAATAATTTCTTACCTTTTTAAAATTAATTGGTTGAATTTTTTTAATCATAATTGATTCAAATTTGCACCAATTGCGGTGCAATTGGTTGCTTAAAACTAGAGATGTTAAAAAGGTTGGAGGTTGGCGGGGTGACCCGTTTAACCCTAAAAATACGGGGTTAGATCCATGGGTTTAGTGGCACATTTAAAACCGGGCCTTCTTTGTCGGATCGGTTAGCCGTGAGCTAAACGGGCTAGCCCAATTATATATATATATATATATAATTAACTAAATTATTTATATTTTCATTACTTTGTTTTCCTTTTTTATTAGACAAAACCCTTTTATGTAAATGAATATTTGGTTTTGTAAAATATACAAATTAATTATGTTATTTATCAATTATCATATTATTTTCCTTCATTCATATTGTTATTTTTTTCTTTTAATGTATCGGTAATGTTTGAATTGAACTTTTATAATTGTTAATGTTTGAATTGAACTTTTATAATTATGTTTAACTATGTTAATGTAATTTTAATGAATTTGTAAACAATGTTTATATTTTAAATTTGTATTGTGTTGTATTATGATTATAACTTACTATTTTATATTAAAAAAATTATTATTTTTTCGGAGCCCGTTAGTGGCCCGTTTAGCCCGTTGCCCCATAGAATTAGGAATAGGTTCCAACAATTACGAAATCGCTAAGAAGGAACCCGGTAAGGCCCGAGAACCGTTTAAGGTCCGTAGCCTGTAGGTGACCACTAATGAGTAATGGTCATCACGTTTAACATCTCTACTTAAAATGCTATTCAACAACTTTTCCTCATTAACACAAATTAATAATTTTTACAATTTTATTTGAATTTCTTCTATTTTCTTATGTATATATCTTTTCTCAAATGATTAAATGTACAAAATAATCAAACAAAACAATATTAACAAATTGCATAAAAATTGTTGAATTTTATGAGGGTGTATTGTGTGAACATAACATGAAATAGTGTCTTACTTTGACATTTGAGTAATACTCTCATTTAAATAGGAAAAATTGTAGTTTTGATTCATGGGAATTTTTCAACGAGAATTTTGATCCCATTTTTTTGCAAAAGCAGTCTCAACCATTATTTTTCAAGATTAAAACTACAAATTTAACTTCATTCTCTTGGAACCGAAAGCGCATTTTCTCATTACATTGGGACTAAAATTGCAACTTTCTTGGGATAAAAAATTTCAAGAAATAAATACGAGACCAAAAATATTGAAAAAAAGACCATTTTCAGACCATTCATTCTCATGGACCAAAAATACAATTTATCCCATTTAAATATGGGTCATTTACAATAAGGTAGAAAGAGGTAAGCCTTATTACAACTAGGTGTAAAAATTTGCCTGAAGCACAAATTTTTTTGCACGGATGCACAAAAATTTGCACTTTTACACTGTTTGTAATTTTGCTAATTTTACACCTATTTGTAATTTTCCCTTTAAATATAATTGAATTGGGATTCCATATAATAGAGTAAAATGAAATTTATCTTATGTATGAGACATCTAGACTTTGTCCATAAATACATACATACTAACATAATTTTGTATTACTATCCTGTAGTTGTAGTGCATATTTTTGTAACGGATCTTTTTGTCTACTTCGGTGCACTCATTTTGAAAAACAAATTGTCAGTGCCACGCAAAAATTTTCCTCAAGTGATCTTTTCACGGCTTTTGTTTTGAAACTCGCGGATGAAGCTTAGAATTTTTGGTCTCTCTCATACAAGTTAAGAATTTAAAATTCAAATTTCAAATCTCATACTCCATCCACACCTATAAAATCTATTACTCCCGTTCCGACTTAAGTGTCCCAACACTTTTGGGCACAAGTATTAAGAAATATTATATAATAATAATATATTACGGGTGATGTGATAGATAGAGAGAGATGAAATGTAGTAAAATAATAATATAATATATGTGATGAAGAGAGATGAAAGAATGTATTTAAATATTTTAAATGAGTGACATATTGTGTAAAGGACACTCTTGTGTGAGACCGTCTCATCATGATATGGACATGAGATAGAGTCACTTTTTAATAAACTATTATCACTTTTTCATAAATTGTTATCACTTTTATACTAATTTATATCATTTTTTAAAAAGTGATAACAATTTATTAAAAAGTGACTCGATCTCAAACAAATTTTTGTCATTGTGTAAATGTGTATATGTAGTATAGGGATAATTATAAAAGTAGGGTATGGATAAAAGAGGAATGAGACACTTAAGTAGGACGGACGAAAATAGTAAAATGAGACACTTAAGTCGGGACGGAGAGAGTATTATTCTTCCCAATACAATTCACTTTTCTCTCATTCATTTACTCTCTTTCCTACTTTATTCTTACATAGTACAATAAAATAATACAACATCAATCTATTAAATATTGATTTGACATAAAGTAAAATATCATTGTACCAAAATCTCAAAACAAACACATGTTTTCATTATTCATCAAAAATTTTACATCTCATAGATTTAAAGTCATGACTTCTCACGTACACCTAAATCCCGAAACAAACGTAGCCGTATACTCAGACACTCAACCTTCAGTGAGCTTGTCAATTTTTTATTATTTTATTCATTTATGTTATTTATTATTTTAATTACAGTGGTGGCATGTTTGCTACAATGAATTTTCTTTTACGAGATTTATTATTTTTCAACGTGTAAGGTAAATTTTGTGGATCGAGTTGTTTTTTTGTTATTTGGAGGTGGATTATTCCTGGATAGGATGAAAAAATTATTTAGATTGAAATTTTTTGACTATTTTTTAAATTTTTCTATATTTAAGTTCTTGATCGAATTTATAACTGATTTTTTTTTATTAAAAATAAATGGCATGAGAAAGTATGAGTTTCCTGGATAGGTTATTTTATTTGGATTATTGACGATTTTCATAATGTTTATTTGGTAAATATTATTTTCACCAATGTCTGATACTACTCTACAATACATTTTCTGTAGAAAAAGATAGTGGTTGATTTGGTGGATAGTGGATTGATTTCCAGCATGTATTATTCACAGTTTTCTTTGAGAATTTGACTTGAGTTGTAATCCAAACTTAAGGTGAGATCTAATATGGAGGAAGAAATTAGAGAGAAAGGCGCATCTGAAAGGATCAATACTTGTGGACTGTTTGTCCTTCCTGTGATATTCAATATGATTATCTTAGGAAGTATGCTAACAAACGACCTTCATGTAAGAAATGTCGTAGTGTATTCGTTGTAGTTGATAGTGGGTTAGACATCCCATAAAATAAAATCTTCCCATATAACACTTCTCAGTTATTGTCAAGACACCATACTGACTCTAATGACAACTCATCAAGACTCCGGCGTGGAAGACCTGCCAAAAAAGAGATGTGAAAGTGGGAACTTCATATAACAGTAATCAAGAAGAAATGTTCCCCAATATTCCTGCAGAGTTTCAAAACCCGTTTCTCTCTCATTTTTTTTTTTTATCGGTAATTGTTAGTTGTTAGTAGTTAGAAATTAGTACACCAAGTCTCCTTACCATTCCAAATTCTCCAAGTCTCCTTATACCTCCCACTCCAATTCGTTCCCAAAGGGAATCGAACCCAGTCTCCCATTTAAGTGAGGAGCCGGTGGCCAAGTGGGCTAAGCCCCCTTGGTTAAAACCCGTTTCTCATTTGCTTGCCATAGGTCCTACTTTCCAGTATGTAGTATCCATTGACAAAAATTCGAGAACGGCTACCTAGTAACGGTGAAACTAGTGGATCGAGACGCTCAAAGGTGTGCTCTGTCACCCAACGAATCCTACTCATTGCTACAAGCACAACCACGGTACCATACACCCCCTTTGCTTTATCAACATGTTCATTTCTATTCAGGCCAACCCAAACCTAATGGAGTGAAACTTGAAGAGATGAGGTGATTGCTCGATTCTTGAAATAGCCATTTTCGAAGAGAAATCCACAATTGTTAAATTCAAACAATATGAGTAATTTAGTATTGCTCTTTGTTTTTACTCCATGATGTAGTGAGAATTGTTTCACGTAAAGATGTAGAAATATGATTTCTTTGTTACGAACCTAAATTCAAACACAATTTGTGAAGGATAAATAGCATAAGCAATTCATTAAGTTCAGTGGGTGTTCTAATTGAATGAAGTGTGTACTATCTTGAACCGGTTTACTTCTTTGAGAACCGGCCACTATTTAGAAGACCGCTGCTTCCAAAATAAACCAGTTATGAAATTAACGGCTTCTTCGGTTTAAACTACTCTGTTAAGCTATTTGGTTTCGGTTATGGTGTTATTCTGATTAGAATCACTACGAATTAGCACTTGGGCTTTGTTCGTTGATGTTTTGCGAGTGTTACAGTTAATTTTCCCCTTTCAATCGGTTGGTGTGTAAGCTCAATTTTATCAATTAGGGTTCTTGAGGGAGTTTGATAGAATGCGGATAATTGAGGGAGTTATTGAGTTGTAATCCTGTAATTGATTGTTGATAGTGGATTTGGTGCCACGATTCGTCGTGGATGTAGATCAATTTGATCGAACCACGTTAAATCTTGTGTTGATTTCTCTTTCTTGCATCGTTCTTCATTGTTCATCGCTAAGTTTCTGGTTCGGTGTATTAATTGGTTTTCAAAGCTGGAAAGAAGATTAATACACCCACTGAGTTGAAATTTCTAACAAGTGGCGCCGTCTGTGGGAAGTGGCGATTGAGAGCATGGCATTGTTCAAGCTAGATATTGAGAAATTCAATGGTAAAAATGATTTTGGATTATGGCGTGTTAAAATGAGGGCTCTGCTCATTCAACAAGGTTTTGGTGATGCATTAGAAACATCCACGGAAGAAGCTTCATCAAGTGACAAAACAAAGAAGACAGAGATTCTTCAAAAGGCTCATAGCACCATAATTTTGTGTTTAGGCGATAAGGTGTTGAGGGAGGTATCAAAGGAGAAAAGCTGCTCTTGATGTTTGGAAGAAATTAGAGAGTCTTTACTTAGCTAAGTCGGTCTCTAATCGCTTGTATATGAAGCAAAGACTGATGTCATTTAAGATGGTGATGATAAGCCTTTGGGAGATCAGTTGGATGAATTCAACCAAGCTATTGACAATGCGGAGGATCTTGATGTAAAGCTGGAAGATGAAGACAAGGCATTGATGTTCTTGAATGCTTTGCCAAAGAAATATGAGTATTTCAAAGACACTTTAATGTATGGGAGGCAATCTGATATTACATTCGAAGAAGTTCAAACAGCTCTCAAAACCAAGAGTTTAACTCATTCCTCGAAGGAAAGAAGATTGCATCTCAAGCGAGAAGGTTTGAATGTAAAATTCAAAGCAGGAAAGAAGGGCTCTCAAAATAAAAAGGAGTGGAAATCAAATAAGTCTCGATAACAAGAAGTTTGATCAAAAGAAATCTGAGGATTTTGTTGAAAGGAGAAAGTGTTTCTCATGTCATAAGGTAGGACACTTGAAGAAAAATTGTCTGAAAAGGGCAAGAAAAAGCAAGATGAAAATCAAGTTGATCTTTGCCATTCTTGAAAATGGATATGAAAGTGCAGAGGTGCTTAATGTTTGTGAAGGCAAGATATCAACAGAGTGGGTTCTTGACTCCGGGTGTTCATTTCATATGTGTCCTATTGGGAGCTGGTTTATTGATCTCAAGAAGGAAGATGGAGGATCGTGCTTCTTGGAAATGACAAAAGTTGTAAAGTAATGGGATCTGGTTCAATAAAAATCGGGATGTTTGATGGAAAATTGAGGGTGTTATCAAATGTCGATTTGTTCCAGTTGAAAAGGAATCTTGTGTCACTAGGAACTCTAAATGCTATGGGATATGAGTTCAAAACAAAGGAGGGCTGCATTCTTGTAACAAAAGATAAGTGAACGATAATGAAAGGCAAGAAGTCAAATGGGTTGTATCATTAATTGGAGAAACCATTCTTGGTGATCTTTGAAGTTGTCATGAGTAGCTCGAGATCTTGAGATGTGGCATAAAAGGCTTGCTCACATTGGTGAAAGGGGTCTGAAGGAGCTTGCATCAAAAGGGGTATTTTCTCGGGAAAGATGTTGCCAAACTTGAGTTACGTGAGCAATGTGTTTTGGGCAAATCAAAGAAGCTGCCTTTCAAGAAAGGTACTCATATCACTAAGGGTATCTTGGAGTATATTCATTCGATGTGTGGGGGCTGCAAGGGTGGAATCACATGGTGGTGGGAGATACTTTATGAGTGTGATAGATGATTATAGCGAGGAAGGTATGGATTCTCATTTTAAAACACAAGAGTGATGCTTTTATAAAGTTTAAAGAATGGCTCACGTAACAAGAACTCAAGAAAGCGAAGAAGCTCAAGCACTTAAGAACTGATAATGGTCTTGAATATTTGTCGAGAGGAATTTAAATCATTTTGCAGAGAAAGAAGCGATAACAAGGCATAGAAGCGTACTGCTAATCCTGACAAAGAAATGGATTAGCGAGAAAGGATGAATAGGACCCTTCTTGAAAGGGTAAGATGTTTGCTATACGATGCTAAAGCGCGAAAAGAGCTTACGGGGAAGCGGTTAATATTGCTGCTTATTTGATAAATAAATCACCATCCACTGCAATAGATCTCAAAACACCGGATGAAGTGTGGCATGGAAAGCTTTACGATTATGGAAAGCTTAAGGTGTTTGGATGCCTTGCTTATGCTCATATCAAGCGGGATAAATTAGATCCAAGGGCCATTAAGTGTATCTTCATTGGGTATCCCAAGGGCATCAAAGGGTACAAATTGTGGTGTATTGAACCTGGAGGTCGAGGTGTATTATTAGCGAGAGATGTGGTATTCAATGAGCGTGAGATGGGATATAATTACACCGGTGATCCACAAGACATTGATGGCATAATCGGTAAGGAGATGACACAAATTGAGGTGGAGTCTGCAAGGAATGATCACACCGATCATGATACTCAAGATCATGATGAAGGCAATACTTTGCACAATGAACCATTTCAAAATGAAGAAGAAGAAGATCATTCGATCGGCGAGAAAATGAAGAGGTTCATCTTGACAATCGAGAAACTACAATTTATCCAGGTATAGAGTAAGAAGGGAGATTCATCCACCTTCAAGATTTGGTCATCTTGACCTTGTCTCATATGCTCTTCTAGCTTTGAAGAAGGCTGGATTCTGATGAGCCAAAGTCTTTCAATGAAGCAATGAATAGTCCTCAAAGAGAACACTTTGGATAGCACTATGATGGAAGAAATGGAATCTCTGGAAAAGAATCATACTTGGATTCTTGTGAAGAAGAAACGATGTCGAAGTTGATCGGTTGTAAGTGGATCTTCAAGAGAAAGGTGGAGGTTAGAGAGGTTGAAACAATCGGATACAAGGCTAGATTGGTGGCTAGAGGATTCACCCAAAGAGAAGGTATTGATTTTAATGAAGTTTTCTCTCCGGTAGTTAAACACTACTCTATTAGATTACTTACATCTCTTGTTACTCAAGAAGACTTTGAGCTGCAACTTGATTAGATGTGAAAATGACCTTCTTGCATGGAGACTTGGATGAAATCATTTATATGCACCAGCACGAGGGTTTTGTTTTACTGGAAATGAGAATAAAGTCGGCTCTTAAAGAAATCTCTATATGGTTTAAAGCAAAGTCCAAGACAATGGTATAAAAGGTTTGATCAATTCATGATATCTGCTGGTTTTAAGAAAAGCCTCTATGTGATTGTGTATACTTGGAATGGCAAGGGAAGCGGTGATGACATATCTGCTCTTATATGTTGATGACATGCTCATAGCAAGGTGAGCATGGCAAGGATTCAATCTCTGAAGGCGAAGTTGAATGCTACTTTTGAGAGAAATGAAAGATTTGGGCAATGCAAAAAGGATATTGGGAATGGATATTATCGGATGCGGGAAAGCAGGCAAACTCTTTCTAACTCAAAGGACTATATTCGAGAAGGTTCTTAAGAAGTTTATGATGCACCAATCAAGATCGATAAATACTCCACTTGGACAACGGTTTAAGTTGTCAAATGATCAATGTCCCAAAGCGATGAAGACAGAAAAGGATGAATGGAGTCCCATATGCAAATGGAGTAGGGAGCATAATGTATGCCATGGTTTGCTCAAGACTGATCTTGCTTATGCGATAAGCATGGTAGGTAGATTCATGGCCGATCCAGGAGTCATACACTCGGGATGCTTTGAAGTGGATACTTAGATACCTAAATGGTCTTTGCTAATCTTGGATTATTATTTGAGAAAACATCGGGAAGGTGGATCGGTTAATGGGGTATGTAGATTCTGATTTTGCTAGGAATATTGATTCAAGGAATCCTTAACAGGATATATCTTCACCTTGAATGGCACTCGATCATTTGGAAATCCACACTCCAATCTGTAGTGGCTTTATCAACCACCGAGGTGAGTATATTCTTTATTCTTGAGGCGGTAAAGGAAGATATATGGCTGCAAGGAATAATCAAAGATTTTGGTGTTAAGCGAGAAGAGAGTTATCATCTTACGTGATAATCGAGCACAATCCATTTGACACCAAGTGTTTCATGAGCGGTCAAAGCACATCGGTGTGAAGTTTCACTTTGTGAGAGATGTGATAGAGAAGGGCTTTATATCCATTCGGAAGATTGATAATGAGAATAATGTTGCGAGACATGTTGACTAAAGCTTTACCAAGCAACAAATTTAGATATTGTTCTAAATTGGTGAAGCTTAAATCATGGGAGGTTCACCGATATTGTTAGAGTACGAAGATGATGGGCATGCTTATGCATTTAAGGTGGAGAATTGAAGGATAAATAGCATAAGCAATTCATTAAGTTCGGTGGGTGTTCTAATTGAATGAAGTGTGTACTATCTTGAACCGGTTTACTTCTTTGAGAACCGGCCACTATTTAGAAGACCGCTGCTTCCAAAATAAACCGGCAGATTATGAAATTAACGGCTTCTTGGTTTAAACTACTCTGTTAAGCTAGCTGGTTTCGGTTATGGTGTTCTGATTAGAATCACTTGAATTAGCACTGGGCTTTGTTCGTTGATGTTTTGCGAGTGTTACGGTTAATTTTCCCCTTTCAATCGGTTGGTGTGTAAGCTCAATTTTATCAATTAGGGTTCTTGAGGGAGTTTGATAGAATCACGGATAATTGAGGGAGTTATTGAGTTGTAATCCACGTAATTGATTGTTGATAGTGGATTTGGTGCCCTGATTCGCCGTGGATGTAGATCAATTTGATCGAACCACGTTAAATCTTGTGTTGATTTCTCTTTCTTGCATCGTTCTTCATTGTTCATCGCTAAGTTTCTGGTTCAGTGTATTAATTGGTTTTCAAAACTGGAAAGAAGATTAATACACCCACTGAGTTGAAATTTCTAACAATTTGAATAGTGAATTTTGACAAGAACACAACTCATGTTGATCTTATGTTTCAAAGGAATAAATTCATCAACCTCTATTTATTTTTGTCTCAGTGAAACAAAATAGTGACTATTTCGATGAAGCCACAAAATTGTAGTGATATATTCATTTGGAGACTAACATAACCACGATTTTGCAATTATAAATGAATCTAATTGATTTTTATATGCGTGACACATTAAATTAGAACAAGAGACTAAACATTGACATGCTCATGTAAAATTGAAATCAATAGTGTTTGCGTATCAGTGTTATCTCATTTTCTAATTTGCCGCACATATAAAAATATGTTGCTCATTTTTATTGCAAAATAATCTATATATATTTAGGATTTAAATGAGTACATCATTATATTCTTATGGCTTCACCAAAATGGTTGATGTTGTTGTTGGCACCTTGCCTCCGCCCAATAGGTGCTCCCCTGGGATTCAAACCCCTAATCTGCTATGATACCAATTGTCAGGAACAAAATGCTTAACACTAAGAGGAGTGTATTCAATTGGGATTCTATTGGATTTTTTGGACTTTAAAAAGTATGTGAATTTAGAAAATCCATAGACTCCATGTAGAGTTTCATAGACTCCATGCGAGTTTGGTGACTTTTTATTGATTTACATGGATTTCCATAGATTTATTTGAAACTATTGATGCGAATGTATATGGAACACACTTATATATAAAAAAAGTTATCCAAATTGTTTAGAAAAAATATTAAAAACACATTAGTTCCAAAAAAATACATTACTATTATTCAATCATTATTATTCTCATCTTCATTCTCATCATCTTTGAAGTCCTATAATAATTTTATAAAAAATCTCGAGAGATAATTTTAATGATTATAATTAAAATTAATAATTTAAATGATTTTTTTATATTTGTTCTTAAATTAATATAAAATTCAAAATTTATTGATGTAAATATTAAAATTTGAAATATAATTTTTTTAATAAAATATATAAATATGTTTCTTTCATTTTCATTTTTCTTTATGTAACACCGCGAAAAAATATTAATAATATTCTCTAAGCAACTTTATATCATTTTTTCTTTTCAAATAAATGTGATCTATCATAAAATAATTGAGATTTGTTCTATCATTCCCATAATAGAGATTTTTTTACGAAATAATTGAGATTTATTCTATCATTCTCATAATTGAGATTTTTTCAAGCGGCATTTTTACGAAGAAAGTTGTGTAAAGAAAGTTATGTAGAGAGAGATTGAATCTGGGATTGTGAAACTTTAAGCGGGATCACGAACAAAAGTCTTGACGACAAAATCCAAAATAAAGAGCAAAAAAATTTGTAGAGTACTTTGTTAAAAGAACAACAAAGGTTTTTTCTTACGAGAGAATACGTAGAAATCTCTCATTGTTAGAAGAGATTTTGGAGAGTGAAATCTATTTATATTTTGGAAAGAGAATCAAATAAAATCCATACACTATTAAAATCCATAGACTCTTGAATACCTCATGATTTTTAAGATTTTTTAAAATCCGTATTGAATACCTCGGGATTTTTAAAGACTTTTTAAAATCCAGATTGAATACCCTCAAATTTTGAAAGTCTAAAAAATCCTACAGACTCTAGAACCAATACACCCCCTAAAAGTCATGACTTGTAGTGAGGTGCAACTTTATTTTCTTAAACCAATATCGGCCCGGCGTCACGGGTAGAGATGTTAGCGGGCTGACCCTAACCCATTAGGGCCAGCCCTACGGGGCCACGGGCCTCGCGGTTACAGGCCGACAATTGTTTGAACCTAACCTAACCTAGCGGGCTCACGGGCTAAACGGGCCACTAACGGGCTCCAAAGAAAAAAATTAAATTTTAATATAAAATCTTAAATTATAATTATAATATAACATAATACAAACTTAAAACATAAATATTGTTCATAAATTCATTAGAAATACATCAAAATAGTTAAATAATAAGGAATTACAACAAAATAGATTGTCAAATGCGTTTTACATTTCAAGAAAAAAATAAACTCAACTTATTTGCGAATATTCTATTTTTTTCTTGAAGTATCTCAAACCCTTTTAGTAACATTTAATTTTTTTATTAACTTTTACCTTTAAGAATTTTCAACTCTAATTTTTCTCTTATTAAATAACTAATAGACATGATGTTAGTAAATTAAAAAAATAAAAAAAAATAAACGGGCTGACGGGCTAGCCCGAAAACCGCGGGCTAGCCCTTTTTAGCCAGCGGGCTAATCGGTCCGGGTCAAAAAGGCCCGATTTTAAGCGGGCCATTAAACCCCTAACCCTAACCCTTCATTTTTCGGGGCTAAGCGGGCTGGCCCGCCAGCCCGCGGCCCTTTAACATCTCTAGTCACGGGGTTGCCGGACTTGGCTCTTTTTCCTTCATCGCGCTGATCGGGCTTGACCACTTGCTTTTATTATGCCCGTCGAAAGCTTTGCCGAACTTAACCCACTTGCCTTTATCACTTTGTGACCGGAGGGTGCTTGGACTATATGCCTAACAGTTGTGTTTCACTTAGATAATTAAGAAGAAATTGGTGAATTCATTCCAGTTTTGAGTATATGAATAAGGTATGTTCTTGTCTAAATTGGTTGATGTTGTGTTTCACTAATATCATTAAAAAAATATACTTGAATTGCGCTCTGGAATGATATATACAACTTTTTGTCTTTTCTAAATTATTTTCAATAATTCTTAAAGTTGTTCTCATAATTCCTTAGATATTCATACGTAATAAGGCATGAGGTACAAACAATCTAAAATTTATCGAGCCTTTCATAAGCATTAATGAGCTCAAACCATCAGAATTACTGTTTGTCTTCATCCATGCTACATATCAAACCATTCAAAAAGTAGAGATGGCAGACTAACTAACCGTCAGAATTACTGTTTGTATTAATGCTATTGATGTTTCAAACAAAGTGTAATAGTTGGGCTGTTTCATGTCTAACCACCAATGGGTCAAGTCCTCACCTGAAATGGCAATGAATGTCATAGTTAGCCAGATTATTTCAGGTAGGCTCCTCAAATCCTAGGTGTTGTGTCTATAAATAAGAACATATCATGTTAATTTTTGAAACCTCATAGCATTTATATGTACTGTTTGTCTGCATCCATATAGTATCCGGTCCAATTCTCATGTACTTTTCGGTTCGCTTGAGCACGATAAATTGTGGTGCTACTCATATCAAGGCGAAGTCATTTTACCTTTGAAAATATTACGTCATTCCTTTAGTATTAGCCGGATTGTATTTGTTTTATGGGCAAATAATTCAATCTTTTACTTGACTTGTTCCTATGTTCGTGATTGGTCATTGTTGTTCTTCGACGTACTGCTCAAAATAGAAGTTGTTGTATCGAGAAGAAGCGAGTGATCTTGTTGGGGACCAAGTGATCTTGCTATAAATCTGAAAGTATTAGTTCATTATAATTCTTTTATGGCCAAATAGGTGTTTTTATCCAATATGCATAATCAAAATAGTTTTCTACCCATTTTATAAAAAAATAAGTTGTTTACCCAAATTTAACATAAAAAGATTCAAATGCCCTTTACTTAAGTATATTTCCTCCACTTTTATGTTTTCATTTTTATTCATCTTCATAATTTGGGTAAAAAAATTGTGCACCACTTCCATTTTCTCTTCACATCTTCATCATCTCCTTTCAAGATTATGATAAGTAATCCACCTTAATATTTCATTTCTATTTTTTCTCTTCTTCTCTTCTATTGAATTTTCGAATATACATGTAAAATAGAAAAAATGGATGGTGAAATTACTTGTTTCGCTAGTGAAATTGATTGTCTCGATGTTGATATTGCTTGTCTCGATAGTCTCTTCATCTTATATTTTTGGATATACACGTAAAATAGAAAAAAATCGATGGTGAAATTGCTTGTCTCGCATATGAAATTGATTGTCTCGATGGTGATACTAATTATCTCGATTGTGAAAATGTTTGTCTCGCTAATAAAAATATTTGTCTCATTGTGAATACCGTCTCGATGGATTATCGAGATAAATACTTTTCCTAGCGAGATAAATATTTTTCACCAACGAAACAAGACCATCGAAACAAATACTTTCACCATCAAGATAAATATTTTCACCATCAAGACAAACCCAACGTGATAACATATTATCATCGAGACAAACACTGCAAGACAAATATTTTTCTCGTTGAGATATATTTTTTCCCGGTGAGAAAAACACCACGAGACAAGCATTTTGCAATTGAGACATGTTTTTGCCAGTGAGACAAGTTTATTTCTTAGATTTTTAGACTTCCAGACAAATTTTATCATTTTGACAAATACATTTTTATTTTTTTAAAATACTATACAATTTTTTTATTTATTATATTATTTTATGTGATATTTCTTTTTTATTTATTATTTATTTATCTATTTTTTCGGATGGAAGAGGATGAAGTTGTACTAGTTCATGATATTGAGAAGGAATGATGTATAAAAATGAAAAAGAAGATTTGATATATACAACGTTGCGAACAATGTCATTTGGGGAGTTTATGGATGTTATTCATAATATTGTGAGAGCTAATCTTAGATATTGTAATTATGAGTTGCATTGTTTGATGGAAACAAAACTTCTTCCAAAATTATATCGTATTTGTAGACAAGTTAATTATACACAAATATTTTATGATCAACGTCTGTTGAAATTGCGATGAAGAATGATGTATTATTTGAACTTATATTGTAAATTTTTGAACTTGGATTATGTAATTTTTGCATATTGGATTGTATTTTTTTCTATAATTATTTAAACTTAAATTGTGTAATGTTTGTATATTAAATAAAAAAACATATTTGCTCATATTACAATTATCACTTGTGGCAAATGGTGCTCAAAACTACATCAATATACAAATAATATTATAACAACCAATATTACATGCCCAAAGCAATTTATGTTTTTAATAATTTTACCGCTAGAATATGTGTTGCAGAGACCATTCAGATTGAGGCGACCATGAAATTTTCCCCAACTCCACACATTACCTACTAGAAAATAATTAAATTATATTTCTTATATTGTTTATTAATTTTTAATTATTTTATTTTTTTTTTTAAATTTTGTACTTGTCTCGCCTTGGTTAAAAATATATGTAAATATAATTCTACAAGAAAATAATTAATATAAATCAAGAGATATATCTAACCAAGTTAACATATTTAATGAGGATTTTCTAAGCTTGTCCATATATTTCCATCACCGTTTCCTAAAAAGATTATTTTTAATTACTTGGTGGAGAAATATATATTTAATTATACTAGTTAAACAAGCTAAATTTGCAAATTTAAATACTACACAATTGGTAACAATCGTAGAATATATGTAATCTTTGTAGCAAAAAGTCATAGGCACAATGAAAACAAGTATTAGAAATATGTGTAAACAATAATATTACAAATATATAATTAAATAGGGTAAATTCAAAACATAAGTAATTACTCATGATAAAAGTTTTGGAATATATATGACAGACAATGTAGGATACTAACTATTGCATAAGTGCGTACCTATATGACACTTGACTCAAAGGACGTTAACTTGCTTTCAAACTTATGTACGGACGAAAGATAGGCTGAAATGCGATGCGGTAATGGAGCCAAAATTATATTAGCAATAGGTGAACTAATATTCGAATAAGAATTGAATGAACATTTATATATTATTTTATATTGGGAAAACAAAAAGATAGTAAAAATTATGTTAATGGGATGCAATTTTAGGAGTAAAAATTTGAATATGATGACACAGGGAGAGAGTGCAACCAGTGGAAATTAGCGGTAATTAGCAAATTAAAGATAGAATAAGAAAAGTCAAATAAACACATACTTTAATCCAAAGCAAGAGAGTCTTTTGAGACTTTCTGGCAGCAGATTTATGAGCTTACGCAATACAAATGATGTACGTTGTATAAGAACAAAAAAATTAAGACATAAATATTAATATGGTTTCGTTGCATGAGTAGAACTAATGAGTATTAGGAACCATCTACATGTGACAAAAATCGTGATATATTAAATGTACAAGATAAACCATCGGAAGCATAGCAAAATATAAAACACACCACTGTAAAATTGTATTATCTCATTTACTCTAGAGTTGGTCTTTGAGAAGTTTGAGTTCATGAAACTTCGGTATAATATATAAAAAGAAATGTTTCAAGTTTAAGTGTGTAATAGTTCATCAAAATAAACGTACGTCTAATTGTCTCACCATGTCCGGAAAATCATATTTATTAACAAATTTAACATGGCATGGACAAAAATAAGCAAATGAAGGGAGACAAAAGATACTGATTTTATAAGAAATACACAAATAATATATTTTAGATGCACATCATGTGGTATAGAAAATGCGGATGGGGAGTGAGTGTTCCGCGCAAAATGTAGACAAAGTCACAGATTCTCGTTGAAACTTGTACGTTAGAATCTTGGACAAAATTAACGTTGAAGAATGTAAATTAGCATTTTGACCCCCTTAACTTTGTTCTCTTTAATGTGGGTAAAAATGCTAGTATACAATTCGTTCTTGAGGATTATGGGCTAGCATAATGTAAACTATCAATTTGAAAGTGATTTTCATTCTTGTCTTAGGAGTTAATGTTTGTGGTAAAAAGGCCTTGGAGACCTCAATGAGCACCAAATGTCACATACAACATTCAACAGAAAGTTTCAAAATGTCAAGAGGCATTACGGACACGATCTATAAACACTATAGTCCACATTGTAATTTCTTTGGAAAATAATGTGAATATGATATTCAATAAGCATAAATACCAAGTGAAATTTCTTAAATTTTAATATCTTCTAAATTATTATTTTCATATTAAAATGGATAAAAATATTAGAAAATTTAGTAAGAAATTTTTCAATCATCAAAATCTTACTATTGAGATTCAACTTCGCCAATTTTGAAATGTATCACGGTTTTGTCCCTTTGAAAGGTTGACAACTAATCTCTTCTCTCTTAAACATGTACTACAAAAATATGTAGGTTCATGTGTCTTATCCCTAATATATAAACTCTATATCTAATCTCTTGATTTGATGATTTTTTCGAAAAAAATTAATAGATAAAAAGAATAATTATTGGCGCTTTTTTTAGAGAATCTTTAGTCAATTTTCCTACGACATTGTAAATTGAAATTTCGTCCATTTTTAATTAAAATTATTTTTTAACTCAAATATTGAATACCCATAAATATAGAATATTATATAACATATTGCAATATTTTTTTAATAATTATTAAATATTTTATTTGTGTAGAGAATTGTAAAATATTTGAAGTCATTCCCATCTATTAAATTAAAATAACCTCCACCACTCATTTATTATTTAAACATGTATAAATAGAAGTAAATATTTTATTAGTAAATCATCTAAAAAGGTAATTAAATATCCAATAAAACTATTATTATTCATAAATTTCAAAGTAATCAAATTCTGACTGAAAATGATATTTCTTTCAACCTAAATAGTGCTTATAATTTGATTATTGAAAATATTTAATTATAAAATCTGAATTTCAAGAGTTGTAGCTTAAAGAAGATTCTAATCCATAAGTTCTTGAAAATCGTAAATAAGTTCCCAATAGTTAACACATAAATTAGGATACGATTGCACAGCAGACAAAGAACATCATCATTGGTAAATCGTAAATAAGTTCCCAATAGTTGGCACATGAAATTTAATCGACTAAAGCTGAGCTACCAAATAAAATAAAAAAATGACCAACATGATAATTAAAAAAATCACCAACATGATAATTAAAAAAATCATCAACATGATAATTAAGTGAGTTAGTATCGGCTAAGGAAATAAGTACAATAGTTGCATTTCTTTTTATTTTCTTCCTCTATATTATCTATAAAGGACACATTTTCATAGATGATCGATTCATGATTCATGACACGAGCAATAATTCATGAACTGCAAAAAAACTTCTAATCATCCATTAATTAGTCTATTCAATCAACTATAAAAACATAAACACAGATTTTTCTCCTTAATAAACTTATGACACATTTAAGCAAGTTGAGTACATACGTATAACTAAAATTAATGAAATTATCTATTGAAAAAAGCTCGAGAATTCATACTCCCAAAGATCTTGAAAAAGAATAATCTTAACTAATTAAAAAAATTTGGAAATAAATAACATGCGTTCTAGCAAAACTGTGACATGTCTTGAATAGACTTTTACTTTGCACAAAAAATCTAAGGATAGAGTAAAAATGCATACTTACTTAGACAACAATATAAATGTGAAGTACAAATACAAAAGACATGTAAAAAGTTTTCGGAATTAGAGAGAAGCATCAAGCGAAATGGCGGTGACCAAAGAAACCGAATATCACTTATAATTTACAAAAATAAAATAAAAATTATCTAATTTATGTTCTAACCAGATTCCTATGAGCAATCACACAATTCCTTAAGAAAACTTTGGATAACTATGGCTCGGAAAACATAAATCAAAGTGAGCGCCTTACGAAAGTGCAATATTTAGCTCATTATTAATCAAAGAACGGATTAACAAATACATAACTTGATCAATGTTTTATAATCAAAAGAATTTATTTTCTTTATGTAGCTTTATTTTAGGGAGATGATGCTTAATGCTTGATTTATTTAATATGGATGTTTAGACCGTATGCTACTTTGTTAATTATTTTTCTAATTTTTGGTATTTACTGCTCTAACGATAGGGTGTTTTTAAGCGATATATCTTAAACATTGTCTGCGCATTGACTCATTGCAACATAATTTTTCTACCTTCCAAAAGTCGTTGAAGCAATTCAATTGGTCTAAACTTGCCTAATAATTAGATACCTTTGTGTAAGATCTATTTGGTTAACTGGTGCTCATTCAGGAGATTTTGAATTGCGATACGAAAAGAAGGTAAAGGATGCAGGAAATTCGTGGTGGTAGAGCGGTGGATGAGAATTTTTGTTGAAGAATACAACACGTAAAAGAAAGCACATATAAGGAAGTATCACAACCCGGTATTAAAATGAATTCTCAAATAAAAACAGAAAAATCAAACAAAAGCAACCAACTATAAAACTTAGAGAACAACAAATTACCCGGTGCTTGAAGCTCTTGAACTTCGTTTTTTGCAGTCAAATGAAGCTTACTGAATAAAAGAAAAATCTATTACCATGATATCAAGAAATTGACAACAATCATGTATGATGTACTCAACCAATTCATAATAAAACAAATTTTCATCCTAAAATAACATTAAAAAAAAAAACCATAATTTTATTAAGGTAGAAAGTGTAAGGGATGAGAAATCTCATACACAAAGTACACATGAAAATTACAGGACATAACTCCAGGTCTCTAGATAAATCAAAAAGTCGTCGAATCATGTAATCGAATATACAACATGTGTCCTCCAAAAACTATTTACTGTCTCTATCCTCCAGACGAATGATAATACAGAGATAGACCAAAATAACACGCAAAATCAAAATTCAGTTTATTATAATGCACGGTAGCTCAAACAAAATACTTTCACAACATTTATTAAAGCATAGTGTTGTACATCAATTTACGCATGCCCCAAAGCAAGAGTTCTCCTAGACATTGCATCAAACACTTGGTGAGCGCAATATTTTTGCTCATAATTAATTCAAAGATTCATCATCTATCACCACAACACATTAGTAACTCAATATTAAACAACCTAAAAATAAATTTTACTGCTGCAAATCAACATATCCTCATAGAACAAACAAAACACATATACGGGTTAGAAAAGATGAAAGTAAACATACGCAAGGAGACGATTGACGGTGGTTGCTGGAGCCCAATAAAAATCCTGAATATGTGTGTAACTGCGTTTACAAGCGTTTTCTCATTAGTGCGATGGCGGAATCATACGGAGGAAGACGGAGAAAGTTAATCGAGGCATAAACAAAACTTCTTTGTGCGACAACAATTCGAAGACAGAGAGACTTATAAGAGAGAAGACGGTAAAAGAAAATAAAGAGTAAAATACAGAGGCCGCATCTGTAAAAACGAAGCCTAGACCGCGGCTCATCGGCGTGGAGATAGACGGAGAAAGCTGGGTAAGTCTGAAAGGGGGAGAACAGTGAAAAGCGAAAGAGAAAAGAACAAAATGAAATAAGAAACAACACGTATTAGATTTTGAAGACACGTAATAAAATTATTACTGTCACCGGGAGGAAAGCGCCAAGTGACCGTGCATCCCCTTTTATATTAGTATAGATATAGATATAGATATAAGCTAAGCGAGAGAGAGAGATGGGAAAATTGATGACATGCATAATAGTGATCCTTGATTTTCGTAATTGTTTAATTTGGATATTAATTAATGAATTTGGTCTGCTAAGCTAGAGCTAGGGATTCATCGGATTTTATATGTAATTAAACTTTTTGTTCCCTATGGAACATGTCATTAATTAGACTGTTGTACTATGGAAATGAATGATTTATTATAATTTTCCTAATATTTTTTATTCTTCAAATCACCGATCCAGATCTCGTCTCCACCGATTAATCTAAGTTGGCATAAAAAAGAAAAATGCAATCAAAAAGTCATATAATGTTGTGAAACTAAATATAAATGTAAATTAAAGGAGGACAATGTATAGAGAATAAGATAAAATAATATATTATATCACTTGTTGGTATTACAAATGAAAGTGGCATACCACCTATTTATACAAAACCTCAAATTTTAATGTGAGAAATGAAGAGACAATTGTTGGATAATGAAAAGTTGCATGACTTAATGTGGAGATATGAATGAATTATTGTGGGATAATGAAGAGTTGGATTGGGAGATAAAAAGACATTCACATTATTTATATATTTCATAACACTCCTTCTTGAATGTCCTTTTATTATACAAATAATATGTCTCGTAAAAAAACCTTACTAGAGAAAAACCTAATGGGACAAAACCTCTAGCGAAGGGGAAAAAGAGTACATATTACTTAGTGTATTAATTCTCCCTGATTCCAACTTCACTTTAAATCCTTTAACCGACGCATTCCAATATGCTTCACCAATTTTTCGAATGTTGCGATCGGTAATGCCTTGGTAAATAAATCGCTAAATTCTCACTTGATCGGATTTGTTGCATATCGATTGCACCATTCTTTTGTAAATCATGAGTAAAGAAGAATTTTGGTGAAATATGTTTAGTTCTATCTCCTTTAATATATCCTCCTTTCAATTGAGTTATACACGTTGCATTGTCTTCATACAATATAGTTGGAGGATTATCATTCTCATGGAGTAATCCACAATTTTCTCGGATATAATTGGTCAATGATCTTAATCAAACACGTTCTCGACTAGCCTCATAAATTGCTATAATTTCAGCATGGTTTGAAGAAGTAGCAGCAAGTGATTGCTTGGTGGATCGTCATGAAATAAGCGGTACCACTACATGTAAATACATATCGATTTGAGACCTTGCTTTATGCGGATCGATAAATATCCAAAGCATCGGCATAACCAAGCAATTCAGGTCGAGATTTATTTGAATAAAATAGACCAAGATCAATTGCTCCTTGGAGATAGCGAAAAATATATTTTACTCCATTCCAATGTCGTCATGTAGGAGATGAACTAAATCTTGCTAATAAATTTATTGCAAATGATATATCTGTTCTTGTACAGTTAGCGAGATACATTAGTGCACCAATTGCCTTTGAGATATGGTACTTCAGAATCGGGACCAAGAATTTTTTCATCTTCCTCTCGCGGTCTAAAAGGATCTTTATTACGATCAAGCGACTGACAACCATTTGGGGTACTCAATGGATGTGTCTTTTCCATGTAAAATTGTTTTAATACCTTCGGGTATAAGCAGTTTGGTGGACTAAAATTTCACCTTCTAAATGCTCAATTTGTAAACCAAGGCAAAATTTAGTCTTTCCAAAATCTTTGATTTCAAATTCTCTTTAAATATGCAACTACCTCTTGAAGTTCTTCAGGACTCCCAATCAAATTGAGATCATCAACATATACAATAATTATCACAAAATTTGATTTTTTTTTCTTTATGAAAACACATGGACATATTGGATAATTGGTATAACTTTCTTTAACTAGACATTCAAGAAGACGATTATACCACATTCTTCCGCATTGTTTGAGCCCAAACAATGACCTTTGCAATTTGATAGTATAAACTTCTCTTGGATTTGATTTACATGCTTCATGCATGCTAAATCCTTCAGGATTTTCATATAGATATCATAGTCAAGATTACCATATAAATATGCGGTGACTACATCCATTAGACGCATGTCTAATTTTCATGCACGGAAAAACTTATAAGATATATAAATGTAATTGTATTCATTACGAGGAGAATATGTTTCATCATAATCAAATCCAGGTCTTTGTGAAAAACCTTGGGCTACCAAGCGAGCTTTATATCTCACAATTTAATTTTTCTCATTCCTTTTCGTTAAAATACCCATTTATATCCCATCGGCTTTACACCTTCCAGTGTTTGGACTATAGGTCCAAATACTTTCGTTTAGCCAGATGAATCCAATTCAGATTGGATTGAATCTTTCCATTTTGCCAATCATTTCTACGCCGATATTCATCAATCGATGCGGGTTCGTGATCCTCATTTTCTTCCATAATACCAAGTGCTACATTATATGCAAAAATATTATCAACTATTGTATTTCTTCGGTTCCAACTTTTTCCCATAGTGACAAAATTTATTGAAGTTTCTATAATCTCATTTTCTGCGAGAACGGCTCTTCAGGAGCAACATCTTGAAACAACCTCATCGGGGGTTGAATTTTCTCACTACGTGCAATTCCTTCATTATATTTTGGCTCGTCACTTTTATTAAATAATCTTCTTTTCTTTCGAGGATTTTTATCTTTGGAACCAATAGGTCTCCCACGCTTGGGCGTGCTTTAGATTCATTAGCACTTGTTATTTGTCCTTCAGGAACATCAATCTTTACCGGAATATATTACGTAGGAATATGTGATTTAGTAATTCTTCCGGAATCACTAAATGCATCCGTAATTGATTTGCAATTTGTTGCAAATGTATAATTCTTTGAACTTCTAGTTCACATTCCTTTGTTTGAGGGTCAAAAAATCCAATTTTATTTTACAATTAATTTCCTTTTCGATTGATCATTTCCTCCCCTAATGTCGGGAAAAGAGATTCATCAAAATGACAATCTGCAAATCTTGCGATGAAACAAATCACTGTTAAAGGTTCAATATATTTAATTATAGAAGGTGATTCATACCCAACATATATTCCCAATTTTCGTTGGGGTCCATTTTAATCTTGTTAATTTCGGTGGGTGTATTAATCAAATTAATAAGTGAATTCATCGAGTTAATACACTGAATTAACTTGCGCGATCAAGAAACGAAGAACGAGAAAGCAGAAAAGCAAAATTAACACAAGGATTTACGTGGTTCGATCCAAAAAAATCTACATCCACGGCGAATCAAGGCATACGAATCACTATATGAGCTCGGATTGACTGACTTCAATTCTCCGAAATCACCAGAATTCTCAAAAAAGCGATAAGAACCCTAATTCTGAAAATGAGAGCAAATCACTAAGCTGAATCAAAGGGAAAATCGAACTAAAACACTCGCAATCATCAACCCTTGGAAGCCCAAGTACTCATCATCGTTCGATTCTAACTGAATTTGAGCAATTGATCTTGACCGTTGTAAGCTCAACGAAGCAGGCATAAACAGATTGAAGAAATAACTACTTGATTTATTTCTTCAGCGGTTCTTCAATTAATGACCGGTTTTAAGCTGTTGTGAACCGGTTTTAGTTAGAACACCCAATATAGAATAAGTACACATCCAAAAACCAGGTGATAAATGCTTATGTAATTTATCCTTCAATTCTCCACCATAAATGAATAAGCATTCCTATCACATTCGCAATTCACTTGATCGGTGAACATCCCACGATTCAAGCTTTACCACCTTTGAGCAGAATCTGAATTTGTTGCTTGGTAAAGCCTTTGTCATCATATCTGCTGACATTGTTCTCGGTGCCAATTTTTTGAATGGATATGATGCCCTTTTCCACAATATCTCCGACAAAATGCAACTTCACACCGATGTGCTTAGATCTTTCATGAAATACTTGATGCTTAACCAAGTGTATGGTGCTCACGATTGTCACGAGAAAATAGTAACTCTTTCTGCTCAACACCAAAGAACTTGATAATTCCCTTGAGCCATATTGCTTCCTTGACCTCCTAAACAAGAATATATTTGTCTTCGGTGGTAGATAAAGCCACAACAGATTGGAGTGTTGACTTCCAACTTATTGCGGTGCCATTAAGTGTGAAAATATAACTTGATTAGAGACTTTCTTGAGTCAATGTTCCCGTGAAAATCCGCATCCACATACCCTTTCAATTGATCTTCATTTCCCCGAGTTTTCTCAAATAGAAGTCCCAGATTTGCAGCACCATTCAAGTATCTAAGTATCCATTTCAATGCTTCCCAATGTAGACTCCCGGGATCTCGCCATAAATTGCTTACAATGCTTACAAGATAAGCAAGGTCCGGCCTAGAACAAACCATGGCATACATGATATCGCCCACTCCATTAGCATAAGGAAGCGTACTCATCTTCCTTCTTTCTTCATCTGTTTTAGGAGATTGCTGCAATGATAACTTGAACTGCGCCTATAGGAGTACATACGATTTTGATTGATGCATAAAGAATCTTTTGAGAACCTTCGATATGTAATCCCTCCGTGTAAGAAAAAGTTTCCCAGCTTCTCTACTTGATAATGTCCATTCCCAAAATCCTTCTAGCATTTCCAAGATCTTTCATGTCAAAAGCTGAATTGAGCTTAGCTTTCAATGCTTGTATCCTTGACATGCTTTTGCTTGCAATAAGCATGTCATCCACATATAACAATAAATATGTCAACACATTATTTCCTTTCCATTCAAGATATACACAACTATCATAAGGACATCTTGAAAATCCCACGAAAGCATAAATCGATCAAATCTTTTATACCACCGTCTTGGGCTTTGCTTGAGACCATAAAGAGATTTCTTGAGTAAGCATACCTTACTTTCATTTCCAGAGTTGAATGAATCCCTCGGGTTGATTCATGTGAATTGTTTCAACTAATTCACCATGGAGGAAAATTTGTTTTGACATCTAGCTGTTGTAGTTCCAGATCTTGTTGAGTAACGGTAGATAGAAGAAGCTGATTGAACAATGTTTGACAACCTGGAGAAAACACTTCATTAAAATATATCCCTTCTCTTTGAGTGAACCCTCTTGCAACCAACCTTGCCTTATATCCGATTCTCACAAGAACACCAACTTCAACCTTCTTCTTGTAAATCCATTTACAATCGATGAGTTTCGATTTTTATTTTTATCAACAAGAATCCAAGTCGATTCTTTTTGAGATTCAATTTCTTGTCATGGCCATCAACCAATTATCTTTCTCTGGACTCATCATAGCTTCTTTGTAAGTTCTTGGCTCACTGAATTCAGGATCTTCTGCAGTTATGAGAGCATAATAAGCAAGATCTGCATGCCCAAATCTTCTTGGAGGATGAATTTCTCTTCTTGTCCTATCTCTTGTCAGATTGTAATCTCTCGGATTTTAGAAGACAACTCATTTTCTTCTTCCAAATCATCATGAGCTTCATGATCGGTATAATGTTGATCATTGTTAATATCTGCACTTTCATCATGATTTTGAGCTTCTTGATTATGATTAGTCTCTGTATGCTCCACCTCAACTGGTAACATCTCGGTCTTAATTATGCCATCGAGTTTCTTGAGGATTTCCGGAAAATGTGTATCCCATTTGCTTTGCTCATTAAAGACAACATCCTGCTTATTATACACCTCGACCTCCGGGTTCAAGACTCCACAATTTAAAACCTTTGACACCCTTGGGATAACCTATAAAAATGCATTTGATTGCTCTTGACTCCAGCTTGTCTGCCTTACATGTGCATAAGCAACACAACCAAACACTTTGATTCTCATAATTTGAAAGTTTTCCATACCATATTTCATCGGGAGTTTTGAGATCTATGGCGGTAGATGGAGATTTATTGATCGAGATAAGCGATTTGTACTTACGGCTTCACCCCGAAACTTCTTGGAAGCTTTGCATCAGACAATAAACATCTCATTCTTTCCAGAATAGTTCTATTCATTCTTTACGCTAATCCATTTTGTTGTGGATTAGCGAGCCTTTATTTTGTGCCTTGTGATGCCTCTTTCTCTGCAAAACAATTGAAACTCCTCCGATTGATACTCCAATCCATTTATGCATCTGAAGTGTTTGAGCTTCTTGTTTCTTGTTTTCTTGCTCAATAAGCCACTCCTTGAACTTGACAAATGCATCACTCTTACGCTTCAAGATAAAAACCCATACTTTCCCTCTTTGTAATCATCAATTAGGTCATGAAATATCTGCCTCCACCATGAGACTCCACTCTAGCAGGCCCCCACACATCCGAGTGTACATAATCAAGTACACCTTTTGTGGTATGAACACTCTTTTTATAAGAAAGCTTCTGGATTTCCCTAAAACACATTGCTCACGAAATCTAGTTTAGTGATTTCTTTCCCGAGAAAATACTCCCTTGGATGCAAGTTCTTTCATCCCCTTTTCACCTATGTGAGCAAGTCTCTTGTGCCATATCACTTGCATCTTCTTTGCTCATAACAATCTCTGCATTCCCGGTGATAGTCTCTCCCATCGAATATATAAGCCATTCATCTTTACGCCTTTCATGATTGTTCTTTCCCCTTTTGTAACAAGAATACAACCATCCTTGGTATTGAATTCATACCCCATAGCATTTAGAGAACCCAAAGATATCGATTTCTTTTAAATGCAGTACAAATCGACATTAGTCGGTATTCTTGACTTGCCATCATACATTCGATCTTTATGGAACTCGATCCCATCACTTTGCAACTTTTGTTATTTCCAAGCAACACCGATCCTCCATTTTCTCTCTTGAAATCAGAAAACCAGCTCTCGATTGGACACATGTGAAATGAACATCCAGAATCTAACACCCATTCTGATACATCTTCTTATCGGTGATATTAAGGACTTGACACTATCATATCCACCATCCGCAACATCGGCATCGGCCTTGTTCATATCTTGCTTATTCTTGTCTTTTTCAGGGCAATTTTTCTTCAAATGACCAACCTTATGACATGAGAAACACTTCCTTCTTTCTACAAAACCGATTATCGATTTCTTTTCTTTCCGATCATTCTTGTCTCCCTTCTTGTTAAAAGATTTTTCTTCCCTTTCTTGAATTTTACATTCAAGCTTTCTCAAGACTTTGATTTCTTCTTCTCCATTGAAGTAGTGTTTAGACACTTGGTTTTGAGAGCTGTTTGAACTTCATCAAAAGATATAGATTCTCTCCTTCCAAACAACGGTGTATCTCTGAAAAATTCATACGATTTAGGCAATGCATTCGAAGCATCGGTGCTTTATCATCATCTTTTAGTGTCTCCTCAAGATTCTCCAAGTTGTCCACAGCTTGATTAAACTCATCAAGTTGTTCATCCAAAGGTTTATCCTCGGTCATCTTGAAGGTGAGCGGTTCTGTTTCATGAACAACTTATTAGAAGCAGACTTTGCTAAGTAAAGATCCTCCAGTTTCTTCCATATATCAATGGCTGTTTTTCTTTTGAAACTTCTCTAAGAACTTTATCTCCAAGACATAGTATGATCATGCTTCGTGCCTTCCTTTTGATTTCATCCTTCTTGTCTTGATTACTTGTAGATGCCTCGGTATCGGTATTACTCAAAGCAAGATCAAGACCATGTTGAATTAGCAAAGCCTCCATCTTAATCCTCCATAAACCAAAATCATTCTTCCCATTGAATTTTTCTATATCCAACTTGAATGAAGCCATTGTCTTGATCAATTCCCACAGACGGCGCCACTTGTTAATTTCCGGTGGGTGTATTAATCAAATTAATAAGTGAATTAATCGAGTTAATACTTTGAATTAACTTGCGCGATCAAGAACGAAGAAAACGAGAAAAGCAAAATCAACACAAGGATTTACGTGGTTCGATTAAAAAAATCTACATCCACGGCGAATCAAGGCATACGAATCACTATATGAGCTCGGATTACATTACGGCTTCAATTCTCCGAAATCACCGGAATTCTCAAAAAAGCGATAAGAACCCTAATTCAAAATGAGAGCAAATCACTAATTGAATCAAAGGAAAACCGAACTAAAACACTCGCAATCATCAACCCTTGGAAGCCCAGTACTCATCATCGTTCGATTCTAACCGAATTTGAGCAATTGATCTTGACCGTTGTAAGCTCAACGAACAGAGCATAAACAGTTGAAGAAATAACTAACGGTTTATTTCTTGGCGCGATTCTTCAATTAATGGTGGTTTTAAGCTGTTGTGAACCGGTTTTAGTTAGAACACCCAATATAGAATAAGTACACATCCAAAACCAGGTGATAAATGCTTATGTAATTTATTCTTCAAGTACGATGAGGTGGTGCAATTGGAACATAAACCGCACACCCAAAAATTCGTAAATGGGAAATATTGAGCTCATAACCAAATGTTAATTGTAGGGGAGAATGGTTATTATAACTTGTCGGCGAATTCTCGCAAGTGATGCTGCATGTAATATAACATGCCCCCAAGCGAGATAAAGGGAGTTTTGATTTTATTAACAATGGTCGAGCAATTAATTGTAATCGTTTAATAAATGATTCACTAGACCATTTTGTGTGTGAAGATAAGCTACGGGATGTTCAATAGTTATTCCAATGGACATGCAATAATCATAAAAGCATGTGATGAATATTCACCAGCATTGTCTAGGCGAATTTTCTTAATTAGATGATGCGGAAATTGTGCTCTCAATTTAATTATTTGAGCAAGCAATCTCTCAACCGCCAGGTTGCGAGATGATAATAAACAAACATGTGACCATCTCGTTGATGCATCAACTAACACCATAAAATATCGAAATGGTCCACATTGTGGATCTACAGCCCACAAATATCACCATGAATTCATTCTAGAAATGCGGGAGATTCAATACCCACTTTACCAGTGAAAGTCTAACTATTAACTTTCTTTGTGAGCAAGCAACACATGAGAATTCATTTGAATTTAGTACCTTTTTATTTTGCAATGAATGACCATGTGAATTTTCAATTATTCGTCTCATCATTGTGGAACCGGGATGTCCAAGGCGATCATACCAAACCATAAAATCTTTGGGATTAATGAACTTTTGTTCTATTAGGTGATATGCTTCAATTGTATTTATTTTCGTATAATATAAGCTAGAAGAGAGTGAGTATAATTTTTTTCTAACACACATTTCTTTCGAAATATCTTTTGTAATCAATAAACATTCATTATTTTTCTCATTTAGAGTCTCAATATGATACCCATTTCTGCAGATATCTTTAAAACTCGGTAAATTTCTTCGAGACTTGGGAGATAGTAGTGCATTATTTATAACAAGTTTAGTTCCTCCGGGGAGAAATACGGTGGCTCTTCCAGAGCCATCAATCAAGTTTGCACTACCACTTATAGTATTAACATTTGACTCTCGATTTTCGAAATGAGAAAAATATTTTCTATTTTTAAGAATTGTGTGTGTAGTTGCACTATCAATTAGACAAATATTACCATTATTATCTAATCCCAAAAGTTTGACATTCATTGTTACTTCATGAAAAGAAATACAAATTAGAGATAAATATTAATAAAAGATGCAAATATATGTATTTATAATTTTTAGAACTCATAAGAAAATACATATGGGGTATTCATCATGTAATAATTTAGTATCTTCAAAGAAATCAGATACATCAAGATGAGCCATGATCTCATCATCACCATTAGCATTATATTCATCTACATGATTTGTCTCAACATTTTTACCCTTATTTTTAAGGATGCTTGATAGAGCTCAACAAGATGTTCTGCGGTTCAACGAATACGGGACCAATGACCTTCCATGCCACATCGATAACATTGTTCTTCATACTTTTTCTTTTCTCCATGCTCTCTCTTACGGGAGACAGTTTATTTTTTCTAACGATCATGGTTGTTATTATTAAATGGAGTATATTTACCACGACCGCATCCACGATAATGACCACGTCCTCGGCTTCCTCCACGTCCACGACCACGATCATGATTTTTAGATTGAGTCGCATTCGCTTGAGGAATGGACTAGAACCCGATGGAGTCGGGACTCGTGCTTTTTCAACAATAATTCATTATTTTGCTCAGCCAAAAGGAGACAAGCAATTAGTTCGAATATTTAGTAAATCCTTTTTCTCGATATTCTTCTTTGAGCACATTTGAGACATGAAAAGTAGAAAATGTCTTCTCAAGCATATCATTATCAGTTATGATTTCACCACATAATTTTAGTTGAGAAGTAATTTTGAACATAGCGAGTTATATTCATTCACAAATTTAAAATCTTGTAGCCGTAGGTGGAGCCAATCATACCGGGCTTTTGGAAGGACGACCATCTTTAGGTGGTTGTATCTTTCTTTTAGATCCCTCCACAAAATAAGTGGATCTTTCAACTGTCAAATATTCATTTTTAACCCTTCATCCAGATGATGACGAAGGAAAATCATTCCTTTGACACGGTCTTGATTCGATGAATTATTATTTTCAACAATAGTATCACCAAGACCCATTGCCTCAAGATGAATTTCAACATCCAAAATCCATGACAAATAATTTTTTCGGTGATATCGAGAGAAGAAAATTCAAGCTTTGTGAAATTTGCCATAATGAAAACAAATCGAGAAAAGAAAATATTACCTCAAAGGAACGTCCTTAACTCAAAATTGTTCAAATATATGATTCTCGTGCTTGCCGAAAATCTTCAAATTTGGCTTAAGGTAGAGATTTGTGCTTGATAACGTGTTGTGAAACTAAATATAAATGTAAATTAGAGGAGGACAATGTATAGAGAATAAGATGAAAGTAATATATTATATCACTTGTTGGTATTACAAATGAAGGTGGCCTACCACCTATTTATACAAAATCTCAAATTTAATGTGAGAAATGAAGAGACAGCTTTTGGATAATGAAAAGTTGCATGACTTAATATGGAGATATGAATGGATTGTTGTGGGATGATGAAGAGTTGGATTGGGGAGATAAAAAGACATTCACATTATTTATATATTTCATAACATGTTATTTTTATACTACTAATTAGCTAGTCTTGTTAATTAATTGAGTTGGATCTTATATTTATGTTGGATTTATGACTCTTAGGTACCATCTTAAGAGTTTTATTACTCGATGTACAATCAAAAAAATAAAACACTATCAGCTACAATCATACTTTTAAAATCCCTATTTTACCCTCACAAATCACCTTTTTGTATTTGCCTCTATCTCTAACTCTCTCTCTCTCTCACCATATTCTATCGACGTGACTCTCTCTCTCTCTCTCTCTCTCTCTCTCTCGCCATAATCTATCAAAATCTTATTTCTCTCTCATTCACGTTTCTCTCTCTCTCACCCCCTCTCATTCATCGCACCAACTCTAGAGAATGTGAGAAACTCGCGCAGCAGAGCTTGGAGAAACTTCGACGCTATGAAGTCCGGTGGTAGGCACGTGACGCGGCAGCGCGAGCGTCATTGATGGACTGTGTTTTTGGGATAATGATCTGATATATCAAGGGTTGAAATCATGCACCGCCAGATGCGATGGTGGCTCGCCGAATCGGATCCGATCGCGTCGATCTCGCTTATCTTCGTAAGCTTTTGCGAAACGGATTGGATTTTGAGGCCACTGTCTTGGTCGGAGATGAGGCTTAGGAGATGACCCTCTTTTCTCTTTCTTTCACCTGGATTAAGTTTATGCATTTTCCAGATCGGTTTTCCCTTTTTTATTTCTTGATTCTTTGTGTTTTGATTTCTTGATTCTTTTTATTTTCTGATAGTTGTTTGTATACGGTAGAACAAATAATGTGCATAATTTTTCTTACGCACATGTGCGAACAATTTTATCGAGTTGTTTTAATTTACTTAATGTCGAATCCATTTTTAGTTTACTTATTGTTGAATCTATTGTGTTGAAATTATCGGGTTGAATCTACGACAATAATGTGCAAAATTTTTAATTCTTAATGTTGAATCTCTCAGTAACTATAAAATTTTGAATTGATAATGAAAATATGTTGAAAATTAAAATGAAAAAAATCTGAAAAAGCAGCAAAAAATAATGAAATGAAATGAAATGATAGTCCAATTTGACGAAAAGCTGCCGAGAGAGAAAAGGAAAGGGAATGGCAGAATGTGGAAAGGTATCATGGGGAATCTACATTTAGGGGAAAGGAATGTACTATTTTAGAAGGGAAGGGTAATTTGGAGAGATTGTATCAAAAACTTGTACCCACAAGTAATTACAAAATATGTTATATCTTATAGTGTTAAGACTCTTAATATTGTACCCCTAGTTATTGACCCATTTATGTTTTTAATAAATTTGATTCTATAATATTTATCTTTTGTGTTGTTTCAGTTTCAAAAGAGGCTACTTCTATCTTAATACATTGATTGAGTTGGTAATTACTCCTTCGTGTTACATGTGTTTGCACATTTACCTTGTTCGTCCGTCTCACGCTTCTTTGCACACCTATAAATAGAAACACCTTTCATTTTTAATACCCTTACAGTACATATTTATTTACACCAATATCATTACTTTTTCAACTCAATTAACTAACCCCTTGAATGCATCATTGCTATCACTTGAATTCAACAAAGTGCTTTGTACTTGACTGTCCTCGAACCGGTAATTCATCCCAGAGCCTAGGCTTAGAGCTAATAGTACTCATACTCTCACATCGGGCAAAGAGTAAGGATTTGAGCGAAGTGCAAAGGCCTTACTTTATATACACATGGTTTTCCAATTATACACTTCACTTACACATGGTCAACTACCAAAAAAATATATTTTCTTAACCTGTACTCCAATTAAGCTGTGCAAATAGTTGTACGGTGGAGGGAGTATCATGTTTTATCTAATACTCATTTTCCCAAATTTGATTTGCAAATGTTCTTGTTGACAAGATCTGCTCATCTGCATACCCCAAAGGTTGTTGTTATTGCAGCTAATTTGGAAATATGATATGATCAATTTGCTTCCCCTTATGCACACAATTTTTTCATTAATTAATCCTGCTAGATAAGGACGGATCCAAAGATTTCATCTCAATGAAGGCGAAATACTTTATAAAGTAAGAGAAAAAAATTTATAATTTAAGGGGAGCAAAATAACAAAATATAACGATTTAAGGTATAAATTAAAAAAATATTTATATGGAGAAAAATTAAATTCAACGGGGCGACCGCTCCCCTAAATCTATCCCTTCTGATAAGTGACATCAAGTTTATTATTAGACACATTTGATTGACACGATATAACAAACCAAATAAAATTACAAATTCCTTTTAGTTTTAGTTTAAAATCACAAAATTAATACTACCATAAATGATATCCTTCGACCAAATTAATATTTCATTTGAGGTGTATATTCTACTCTAACTAGCGTATAACCCGCGTATAACGCGGATTGAAGATAAATTTTATATTAATTTTATATTTAATACCTAATATCTTATATCTATTAATTTAACTAATTTTTCCCCATAACCGTGCTTCGCATGGTGGTTAACATAGTTTCTTGAGTTTAATTCGATATATATTTTTTATTAATTTTTACCCTAAATATTGTGATCATTTTCATTTTGCAGAGGATCAAGACATTGATTCTTTCAAACATTATTTAGAGAAGCAAATTCACAACAATTGACATTAACTATCTTAACATTGAGATCTTCATCAATATCTCTGTGATATTCGATTGACGGTATCTTTAAATTTTTAAGTAAATTATTGGACATCATCTTCAATTGAAGTAATAATGATATGCTCTGCTACAAATAATCTGCACATATAAAAATAATGAAAACAATAATAAGATAAAAAAGTTGACTACAATCAACGAATATATATTGTTGAACTCACCTGTTACAAAAACTTGAGAAAATAAAAAATAATATTAGGAAGATAAATCAAAAGAAATATGTATGATTTGCATGAAAAGATAAGTAGAGGGAGAAATTGTAAGATTAATCTCACATGAAATTGAAGAATATATATATATATATTTTTGATATTGTTGTTGGAAAATAAATATGCAAACATGTAATTAATTAAGAAACAAATTATCGTATAATTAGATGGTAAATAAATAGAGTAATAAGAGTCAAAACTACCTTGTATACCAAGTATAAATTAAATGGCTAAAATTAAGAATATATTTAAGGATAAAAATATTAGAGTCAAACTTGTCATTTATATATTGAAGAAAAAATGAACGGTCGATATAATAATCAAATTTAGATCTACGGCCGGAGAAAAAGGTGGGAAAACCATATATGGTAATCCAATGGTGTATTATATATTTATAGACTAAATTAGAGATGTTAAACAGTCGCCCTAACCCTACGGGGCTACGGGCCTTAGCGGTTCATTCTTAGCGGATCGACAATTGTTGGAACCTAACCCTAACCCTAGCGGGCTACGGGCTAAACGGGCCACTAACGGACTCAAGAAAAATATTAATTTTTAATACAAAATCTTAAATTATAATACAAACTTAAATATTGTTCATAAATTCATTAGAAATACATCAAAATAGTTATACAATAAGGAATTACAATGTAATAGATTGTCAAATGCGTTTTACATTTCCTAGAAAAAGTCGTCAAGAACAAACTCAACTTATTTGCTAACATTTTGTTCCTTTTTTTTAAATATCTCAAATCTTTTAATAACATTATGTTCCTTAATAGCTTTTACCTTAAAAATTTTCAACTTCAATTTTTCCCTTATTAAATAACTAATAGGCATGAGGTTAGTAAATAAATAAAAAAATTGGCCAGCCCAAAAAACCGGCGGGCTAGCCCGTTTAGCCCACGGGCTAATCAATCCGGGCCAAAATGGCGGTTTTAAATGGACCATTAAACCCTTGGCCCTAACCCCGCATTTTCGGGGTTAAACGGGTTGGACCCTTTTAACATCTCTAAACTAAATACATCTATTTTCTACATTATTACACATTAATTTAAATTATTAACATGACTAATAAGTATAAATAACTCGAACTGTATTAAGATACAAATTCACTAAAATAATCTATAAATAATAATAATGGAGTAATAATATAACTGTCAATCTCAACAAAATTCTCACTCATCCCATGAAACTTGAATCTTGAACACTACATGACATGACATGACATGACATGCATATATTTTCATTGCAGACATTTATTTGATTGACACGTTATAACAAACCAAATAAAATTACAAATTCCTCTTAGTTTTAATTTAAAATCACAAAATTAATACTACCATAAATGATATCCCTTCGATGGGAAAATTATTTTTAGGACACTATGTTATTAGAGTTGGCAAAAGTATGACAATATATTTTTGGGCTTGCAAAACTATGACATTATCTTTTAAGTTCGACAAATTTAGGCCAATTTGTATCTAATTGGATCAATACTCACGTGAAATGCACATAGTTTTCTAATCGGGCTTGGCCGCTTGGGAAGCCAGCGTGTCTTACTAGATGTATTTTTCATGCCAATTCGGTCTCACATCACGTAAAAAAAAGCTGTGAAATCAAATAAAAACGCACTTTAAAAAAATAAAATGTCAAACACATCACTTTCTCTATAGTCTCTCCAAATCTAAGAATAGAAAACATATGATCAGACCAAATAAATATAATTTCTCTTGATTTGAACGTTTCAAATTCTTACTATACATTGGAGGAGGCCGATAACATCTTCACGAAATTTCACCATTACTCACGCCTATGGAGCGACAATTTCTTCAACGCAGCGATTCTTGAGTTAGGGTTCGCAGATTGGGGGAGAGATTAGGAGGAGTGATTACGTAATATTTTTTTCACCGTGCCCTAGATTTCTGTTTCAGCTTTTTTTTTTTTTTTTAAATTATGGAAACCCGACGACTTGGGATTAAGGATTATATTTCTCGAGATTTGGGGAGACTATGGGGAAAGGGATGTGTTTGGCATTTTTATTTTTATGGAGGTGACTTGGCATGCAAAAATACATCCGTAAGACACGCCGACTTCCCAAGCCTCGATTAGAGAACATTAGCATTTCGGATGAGTATTGGCCCAATTAGGTATAATTTGACCTAAGTTTACAAAACTTTAAAAATAATGTCCTAATTTTGCGACCCAAAAATATAGTGTCCTAAAAATAATTTCCCTCCCTTCGACCAAATTTCATGATTTGAGGTGTATATTCTACTCTAACTAACTTCATCTATTTTCTGCATCTAATTTATTTATAAACATAACTAATTAGTCAAACGTATCAAGATACAAATTCACTAAATAATCTATAAATAATAATGGAGTAATAATATAACTATCAAGAGAAAAAAAAAAAAATTGTCCCATAACTTGTTGGGTCTCGGGTTTGGTCACAAAAAGTTGTCACTCAATTTTGATTCCATAACTTTTGAATTTGTCCAATTTTATCTCATTTTCACCGGAAAATCTAAAACAATGTCGCTTTTTATCACGTGACATGAGAATTTGTTCAATTTTGGTCCCATAACTTTTGAATTTGTCCAATTTTGATCCTAATTTTTGCCGGCACGCACATGTTACATGACAAAAAATGATGTCGTTTTAGATTTTCTCGCGAAAATGGGACAAAAATTGGATAAATTTAAAAGTTATGGGGACCAAAATTGGACAAATTCAAAAATTGTGGGATCAAAATTAAATAGACAACTTTTTCATAATCAAAATTAGAGACCCGATAAATTATGGGACCAAATTTTTTTTTCTCCAGCTATCAATGTCAATATAATTCCCATTCATCCCGTGAAACTTGAATCTTGAACACTATACTTATTCATTTTCTTTTAAAATTATTTGCTCTGTTTGGATAATCGGTAGGTGGGTCCCCAAGAATGTCGATCAAAGTGATATTTTGGATCATAACATGGCTAATGTTGCAATTCAAAGGGGGATTTGGGATCAGATTTGTGATCAACAAAGAGGAATGTTTGGCCCATAATGTGCAATACGAGGGTGATACTGTTCATGTTGCTTTTGTTGTCATCAAAGCTGATTCTTCTTGGCATAACGGCGATGGCGCTGTAGATCTCTTGGTAAAAAAATTCCCCCTTTTTTTCTAACTGGGTTTTCTTAATTTTGTGCTGATTTCACAATTTGATAATGTTTGTGCACTAATTGATTGTTATTACCAGATAAAGGGGCCATCAGGGAGAAGATTCATGAGTATATTGACAAGACAAATGAAAAGTACGAGTTTATGGTTCAGAAAAGAGGCGTTTACCGATTCTGTTTCAAGAATAAATCCCCATTTCATGAGACCATAGATTTTGATGTTCATGTTGGTCATTTTAGGTACTTTGATCAACATGCCAAGGATGGTACTTAACCAGCTTGCTTTTATTTTTCGCAGTTTATTATGTTTATAAAAATCTCTGTAATAAAATGAGGGTTTTTTTTCTTGATTTGCAGAGCATTTTAATCCCTTGATGGAACAAATTTCCAAGCTGGAAGAGGCTCTCTACAATATCCAATTTGAACAACATTGGTTAGAGGCTCAAACTGATCGCCAAGCACTCGGTATATACGTACACACACATATATATATATATATATATATATATATATATATATATATATACCTTTTACTGATAAACCATTTTGTGTTCTTCTCTTAGTCTCCATTTGGATGGAGGCTATTTGAAATCAAGAGATTTGAGGATAATATACATGCATTCACATGAACTAAAATAGAGAAAAGCTAAATAAATGAATTTGATTCACTCAAATATTAAGCATAAGTGGGAAAAGTGAGTGGATTTCAAATGACTAGGTTATGTTGGATACTTGAAATCCTCCCACTTATAAGTAATGTTTGTGTGAACCAAATCCACTCATTTAGTTTTTCTTCATTTTGATTTGTAAATGTATGGTATTATTCTCAAATCTCTTGATTTTAAATGACTTCATCCAAACGGAGCCTCATGTAGTTCCTCGCTTTTTGGATCAGAACTGATAATTCTTTTTGGGACCTGTTTTTAGGACAAGGATATGAATTGCATTCTGGTGTTGTTGAACAATGATAGGGCTACGTTTGTTTCGAGATTTAGTTGTGCTGGAAAAATCATGACTTTAAATCTATAGGATGTAAAATCTTTGATTAATGGTTTGGTCTCATATGAGGTGAGTGTATGCATACATTCACTTTCAAAATAATAGTATCATGTAAATTAAAAATAAAAAGTAATAATAAATTAACTGAAAAGTATTATAATAAAATTCGAGTGCATGCATGCACTCTCCCACAAGAGACCAACCCTTGATTAATAGTAAAAGTATGTGGTTGTTTGGAATTTTGGTAGGATGAGATTTTGTTATATGTCAAATCAATGTTTAATTGATTGATGTTGTATTATTTTATTGTATTGTGTGAGAATAGAGTAGGAAAGAGAATGAATGAGTGGAAGAAAAGTGATGATGTGAGTAATGATTGAGTGAGAGAAAAGAAAATAATTATTTTATTGGGATGAGTATTAATAGGTTTTATAGGTGTGAATCAAGTATTAGATTTGAAACCTAGATTTTATGGGGTGCTTAGTAAAATTGTAAGGAACGAAATGGATATAGAATGGAAAGGGTATGAAATTAAAGTCATACCACTCAAATAGGTGAACTATAGATGATTGCTTTGTTTTTGGAATTAAAGTCATAGTAGCGTCATTTCAAGCACACACTATGACTTTGATTTCCATTACCCACCTCCTAAAGTAGTCAAGCACCCCCTTAAATCTCTAACTCGTATGAGATGGGGGTCGAAAAATCCTAAGTCCATCTTTATGCGTTTCAAAACAAAAGCAACCAAGGTGTTTAGTGAAATAGTTCTACTCTAAGTTAATGCAGGGGAATGTGTAGGCTTTTTCAAACTGACTTAATGATCCATAAAAAGAATGGCATGATACTATGATAAAGAATGTTAGAAAAATGTTGGTCTATATCATATTAGAAAATTTTGCACATATTTTAGCATCATTCATTCATTTGATAATAGAGTAAGGAAATGTTGAAAAAAAAATCAGCTTATATAATTGAGTCGTCATGTTTTTTGTTTCAAATTGTGTGCAGTTACTGAGTCGATGAGCCAGAGAGCGGTGTACAAGGCGATTCTTGAATCAGTAGCACTCGTTGGAGCTAGTTCGGTTCAAGTTTTCCTCCTCCAACGACTTTTCGAAAGGAAGCTTGGCACGTCCAGAGTCTAAAACTTGCACCATTTTTTCTCGTCATTCCACAATTTCTTATACTTGTTGCATATATAAGAGAATTTCTTCTACTAGCAGCCCATTTTTTTGTTATATCTTGGAGTTTTTCTCTACAATTTTCTCTAACTTTGTTGATGAATGCTGTCTTTTTATGGCTGGCCTGGAAGGTTGAGAACCTGTGTTATGTAATAGAAGGATAAATGGTGTTATTTATTTTTTAAATTCATTCATTGGTTAGGTTAAATATTGTAATACAATGTAATGTTTTTATTTTGTATGTAGTTTATGTTACTATTATTTATTCAACTTTTATGTCATCAGGTTGAAACTATATCTTGATTCTTGACCAAATTTCAAATATATTAATAATGTGGAGTACAAGATTATATATTTACGTACTAAAAAGGTACGAACTAGTAGACTTGTTATTCGAGCCGAGACGATTATTGAAAGTTCGAGCTCGGCTCGATAACATTAACGAGCTAGAAATAGAGCTCGTCTCGACTCCTAACGAGCCTAAGAATTTTAAGAAAAATCTTAATTATCGAGTCTAACGAATCGAGCTCGAGTCAGCTCATTAATTAAATAAGTATTTCGAGCTCGAGCTCAACTCGCTTAACATCACGAGTCGAGCCTTAATTAGCCGAGCCAAACTCACGAGTAGGTCATTTATTTTAACAGCTCTATGCAGGAATAGGATGACACAAGAAAATAAGATTTATTGAGATGAATACAATGTGTCTGTCTGTCTGCTATTAAAGATACATTCTCTTCTACCATCTTCTAAGTCAACTTTATTGGCTTAAAAACAACACACAAAACAACTTCATCCAAACTCAAAGATGGTACACACAAAAGCTAGTTTACTCTGTTTTTGTCCATCAACCAACCTTATGAAATCTGCCATACACAAAACATTTATTAGTTCCAAAAACAGATCATCAGAGCTTCTTCACCCTACTTCTAAAGAGGGATCAGAGTCGATGTATTAAGAAACGAAGATACGAGTTAGATACACGACTTTTTTCGGATTGTAAATTCTTTTGCTGCTACTATTAGAGTATGATCAACAAATATGCAGCAGATTTGAGACTCAAGACTTACCAAAAATTGTAAAAATAAACTACAGAAGTTCGACCACAAGAGCCGAAGCACCCCCTCCTCCATTGCAAACACCACCAACTCCATACTTGCCGTTCTTCTGCCTCAACACCTGAGACAACATAATTTTCATCACCCCATTACTCAAAAAATCGATCCCTTTACATTAGTATTCGCCAGGTAAGATGTACAAATTTCCAAACTCACAATTTTCAATTTTTATCAATAACCAAAAATCCCAATTAGAAACCATAAACCTACCCCTAAAAGTGTGACCAAGATACGAGCACCACTGCAACCGAGAGGATGCCCTAGTGACACGGCTCCACCATGTACGTTAACCTTTTCCTGCAAAATGTGTCATGTTTAGGACAGTGGAATTGATCCATCATGAAAATGCAGAGCAAAAGGTCATTATTTCTAAAGTTGAGAACTAACCGGACTAAGACTCAATAGCTTCTGATTTGCTAGAGCCACGACCGCAAAGGCTTCATTGATTTCATAATAATCTATTTTAGATGCTTCCAAACCAGCATTTGAAATTGCTTTTGGAATTGCAAGGGCTGGGGCAGTTGTAAATAATTCTGGGGCCTGCCAATTTGTTCAATTTATGCATCAATATTGCAAATTCGAACATCACTAATCAAAACTAGAAGGTAAAGAAAGACATGTATACACGTACTTGAGCAGCATCAGCATATCCCGAGATCTTAGCAATGACCTTAAGCCCAAGCTCCAGAGCTTTCTGTCCACTTACTAAAACAAGAGCTGCAGCACCATCACTGCAGATAAGATCGATTCAAAACAAACTCATTTACATATTTACACACACATAAAAGTTATAAAATAATCAGGCTAAACACTGAGAACTTTAATAACCCTAATACTTTTCTGCACATTTACAGAAAAATCTTTGGACTATAAAATGTTGTGTCCTCAGACTTAGTCAATGTTGTGTCCTCAGACTTAGTCCAATAGGAGATCAAATCAAATAGAAGTACTGATGAGCAATGGCGGATACAGGGGGTGTCAAGGGGGAGCAAATATTGTTGAGAAGGCATATATGCATTACTAATACTATTACATTGGGACTTGGGAGTGGCTGAGGCCTGAGTGGGACATGGGAATATGGGGGTTAAAGGAGCACCACTGCTTATAATTAGAAAAATAAAATAAAAATGAAAGCTAAAAGGCCAGACGTTGTTCAAGCCATAATCGATCAGATTTTACAGAAGACAAAATCATCCTTATTTCTCTTTGGTAAAAAGGCAAAAAAAAAAAAACACAGAGTTCCTTCTGCCTCATAATTCAAGTTATACAACTTTAACATTTTATATATTCAAATTAGGTGATGATTTTAACCTTGTATTTAGTTCGCTTTTAAATTATTTAACTTCTGTAATCAAATTATTTAGTAACTAATAATCCTTCTAATTTAGACATTAAATTTAAATTCTCGTCCCCACCCCCAAAGATCAAATCCTGGATCCGCCAATGCTGATGAGAGAATGAAACATGGGAATTGGAACAGTTTAAATTTATATATGATTAGTTATATCAAGAAATTGAAGATAATTGAAAAGGCGAAAGGAAAAGTATGATACCTTATGCTAGAAGCATTGCCAGCAGTGACAGTACCACCCGTTTCTTTGAAACTTGGTCGTAGCTTCCTCAACTTTCCAGCATCAAACTGACCAGAAAAAGGGGGTATTTAGTGTTATAGAATAGTAACTTCTATTTACAGCAAAAGTATACATGTGTAAAATAGTAGTATACTCTATTCTGCTAATTGCTAAAAATCCTTGCATTTTAAAGATACTTTGAGGACATAAGTAAAGAAGAGAGATATCTGAGCAGAAAAGAATAATAACATACTCAAAACATATATATACATATAATATTATGTGTGCACATAGTATACTATATATATATTGAGAAACAATTGGTACCTTTCCAAGACCTTCATCCTTATCAACAATAGTGGATGGTCTTCCTCTGCCCCGGGCACTTCAACCTGCATCCACAAGAATACAGTTTATAACGCAACAATAAGAGACGTGACTTGAGTCGACAAGCAAATGTGTAGTTATCATACTGGAACAATCTCCCATGCAAAGGAATTGGCATCTTGAGCAGCAATTCCACGCTCAAAGCTGTGGACTGCATAATCGTCCTGCACATTAAGAAGCATAATAAACACCAAGTGGAACAGAGATATGCTGCAGACTAAAAGACAACAGGGATAAATCAGAAAAGGAACTAGTGACTGCGGAAAAATAATAAAAATGAAGTTCAAAGATGGTATTCGAACTTTGACAATGTGTTCAGACATGGGTGTTCAAATTTTGGATTAAGAATTTGACAGTGAAACAGATGCCACTGATCAAGAAAGAAGAAAAGAGTGAACATTTACATGCAAATGAGAATCACCTATTTATTGAACAGAATCTTTTGGACCATATAAATTTGTTGAAGATGAGGGATTAAAACAAACCTGCTGCTCTCTTGTAATATTATGGTGTTCAGCACACAATTCAGCACAAACCCCCATGCCGACATCACTATAAACATCCCACAGTCCATCTTTCAGCATTCCGTCAACCAGTGAATCGTGTCCAAGTCTAGATCCTTTTCTGGAATATTCGAAAACAAAGTAAAAACATGAGTACATTACATACTGTAGAAACATAACCAACCTAATCAGTTTGCACTCTACAGTAGATTCACACACACAAAAGAAGCAGGCAAAAACCAAACAATCAAAGACACGTCTGCGAAAGTCAATGTAACACATGTGAAGGGATCTAATCTAAGCATATAAAGCAATTGCGAACGCTGCAATGAGCCTAAAGCTTACTGCTGATTTAACAATATAATACTCCTTTAAAAAATTAGCAGTTCAGCACTTTAGAAAAAACACTTTATTTTCTTGGAATATTATACACATGATTAGCATACGAAAAGGCTCCATCATTTTGCAGCTTGGCAAATTTCAATGATGGTTCCCTTGTTTCCAAGCAGTTGCAAAGTCAAAAGTTAGCACAATCCACCAAATATCTTGAAATTAACCAGTTCAAAATGCCAGCAGATCCATCACTTCATGTTTCCTTTAATTAGCAATCTCGTAGAGAGTAAGAATTCACTCAAATCAAGTAGAACAGGAAATAATCAAAGCATGTCCTCTTTGAACTAGAGTACCAACCTTGCTTCTGCCAGGTACTTTGGGACATTTGACATGCTCTCCATGCCACCAGCTACTACAACATCATTGTGGCCTAACTGGATACTCTGTGATGCAAGCATTGTCGCTGTAACATAAAACACATACTATTAATAATATCAAAAATAGGGCCATTGTATTAGATGAAAGTACAGTAAAGAAAAATCAACATCACAAAAGAAGAATGCCTTCTTATTAGGTCAAAGTAGCCTTATTCAGGGAGTATGGTTTTTCAAATGGTAAGAGCCAAACCTTTCATTCCAGAGGCACAGACTTTGTTGATAGTTGTACATACAACTGTATTTGGGATCCCTGCACCTATCGCTGCCTGCCTTGCAGGAGCCTGTCCTAAGTTTGCACTGAGTACATTTCCAAAGAAAACTTCTTGAACAAGTGCTGGATCAATATTCGCTCTCTTCAGAGCACCTGAAAGTTGGCAGGTTGAAAGACAAGATTGAACACCATCATTATAACTTCCAAAAGGCAAATAGGTAAATGAAACAATATTTTTATAGAAACACGGAAGCCGGGTTCAAAACCTTACCCTCAATAGCAATAGATCCAAGTTTGGTTGCTGATACTGATGAAAGAGTACCAAGAAAACCGCCCATAGGTGTTCGGGCAACACCAACAACGCAAACATCTACATTACAGAAAATTTTAGAAAGGTGAGAAAATATATCTTCTCAAAGTTGTGTTAAGTTTGGATCATGCAAGGTAAATGTGGCAGAGCACATCGAACACCAGAAACATGGCAAAAGTAGCATATGATTTTGAATCAATAGAGGGCCAAGCAGTACTACAATCTTCAATTTTATGTTCAGACAAGGTAAGGAATTTGCTAACTAAAAGAATACTAGAAGAATCTAGAAATGCGGCCAATACTAATAAGGGAAATGAATACAACAAATTTAACTAGAGAGAAGACACATGCTATATGTGAATGTCTGTATTTCTTTTTCTAAACAGAAAACAAAGCTGTTAAGCATCGTGATATTTACATTAATATTAATGAAATGTGTTTCTACAATTGCAGATAATATCCTGATTTTCAGGAAATTTTTATTCTCTTTCCAGGCAACAATTTAATGTGCAAGTCCCCAATGAAGACTCACTAAATAATTTTTGCACTCAATCAACACGTCTAATTGAAACAATCATTCCCAAGTGAGTCAGAGACTTCCAAGCATGACAGAAAACTAATATACAGATCAAATCTTGCTGCCAGTTTCATTGAATTACATTATATAATCGCAGAAACAGACAAGTAAACAAGTTACCTCGTGGCTTAATTGAATCCCCTCCTGCCATTTCCAACTTTTGTGTGAATTAAATCCTGTTTTAAACGAATACTGTCAAATTTCAAGCCCAAATAAACACTTATCAAAGAACGGGATATGACAGAAAAGGCAGCATTTCGAGCATGTTCCTCAACTTTCTCAAAAAAATTATTATATCGGTTCACATTATAAGCATGCCCTTAAATAAATACCAATTTAAAATCATTTCTTAAAAACTAATTCATCCAAAAGTTGCACTAATAATAAAAGAAAATTATTTTTCATAATGAACTTCCCTTCACCATTATGTTTTACAGAACTTGATTCTTTATCCCTTCTTCTATACACAAAACCACAAACACACCTCATAAATACACGGGCGCGCGCACACACACACACACACATATATATATACATGTATATATTTAAATACGCATAGATCTCAATTTTATAAGACGACCCAGTAAGTAGCAGCTTCAAATATGCACAACTGATCCAAAAACCAGATCCAACAAAAACCCAGAAACAAACAACAAATAAGTTCATGTGAATTTGCATGAAAATTGAAAATCTCAATTTAATCGGGGGAAAAAGATCAAATCCGGCCATAGCAAACGCATCAAAACATTCTCATATACCAAATTGTAACCTGAAAAAATGGTGAGCACTCGATCAGAGGAGCAGGCAAACAAGAAAATGCGATGATGGAAACCAAACAGAGTTCGTTGTCGTATATATATAGAAAGAGAGCTGGTATGGGGGTGGGTGGTGGGGTACTTGGGTAGGTGGCTGCGTGAGTATGCACTATGGGAGTGTGTGCAGTACGTGGAGTTTGAACTTTGAAACCGGCTTTCTTGACTATCCATTATTTGTTCCTCAATTTTAAATTGCGGTTGTACACATAAAATACAAAATGAAAAAGACAATCTGATATAAACAAGTTTCACAGATAAATTGATTCGAGTTGTTTTATTAAAGAGTATTAATTATTGAATCGTATGTATATGATAACTCTATTTTTATTATTACTTGTTATGGACATTCACATAAGTTTTTGCCTTAATTATTATTTATACAATAGTAAGATATTAATCCCTTTGTTATTACTCAAAATTCGTAAAATAATTTTATTTTCTCATACCCAAAATAGAAAAAGATAATTTTATCATCTCAAATTAAACTCTTACAAATATCTTTTATTTACTCAATTTTTCATTATAATTAAATCCGACTTACTCAATTACTCGCTCTAATAAGTTAAAAATGATTTTTTATCCTTCACTTTATATATTTTTTTAATTTTAATAAACAACATTTTTATTAAAACTTGTGCTATTTAGTTTTGAGCAAATTAAATTATAACACATAAAATATTAGTTTTGAAGGGGATTACTTAATTATTTAATTAAAAATATTAGTTATTTTATTAAATGATATTAATTAGTTGAAAATATTAGTTAGTTTATTAAAATATATTAATTATTTTGCTATAAAATATTAGCGGTAAATAAGTGAATTAATTCACAACACAAGATCAACTAAAGATTGATTGATTATATTAGTATTTTATAGTAAAAAAATGTTACTTTTGGTATAAGCTCAAAATTGAGTTCCTAATATATAAGGATCGATTTCAGCACATTTTTTTATTTTATTATAAATTTTAAATAATTTATATTGAAATTAGGTTTCATAAAAATTGAATATTAAATTTTGTAATTTTAATATTAAAATAATAGTGTCTGTAATTTATTGTGGTGGTATTCAAATAAGTTATCAACTTTGTTTTTATTTGAAGAATAGAATAATTATTATTGACCCTTCACCTGTCGTTTTAGCTCGACTTCTTTAATGTTTATTAATATGTTGTTTTGATGTTAATAGCCTACCAGGCTACCACTTTCTTTTATTTTATGATATTATGTAATAATTGATATTGAATTAAACATATGATCTAACAGTTTAGATGCTCTACTGTACTAAATATATTTATGTTCCGTACCAAATGAATTAGCAAACGTTAGTTGTTTTATCTATTTTTTTCAAATATCTCAATATTACATCACATGTTTAATTTTATATTATTAAATAATTATTTTATTAAAGTTGAAAAGACTATTATACCCATCACAAAACAATTTATATTATTAAATAATTTTCATATTAAAATTTGTAGAGTACATTAAATGCTACATCAAGTACAAGACGGAAGGAGTATAATATTAAGGAAAACTCTTGTGAAATATTACACCGTAAAATTGTAGTTAAAAATGGAAACTTTAAAATATCGCGGGTCATCTTGCAAAATCGATAAAAAAATGTGTGAATCATGTTGCCCTAACAGATCGGCTACGAAAAATAACAGAAAAGCCACATTAATCATGATAGAGAAATTCTTGAGTGATTCGAAGCAATGGTGAACAAAAATCCAGTAAAAACAAAAACGAGATTCAACCAATTGAATTAAAAACAAGAAAATGACAAATAAAATAAGGCAAAAACTTGTATGAGACCGTCTCATGCATGAGACCTAATCACTTTTTAATAAATAGTTATCACTTTTTAAAAGTGATACAAATTTGTATAAAAGTGATAACAAATTGAAAAGTGATAACAATTTATGAAAAAGTGATAACAATTTATGGAAAAGTGATAACAATTTATTAAAAAGTGACTCCGTCTCATGTCCGTCTCATGCATGAGACGGTCTCACATAAGAGTGCCCCATAAAATAAAAAAAAAAACACACTCTCAAGTTGTGTTACTACAAGGGTAAATATGTGTTATTATAAGGGCAAATACGTGTTATCAATTTTTTAAAAAATAAAATATTTGTTCATGTTTTGTACTAGTTTTGTTCATATAATAACACATCTTTTTCATATAGTAACACATTTGTATTCATATAATAACACACTTTTAAATATCTTACATGTATTATTATAAAGACGAATATTTGTTTCGACTATGGTAAGAACTTGGTCAATCATTCAAATCTTATTGTTGAAATTCTTGTCTCAAAATTCAATGAATTCACATATTCTCAATTTTTATTTAATAAGTTATTAAATTTTAATATCATTTTAAATTTTTTTAATAGTTATGATGAGTTAGTGTATAATTAAAATGTATATAATAAATTTAATAATTATGAGATGCTCATATATATACTATCTCATAAAATTTATATATAAGTAAAAGGTATTTGTAAGAAAAATTAATAATTGTCATGTGCACATGAACATAATAAATTTAATTTAAATTTCTTTCATAACTCAACTCACGTTAATTTATCAATATCTCTAGTGTAACATTAAAAAGTGTCGATGAAGTGGTATAACTCAAGTGATTAGAGTTCTACTATCGGTGTAACTTAAATTGATAATATAACACTTATTTTAAATTGAATTATCTATTTTAAATTGTTGTTTCGTAGATTAATTAGATTAAATTATTGAAAATATTAATTTTGGGTGAGAAAAAAATTAAATTACCTACGTTTGATTTATGAATGTTTAAATTTTTTATATATTTTACAGGAATTATATATATAATTAGACAGTGTGAACTTGCCGAATTGCGCCCCAAATTTTTAAAAAATTTGTATATTCGTACCCTTATCGTATTGCGCCCGCACCCATGCCCCACACAACTACATTCTTATAACATAAATTGATATTATTTAAAGATATACTTGAATTGTACAATGCATATTATAAGACCTTGTCAATATTTATTTTCTCTAATTGTGATACATAGTGTTGTTCAAAAAGAAAGAGAGAGATTGAATATGTTTTAAATTATACGATTAATTTATTAATGTATATAGATATAAAATATAAATGTACAATTGAAATATAATTCTGTTTAAGATAAAATTAAAAAAATGACTGAGTAAAATACTTGTTACATAAGATAAAAGTGGCAATACAAAATTATCTTATCATCTATTTCATTTCACTTATATACTCCCTCCCTTCGCTCCAAGAAGTTATGCACACTTTCCTTTTTCGTTTGTCCCAACAAGTTATGCACACTCCTAAAATGGAAACACCACACAATATTAATACCCTCACAATATTATTTGAATCACAAAAATGTCATTATTATTATACTCTCTACTTTATTCTCTCTCATACTTTATCTCATTAAATCACCCAAAATACCCTTACAATTTATTCTCTCACTTACACTTTTTCTCGTAAAAGTTAATAAAATTAATTTTTCTTAGTTTTAGGTGTTAGAAGTGTGTGACAACTTCTTGGGATGGAGGAGTAAATGTTATCACCTCCATATTTGACCAAATTGGTCAATTTTGACTTCAAGCTTGGGGACCAATATTTATTTCTTTAATAAAATCAGCATCGCATTATCATTTATCTTACTAACCGACAAACTTAATTCTAGTACGTTAACTCAATAAATTCAGATGAAAAAACTCAATTTTATGCTTACACGTTCAACCTTTTTTTTAAGGAAAAACATATATTATTAACAAAGTTTTATGGTAAAATTTAATTCATTTAATAAGCGATATCTATTGTAATAAATAAAATGTATTATCTATTGATGCGTAAAAACCGACTGAATCTGTTTCCCCACCTGGGTTCCACGTGGATAAAGCCTTTACGCAATGCAATCCTTAGCTCCCTTTACACGAACGTACTGCAAAATACGCCGGAGGGTTCTCGGCATAGGTACTCCGATGCGCAAGTCGGATCACCGTAAAACACTCAAGAAAGTACGTAGGAAGTAGCTAAGTAAGAGTGATAGTTATTCGATACCGTTACCTCCCTTCGAGAGTGTTATTTATACATACTTATGAAGTAATAAGCGTTACCACGATGTCGGGCATTATCCCGCACGTTCCTTCATGGTGTCGTGCGTGGATATCTTTTCTCTCAAGAAATACGATTGTGCCTACGTTTTCCTCCCTCAGACGGAGGTTGGACCCGATCAATGAGGAATATGGGGAATATCCTTGACTTGGGCCTTAGTTATCTCAACCGCTCGTTATCTCTCACATTCCTTGATCTTATTAGATAACTCACACCTTTGGGCTTAATTAACACCCACTTACGGGCTTCTAATCTCGCCCGGGCCTCGCGGCCCATCTGCAGCCAGTGCAGGGCCTCGCGGCCCACTGCAGCTAGGTTTGAGCCTTGTGGCCCATCTACAGCTTAGATCAGTGGCCTCGTGGCCCATCTCGTCCTCAAAGCTTAGGGGTGGTCCGATAAGCCCATAGAACCGATTCTAGATCATCGACCCACCTCGCTCTAGCTTTGTCCAGCCGGCACGTATTCCCGCTCACAATAGTTACATGGTGACCTCTACCCGGCCATTGGGCCTCGAGGGTGTGCCACCGATGTGAATCTCTCGACAATCTTGGGTTATCACACCATTCCCGTACCATGTTTCCCATAAACCGGGTCCCATTATCTCGATACTGTGATCCTAGGTATGCCAAACTTGCAAAGAAATATATCTCCATAAAAATTTGATTATGTTACCTTCTTCGATCCTCGCTAGAGGTACAACTTCGACCCACTTGCTAAAGTAGTCCACTACCACCAATAGAAACTTCCACTGCCCACCGCAATCGGGAATGGTCCCACCAGTCCATCCCCCACTTCGCAAAGGGACATGGAGAGTGCATGGTCCACATCTCCTCTGCAGGGGAGGTGGATAAGGCGCCATGCTTTTGGCATTTCTCACACTTCTTCACCCAGTCTTTGGCTCCCTGGGTCATGGTAGGCGAAGTATCCGGCCCTCAAGGCTTTTCGGACTATTGCCCGAGCCCGTGCATGGTCAACACAACAACCTTCATGTATATCTTTGATTACGTACCTCCCTTCTTGAGGGGATAAACACCTCAAGTAAGGCTGCGTGAAGGACCGCCAGTACATCTTATCTCCAATCATTATGTATCGGATTCTCCACCCCGAGCTTTCCTTTGTCTGGCAGCTATCCGGGTTACGCAACACTCGATAAATATTGGTTCTCCAATCATCTTCACTCCGATAATCCCTATTGAGGTAACCGTAGCTTCGCTTCGCAGTCACCAGTGGTGATCTTCCCCTCCTCGCAAAGTGTTGCGTAACTCACCCGCTTTGACAGTTATCCGCCCGGAGTTTTCCTCTCAAGGTATTTGTCTCGACCTCAAAGGAATCGAACCTTCCTGCAGCTCTGCTACTCGCCACAGTAGACTATCATTTTCTCATCCTTGGCCTCGTACCCACCTCGTAACTTTCTTTGGGTTACAAGTTCAATCCGAAAATATAACCACCCGACTGCTCCCGGCTCTACGGCCATCTCCGTTCCTCGAATAAGGGCCTCGTACTCACTCCATTATTGGAGGTAATGAACTCGAACCTCACCGCAACTTGTGTTTCTGGCCCTATGGATCAATAATTACGATCCCCTCTCCACAACCCCCGCATAGATACAGAGCCGTTGACATATACCTTTCATTCTCCTTCCTCCAAATAAGACACGTACCCTCCCGAATGAAGTCCGATAGGGTTTGTGCTTTAATTGTCCTCCGTGGCTCGAAATCCACGTCATATTCTCCCGGTTCGACGACCCACTGACCATCCTCCCTAAGAGATCAGCTCTTCCAATCACTTATTTCAAAAGGTAGTTAGTCCGAACAATGATCTTATGTGACAAAAAAATAAGGTCGTAACCTCCAAGCCATGACCATTATAGTCAGTGCGCCTTCTCTATCTCCGAGTATCTCTCTTGTTCCTTGAATGAGTTTATGATATAGTAAATGTGTTTAGGTTGACCCTCCTCTCTCACCAAAGACGGAGCTAAGTGAGACCCCACCTACAACGAGGTAGAGGTAAAGTGTCTCCCCAGTGCTTGGCTTCGTCGGTGTAGAGTAAGCAGGGCTAGGTCTTTGTTTAAGCTCCTCAGCCCCTTTGGCATCGTTCATCCCATTCGAACTTAGATCCCTTCCTCGAGAATCCTGAAGAAGGGGTGGCTCCTCTCTGCAGATCTAGCTATGAATCGCTTAACGCTATAATCCTTCCATTCGGTCTTTGCGGCTCCTTGATGTTAGTGGGAGGCCGCATATCGAGTACGACTTTCACCTTGGCGGGGTTAACCTCGATTTCCGTTGGGTCACCATATATCCGAGGAATTTCCTTGATTTCACTCCAAAAGAATACTTGGCCGGATTCGGCCTTCATGTCATTTCTTCTTAGCACCGAAAAAGCTTCCTCCAGATCGACCCACGTGCTCCCTAGCTTTCACACTTTTCACCAAAGATATCATCAACATAGACTTCCACGTTCCTCCCTACCGGTCTTTGAGCATCTTGACAACCATTCTCTTATAGGTTGCTCCTACATTCTTCAATCCAAAGGGTATTCTAATATAACAAAAAGTTCCACTCAGCAATAATGAAACTTACCTTTAGAATATACGGAGGGAAAATTTGTATTTGATGGTAGCCTTGATAGGCGTCCATCATACTTAGCACCAAAATCCAAATGTGGAATCGACCATCTGGTCAATCCTAGGCAAAGGATAATGATCCTTAGGGCAAGCTTTGTTAAGATCACGAAAATCTATGCACATTCTCTATTATCCCTGGTTTTGCCACCAACACCGCATTAGACGGCCGGTGGAAAGCTGGATTCGTTTGACATGTCCCCGCCTCCAGTGACTTCTCTCGGCCTTCGTGATGGCATCTTATCTTGGTCCAAAGACCCTCGGCTTTTCTTGGCTTAGCTTTTGGATCCACATTGAGGTGGTGTATCGCCACCTCCTCCTAATACCTGTCATATCAAAGGAAGAAAAAGCAAACACATCTCGCATTTCTTCGTAAAGTTGTTACTGTGTCTTTTTCCAACTCGGCTCCAAACTGGCTCCAATCCTTGCCGTGTATCCCTTCTGATCGGATACAATTCGACCATCATCAGGCTCTTCTTCACTCTCTCATTTTTGGAGGGTCATCTTCCTCCGTGCTTACATCTCTTGGATTCACGATCCACCTCCTTGTCTCTTTTCAAGCCGCGATGCTCTCTTTATCGGCCATCTTTACCGCCTCCACGTAGCATTTTCTAGACTGCAATGGTCACCAGCCTACTTCACCCACCTCATCATTCACAGGAAACTTGAGTTTCATGTGATAGGTTGATATGACCACCGGAATAAATTCAATACTGGTCTATCAAAGATCATGTTATAAGATGAGGGTACATCAACAATAAAAATTCGTCATAACCACCCTCCTCCGTGGAGCTTCACCCACCCCCACCCTGGGAGGGTTACTCGCCAAGAGGGTGATCGCCCCTCCTCGTAAATCCATATAGTGTCGTATCCACAGGCTGCAGTTCTACATTCAAATTCATTTTCTTGAAGCATTCTAAGAAAATGATGTCTCGCTAAGCTCCCGTATCTACGAAGATCCTCGCAATAGCAGTGTATCCGGCCACATCGGTTGTGATGACTAACGCATCACCGTGGTCCTCCTTCCCGAGACCTCCATCCTCGGGATCAAAATGGATCCGGGGTGTAGGGCCTACCTCCTTCTCGGCTTGTCTCTCTTGACATTTCCCTACCTCTCTCCTCGTGGATCCTCTTTCTAGCTTTTTGTGCTCTAACGAGTCTCCTGTGGACCTCCCACTATCATTTGGATCAGTCCTCTCTTCTCGGGAGGGTCTTTCTTCTGCCTCCCTTCGATCATCTTTCCTTTCTCCTCGGCTTTGTCATCAGCCTCCTTTCTCTTTTGCCCGGAGCTAACGCGGTCTCTGTAGACAAACTCTTTAAGATGACTGCTTGAATCATCCTCTCAATCTCATCACACAAGTGAAAATAATTGTTAGTGTCATGCCCATATTCGTTATGGAAACAACAAAACTTATCTAATTTGGGCTTCAGAGGCCCTCCGGATTGTGTCCATGGAAACTTCATTTCAGGATGGTCGATGCTACCTCCAAGAGCTCCGCCTGGTTCGAGCTTCGAGGGGTGTATTCACAAACCTCGGAGCGAGGTCCATATTTTGTAGCTTTCTCCGGCTCTACCATTGAGCTTTTCTTCACCGGCTCTTTCTTCTTCTCGGTTCCACCTGGCTTGACCTCGGCTCTCTTCACCTTCCTCACTTTCTCCAGTGTGACATACTTCTCCGCTCTTCTTAGCAATTCATCGAACGTACGGACCGGCTTCTTTGCCAGGGAGGAAAATAGGTCTCCATCTCGGAGATTGCTAGTAAAAGCATTGATTTTTACCTCTGGAGTGGCGGTTGGAACCTCCGGTGCGGCTGATTGAACCTCTTCATGAAGGCCCGTAGGCTTTCATTTTCTCCTTGCTTCATGTTGAACAAAGTCAATGTAGCTCTAGGTTGTCTCCTTGCACTAGCGAATCGGTGCAAGAATAGTTCTCCGAATCGGTCAAAGGAGTTGATGGAATTGGGCTCCACTGGCTAAACCACCGCCGGGCCACTTTAGATAGAGTAGTAAGAAAGACCACTGCACTTCACACCCTCCCCATATCGATGGAGGAGGGCCGAATTTTCAAATCTCACCAAATGGTCATAGGGATCAGTCGTACCATCATATTCATAGTTAAGAGGCTTAAAATTGCTAGGCAATTCATCTTGTAAAATATTCCAAGAATTGGCAACATGTGACGGGTCGAGGCATACTAACCCGATTTTCCATCCGGTGCTTCATGTTATCCATCTCGCTTTCTTAGGGACCTGATCTCGGTCCTTTATGGCTTCCCAGTGGGTATCTTCGTACCCTCTTCCTCATCCTCGATCTTACTCCCTCGCAGGGGCTGTCTTCCTCCCCGTGCGGCTTCTTCCGACCGACCTCCCGTGGTCTAGAACCTGTTGATCTCCTTTCTTGGACTTCTTCTTCTCCCGGGACCTCTTCTGGTTTTACGGACTCCACCTCTCTTCTTCGTTCTTCCCGATGCTCGTCTTGCCTACTCCCCGAGGTTGGGATCGAGCGAGGCGGAGTTTCCCGATCTGCTTCTTTGTCCTTCCTGCGGGTGGGGTTCTTCTCCCCTCCATCATTGCTTCTTGCTACGGCTCGAGCTATCATGTCATCCAGTGCTCCTCGGTGAGAGCGATGGGGAAGGCTGGTTACGGCATTCTCTGGGGTATTCCCTGGCTGGAGCATTGGCGGCTCAGGGGACCCGCTATAGGGATTCCTTCGGAATCGCGAGAGGAAGAAGCGAGTAAGTTAACCTCTCTTTCTCTAGCAGCAGCTCTTACTCTGAGTGGCGCCGGGGTTGAGCTTTTGTCTCGCACCACTGTAACAAGTGGTGTTCCTCCAATGTTAGGCACTGACAAGAATGGGTGGCACGGGGTTGGATGCGGCTTCGCCTGTGTTGGATTTGCGGGGCTGCCCTTCCTCGAGCCGGTACTAGTGCAATCGGTCTCATAGGTGTACGTTCACCAATCATGATGTCTTTCTTTCGGATAATCGGAAAAGAAAAGAAGTTGAAACTCACGCCTCGGCTCTTCTTTCCCATAGGCGACGCCAATTGATGCGTAAAATCGACTGGGCCCGTTTTCCCACCCGGGTTCCATGTGGGTAAAGCCTTTACGCAATGCAATCCTTAGCTCCCTTCACACGAACGTACCTACAAAACACACCGAAGGGTTCTCCGGCGTAGGCACTCGGCGCTCAAGTCGGATCACCGGAAAACACTCAAGAACGTACGTAGGAAGTAGCTAAGTAAGAGTGATAGTAATTTGATACCGTTACCTCCCTTTTGAGAGTGTTATTTATACGTACTTATGGAGTAATAATCGTTACCACGGTGTCGAGGGCATTATCCAAAGACGTTCCTTCATGGTGTCGATGCGTGGATATCTTTCTCTCAAGAAACTGATTGTGCCTACGTTTTCCTCCACAGACGGAGATTGGACCCGATCAATGAGGAATATGGGAATATTCCTTGACTTGGGCCTTAATTATCTCAACCGCTCGTTATCTCTCACATTCCTTGGTCTTATCGGATAACTCACCCCTTTAGGCTTAATTAACACCCGCTTACGGGCTTCTAATCTCGCCTGGGCCTCGCGGCCCATCTGCAGCCAGTGCAGGCCTCGCGGCCTACTGCCGATTAGGTTTGGGCTTTGTAGCCCATCTACGATCAGATCGGTGGCCTCGTGGCCCATCTCGTCCTCGAGCTTAGGCCTTGTGGCCTGCCTATAACTAGGTTTGGGCTTCACACCCTCTTTGCGGTCGATCTCGGGCTCGGGCCCATCTCGGGTTTTCTCCCTCTACCGAGGGTATTCGGCTACGTCATTGGGCCCTATTGGCTGGGCATATTTGGGCCCTACATGTAGTTGGACTCGACATTTTTATCCGCATCACCTATATAACTAAAGAATATCTTATGTACTAGTCGTGATAAATGAAGTGTGTGACTTATATTAGTAAAGAGTATCAATTGTGATAAATAAAATTATAAAAGATATGATCTATATTACAACAGGTAACATTACAAAGGATATTAATCATGATAAGTGAAGGGTATGACGTATATTACTAAAAGATGTAAGTCGGAAAGCTGAACGGGAATTTTTTTGATCGGGCAAAGGATGACTCGAACCCATAACCTTTGGGTCATAGGTAGTGGAGAAATGAATGGTAAATTGGATCTATATTTTCAATGTGGATCAAATTTCACCGAAAAACTTGGTTCACAAGAGATACACTCATATTTTAATGATAAAGTCTTGTGTGAACAAGTTTAATCGTGAATCTAATTTAAATGGTATTAATTATTTCATTAAAAAAATATTAAGTGTTTATATTATAAGATATTAGTTTTGAATGAGATTTTTATTGTTTCATTAAAGGATAATGTATTAATTATTTTACTTTTAAAATATTAGTTGTAAATCAATTTCACAATAAAATTAATTCATTCGAGGTCAATTTCTTAAATTGATAATATTTATATAACAATTGTGGGCATATGAGAAATTTTATCGAATAATCCATATTAAGTCGGGAATTAAATAAATGCAATACATTATTTCATAGTTTCTTGTTAATACAAATGTTTAATAAAAATGGTTAATTACAATTTGCAACCTTTGTATTATAGTGCATTTTACAATTTGCAACCTTTGTATTATATTTTGTAACAAATTGCAACACGTATTATGTAAAATTGACAAAGTAGTACCTCATATACAAATTTTGTTCTTTTTCCGGCCAAATTAAGGAACGATTCTTTGTTAGAAATTAAATATTTGGTAAAAAATAATTAATAAACGTAGAAGGTCAAATATAACCTTGTTCAAATATAATTTGGTCGTGAAAAAGAATAAAATTTGAGTGAGGTACCAATCTGTCAATTTTATATAGTACATGTTGCAATTTGTCACAAAATATAGTATAAGGTGCAAATTGTAAAATATAATATAATATAGGTTGCAAATTATAATTAACCCTAATAAAAATCAGGTTTTTATACTTTCTCGATTGAGTTTATCATCAAGGACGGATTTAGGGTGTACGGTGGTCACCTCTCTTGGAATATAAATATTTTTTACTATATATAAATTTTTTTGATTTATAACGTCAATTTAAAAAAATTATCATTTTATCCTTATTGGTTTAAAATTTTTTTGCCCCACTTATTTCATTAATATTTATTTTAAATAATGTCAGCTATTAATATATTTTGCATTCATTAACTTTAAATTAAGATATTTTTAAATTTCCGTTCCTCTAGTGTAATGTATATCGCGTGTTTAATATTTTTGTATATATATTTTCGAATAAAAAAATTCATATTCTCAAATAATGGATGTCTTTTTCCTTAATTATTAAAAAAATATTACTGTTTTTTGTAATAATTGTTCCAGCCAGAGCTTTATAACATTTAAAAGTCGTTAGCCAATAATTTGAACGGAAATTAATACTATATACTGTGATTATATAATTGTTCCATGGACATCAATTATATATCTATTATTTATTGTGTGATACTATATACTGTGATTTCTCAATGTGGTATTACATTATAAATTATTAATAATTTTTCTACTTATATTATATTATATTATAAATAGTGAATATATATATGTATATATATATATTGATATTCAGTAATAAATACTTCATCCATCCCAGGATTTTTTTATTTTTTTATAGGAGGAGGATACATTTATTAAAAAAATTCAAATTAGTATAGAAAAGAGAATAAAATGTCACGAAAGGAGAGTATATTTTTCATGCTATGGTTATTGATTATCATATTTTATTATTTTAGCACATCAAGACAAACTGTCACATGGGCGTATTACATTGATTTATTAAATTGTACAAATTTGAATGTTTTGTTAGTTTAGTTGTAAACATCGAATATGGACACGTCATAACCACAAAATTTTTATAATATATTATAAAATATGATAAGGAAAAAGACAATTGTATTTGATTTATCCCAATGTTTAATATACGAGTAATACTTGTGTGAATTGAGTGCATACTATTGTATGACGATTTATTTGTCCCAAGGCCCAATAGCAAGCTGGGCGGTCCAATCCCGATTCGGCCGAGCTCGAAGGAGCTCGGCACTCGAAGGGCGGCTCGGCTGGGCACGACGAGCAAGCTCGGCCGAGCAAGCAGGACCCTCTAGGCTCGGCCCACCGAGGACTGCCCGCCTCGCCGAGGCGGGTGCGGCCAACCGGCGAGCGGACGGAATCAAGCAAGGCGAAGCCCCAAGCTTTGCACAAGATGCCGAGCTCGGCGAAGACTCATGCCAACCCGGCTCGGCGGATCGGAGACTTGCCGACCAAACCACCCCTAGAATAGTAACAAGTGCGGTGTAGCAGTGTTAATTTAATGTCAACCTTACCTAGTATGGAATGAAATTCCTCTGCCAACAAAAGATCCCTGCGGACGGTGGCAGGGACGCGAGTGGCCGGCCCGGGCCAGTGCGAGGCGAGTACACCCAAATTAAATGGGGATGTATATAATTAATTGCAATTGTACTTTTATCTCGCCCAAAAGGCAACAAAAACCATGTATAAATAAGATCTATAAGACACAATAAACGGATCCGAAGCATCCACACTTAAGACCGAGAGACTAACACTCCCAAAGAATCCTCTTGTTCTTTACTAGTTTTCTACATTCATATCAGCATTTATTTCTTATCATTGCTTGTGATTGTTCTTGGATATTTATTATCATAAATATCTCAATCATTATTCTTTTAACCGATTAAATAGCCACATCAATCATCCATAAATATTTCGGTTAACAACACATACCATTAACTCTATTTTTACTATTACTTTTATACACATTCACTATTATTATAATGTTCATACACCTGTTATAAGTATATGTGACGTGATAGTGAATATGTATTATCTTTATATTTTAACAATGATACTATAAAAAATACTTTAATATTTACACAAATTGGTATGAGATGTGTTTGTATTTTATAAAATTGTATCATACAATTTTTTTATTTTTCTTTAAAAAGGTAATTGTCATCCCTTCACCATTTCCTTCCACGTGATTCAAAGGCTTGGCTTGACATTTTTATTATTTGAACTGTCAGTCCATCATCGTCACATATAAAATTATCTCTCCAATGTTTCATGTTTTACAAAATAAATATTCAAAAGAAATAATTGATCTATTTCGTCCACATTAATTATCAATGAATATATGATTGTTTAAATTTTATAAAACTTTCTCATAAATCTATATTTTTGGGAGTTGATCTTGTGTATATCAGTTTTATTGAGTACCTATTTTGCAATCGATATTTTATAATAAAATAATTAATATTATTAAATTAAAATATTTTAATAAAATAAATAATATTATTTAAAATACAACAAAATGCAAATTAGTTTTAATAAAATTTATTTACATCAGACTTTGTTAAGGGAGATTTTGTTAAATTATTTTCTTCCTTGTTTTATATAAAAAAGGTGTTAGAATATATAGTAACATGTAGGTTCATTTGACACCTTATATTTATATAAAGGTTCATCAACAGATAAAAAGTGACGGAGAGGTACAAAAATTGGGGGCAAAAATACATGAATACCCTCCCCCAAATTTTCAGCCGCAAAATGCGGCAAAAAAATTGAAATAGGAGATGCAACAAAAAGATACGGTCAAATCACCGTACAAATCGCACCGTAAAGTGTAGATTACGTAGGCTATAAACTAGATAGTAATTCAAAATCAGTATTTCAATTTTGAATTTCAAAACACGAAACAAACCCTCCAACAAAATTGGGATATATCTGTTTGCGGCGTTCAAAAATCAAAAGACGATTTACGAGTTCCGGTTTGAGAAGAAGGTATGATTCTTGAATTTGTTATGTTGCACAAAAATTCAACCATTAATCTCAAAAAATCACCGTATTTTACACCCAAAAAACGTCTAGAATGGGTCGTGAAAGGAAGAAGATAATTTACATTGATGACGGCGATGAAAGAAAAGCAAGAAAGAGAAAGTACACAGACGATAGAGTTGTTGATAAACGAGGTAAAGTACTTGATCATCGAACATGTTGAAAATTTGATGTTCAAACTTGCTAACCTACTTACCTTTCCCTTTCGGAATTATGATCTTCTTGAATTTTTGTAGTTTCCGTAGCATGAAATACGTGGACAGGACCAACGAAAAGAAAGGTAAAAATTAGAAATTTATTGCATTGAAAATGTATTTTTGTTTCAAAATACTGTCTATGTTATATGTTATGCCTCAAGTACTCATACTCGTACAATTTTTCCGGGAAGGAAGGTGGTTAGATATGTCTACTCAATGGCCCGGTATTTGTGTTTTGTGCATGAATATGATCTAAAATAATCTTTGTAATTTACTATGTTTATACATCATACACTTATGAAACATGTTTTCCTTTCGAGAATCGAGATAGTGACAACGTAATTGTGGAAACACGAAGAAAGAGAAGGACAAAATCTAAAAAGAGAAGCACTACTCATCCAAATTTCGAATCGATGGTATACTTTATGGTTAAATTATCTAAAATTCTTTGAAGTTAAGCGTAATGGTTATGTATAATGTTTGATAATAAATTGAGTAACGAGGAGGGCGTAGAAAGATGAAGAAGATTATTGATGATTCATCATCGAGTCCAATGAAGATACACCACAAAAAAGCGAGAGAAGGTTCTTCGGCCACTTAAGCTGTTTTGGTAATGCTCATGATGTTTGTCTAATTCTTAGAAAATTAAGTATTATGTAGTAGCAACAAATTTTAAATTCTTTTTAAAAATTATTTGTAGGTGAAATTTACATTATCAAGAATGAGACTTATTATATATCAAATACGAGAAGCTGCAATTAAGGAAATAAACAGACCTTAAGTTTAGAGATGATCATTTAAAAAGACTTAAATTGATACCTTTTTGGTTATTATTTGAATCCATCTACACAAGTAATCACGAGAAACTAGGGAAGCGATACATGAAGTACGAGGATGACATAAGGCAGATTCTAATGTGTTTTGACGTTGAGAGTAAAGGTTTTATCATTGGAGGGGAACATATACCTATAGTCGGTAGAGATGCACAACTAATTTTTAGGATTAGTGACGGGAATAAATCAATTGAAAGTAGGGGAGAGCAATATGTGGTATCAAAATGGGTGAGAAGATGTTTTCAAAATCAGATTGAGAGTACAGATACTCCATTTGTCATGTACAAGACCGTAGTTTTCCGTAAACTCAAGGCAATTATAGATAGAGAAACAAATTGACGATGTAGACGATGTGGCTAGGTTAGTACACTGTTACCTCATGGCATCATGTCTAGCACCATTCCAAAATGGATCTTGTTCGTTCCATCTAACCGTGTATCTAGAAGAAATGGAAAAGATATGCGAGTTATGATTGGAGTACTTATATAGTGGAAATGTTGAGAGCTCGAGATCTTGTCTAGTAAGAAGATGAAGGCTGGAGGTTGTGCATTTATCTGCCAGGTAAGAAATTCTCTAATTTAATAAAAGAATACCGTATTACAACAACATGTTTATTACACGAATATTGATGGACTTTTATTTTGTAAAGATTTGGTTATGCGAACACACCGATTTGGTTGAGGCAAAGGCTGATGCATCGTTTCCTAGATTTCTAAACTGGGATATGAATGTAATCAACAAGAATCTCCAACGTGTCAAATCACAAAGAAAGATCATGTAAGTATTTAAAACTAGTTGCAAATTACATTATTATTGTAGCAAAAAATTATGTATTTAACAATATTCTTTTAGGTGAACAAAATTCTTTTGAAAGCTACTTCAAATGAAAAGCAAATCATGACAAATCTGTTGACTTATCGAAATACGGTATTTGACCAAGAGATTATCAAGATAAGCGAGAAAATCAGGTGGTAAAGAATGGTGGGGCGAGAATGCGAAGGTGGTGGAATTGCTTGTGGTCGGTGCTCAAGTGATGATGAGTACGTTGAGGCAACGTGCGACATTGTAAATGATGGAATGAGTGGGTGGCCAATGTGATGATGACAATAGAGGAACGAGGAAGTCATAAATCGGGATAAGGTGAATGAGATGGTGGATTCAACATCCAAAATGCTCAAGAAGACATTGACAAACAAAATGATTTTAGGAAATCACCAAGAAAGGAGTTCGTTGTGATACTTCAAGATTGGAAAGGGATGGTAAATCTACAAGCTGTCGGTTCGCAATTCCATCTTACAGCCTAAACCTTACACAAGAACTTGGGTTAATTCAATCGCCGATTGCACAAATAAAGACCGTTATTGCTGATTTATTTCAAGAGGATGATCATCGGTTTTTGATATTAAGGTGGATGAGGATAAGGAAGACACTAGGAAAAGGGGTGCAACCGAGGAGGAAAAACTAGTATGCAAAAAAATGGGTGAAGAAATTGAAAGGCTGGAGGAGGAGAACAAGAAGATGTTGAAGCATTTCTTGATGAGATAGTGAGAGGGACAATTACATAAAGCGGCTGCAAATGGAAATTAAAACCTTAAAAAAAAGGTGGAAGAGGCGGCCATACCTTACGCTGCACGGTTGTACGAGAATCCAGCGAACTTGGAACATCCGGAAACAGTTGAGAAGGCTGCACATTGCTAAAAAAGAAAACGAGAAACTTCTCAAAGAAAATGCGTACATGGCAAAAAATCTTGAAAAGATCGTTTCGAATGGACGCAACACGTAACACCGGATGACAAAGGTAAGAGTTTAGTGACTGTCCTTCACCAAGCTCACCGATAAAAGGGTGAAGAATCGAGCGAACCGATGGTCGACGAGCTGTAGCAATAACACCCCAACCAAGCACCCAAGAACTGATTAATTTGGCGTAAAACAATGAAAATTGTGACTTTGAAACGGAAATAAACAGCAGATTGTGATCGCGAGAGAAAACAATCCGTTGTGCTCGGCGACAAGTATCTAGCAAAAAAAGACAGACGGATGTTTAAGGGACCAGATTGAATACTCTTGGCAACCGAAGGAGCAGGGTAAGTAAACGTAAAAAATTGAATATTTGAACAAATGTAATATACTTACTAACCTTTATTAACTCTTAACGGTTTATGTTTGAACAGAGTGCAATTTGGACAGTGTAAGTCCATTCGCTTGACAGTGATTAGCGATTGTATTGCTATACTTCATCACCAGAGACTTAATAACGCGGTAAATAACTTTGTAAATTTTCAATCATAATAGTTCAATAAATATTAACATTTACTTATTCTTGCCAATTTAGATAATTGATTCATGGTCGACCTCATGCAATTTACAATGTCAAAGAACACAATGGTCTTCACTTCACACTTTGTTGGGTAAGAAATTCACCCATAATCCACATATATGTATGTATTGTCCGTGATTATAATCATAATGTTTTTATTAATTTATTTAATTTATGTGCAATCATTGATCAAGGCAAATGATAGAAGTCCAAGAGGACCACCTTTGGTGAATTTGATTGACAAGAAAATAGACGATTGTATAGACATGGACTGTTTGTTGTTCCCGATGCTAGCCATGGTACATGGAGGTTCATCAAGAGGAGGGCGATCATTGGACACCGCGAAACTCAATCGAAGAAGAATGAATGGAAGTTCTATAATTCGATGCGTCCTAGAAGAAAAGGAGGAGTAGACCAACACATGACACAATCATTGCTAGTGGTAAGAAATTGTTTCCTGCAAAAAAATAAATCTTTAACACTACACCGTTATATTGATATATATATATGACACAGGTGAAATATGTGCAAAACAAGCTTCGTGAAATGTTTACAACACATAACCCCGCTCATCCGTTCTCGATGAAGCAATTAGTAGGTCCCATATCGAAGATAGCTTGCAACAATCACCGGATTATTTGGATTGTGGCATCATTGTGTGTAATCTCATAGAGACATTTTGTGGACAAAAAGACTGAACAAAGGTGAATACGGCCCAATTTCTGTTGCAAATTTTAGATCAAAGATGGTCGAATGTTCCTTGATCTTTGAAAATGCAATAGTTTGACGGCGAACACACGGTTAAGTGATAGGGGCATGAATTTTCAGTATTTTACAACCATTAATTTAAATGGCTCATGTAAAACTAACAATTTGCAGAATATTTATGTTTGGACTCGAGTTTTCCATTCCGAGAAAATATGCTACCTTGTGCAATCTAATTAGACTTGTTGTGCAAAATTAACGTTTTGTTGTGCAATTTACGAATATAGAATGTTCAAGGGGAAAAAATTGATTGTGCAAAACCTATGGCTTTACCTAAAGATTTATTATGTTGTTCAATCTTTTTATTATCTTGTTCATTTAATTTAATATATTGTTCAATTAATTACCATCGATTGTTCAAAAATTTGAAATGATGTTCAAAAGGTTTGTTTCTTGTGCAAGTTCAATAAACTTAGCAATTGAACAAAAATCTAAAAGTGAACTAACATACATAAACTTCTGGCATCGAGGCCTTATCTAATTACACCATTTTAATTGAAATTAATTTCGACTTTTAGATTTACGAATATAGAATGTTCGGGGGAAAAAAAATGATTGTGCAAAACAAAGAACCGTGAATTTACCCAGAAATAGAATGACTAATTAGACTTTGTTGAAAAATTGTATATTATTAACTATACACTATTTGTGAGATTTGTTTACATTGTTGTTCAACGATAAAAGGTATTGTTCAATTCGGAGAAACCTATGGCTTTACCTAAAGATTTATTATGTTGTTCAATCTTTTTATTATCTGTTCATTTAATTTAATATATTGTTCAATTAATTATCATCGACTGCTCAAAAATTTTCAAATGATGTTCAAAAGGTTTGTTTTGTGCAAGTTCAATAAACTTAGCAATTGAACAGAAATCTAAAAGTGAACTAGCATACATAAATTTCGGCATCAGGCCTTATCTAATTACACCATTTTAATTGAAATTAATTTCGGCCTTTTTAAAGCCTTTTGCATTGGGCCTTATCTAATTGACCCATTTATATTAAAATGTTTCAATACTAAAGACACCGTAGCCCAAATTATATTGTTCGATAAATTACCATCGACTGTTCAAAAAATTTGAAATGATGTTCAAAAGGTTTGTCCACTAAATTTGCAATTCTTTGTTGAAATTCTCACCATTGTTCAAAATGTCTGTTAAGCTGTGCAAATTCATTACAAGAGTTGTGCAAAAATAAAGTGAGTAAAACATACAAACAATACATAAACATATATAGTGAAAAAGATATCTAAAATTGAAATAACATAATAAAACATTAGATATTGTGAAATAATAAATCGGATATTACATTACATTAGAAAAATTCCATTCCAGGATTATTTAACCTTTTTATTATGTTGATCGATTACTTAAATTTATAGTTCATTAAATTTGCAATTGCTGCTCGTAAATAATACACTTTGTTGTTCAACATATTTGTTAGCTGTGCAAATACATTACAAGAGTTGTGTAAAAATAAACTGAACAAAACATACAAACAATACATAAACTTAGATATTGAGCAGATAACTAAAATTGAAATAACATAATAAAACATTAGATATTGTAAAATATTACATCGAGATATTCCCTAACTATTACAAAATAAATTCCCTAACTATTACAATATAGGGGGTGGCCTAATCATGCTTTGCCAACACCAAAATTTAACCAACTTGTCTCGCATCCACATCATCGACTCTATAACATAGTCTTGTTCGTACACAAAATCAAAAACAACCCTAACACCAATAGGGAATATCTCACAAAGCAAGTACCGCTCGAGATACATTGTAATGACAAATTGGAGGAGCAAGGTTTAACTGAACCCAATCCAATGATCCCTATTCAGTAATTGTGGATGCGGCCATATATTGTTACTCGGTGGATTATTCATAAAACGGGAATTACAAATAAGCTGACCTACCACTGTCTAATGCAATCATCCTAGCTCTATCACCTAAACTTTGATTTCATCCGGTACAGAGATTAAATTATAACGCTGGAAAAAATCACAATTATCATTTGCATTAAAAGAACAAATTGATAATTGTCCATTTGACACCACTTGAAAATAGAATAACCCATATGCAAAAACAAGTGGGTACAAACAGAGGTCTTTCATAAGGAAAACGCCGCACATTTACCCAACTGTTTGTAACAGAGGAGTAAATTTGAACCTCTGTAAGGAATTCCCTACCCATAAATAAAGCAACCCTTACAATTTTGTACTCGTTTCTTGCGGAAAAATAACCCAACCCAAAATTAACAAAGGCTTCCGGGGTGATCCTAGATATGAATGTGGAAAAATGATCTTCGAAAATGGAATCCTACGCCTCTCTTTAGTAAATGGATTAGCTAAAAAGAAATCATCACTCCAATTGCAGATGCAATTAACTCCTTCACAACAACCAAGAATGGTTTTTCTTTCATCCCCTGCTCATTAATCCTAATATTAAGATGGTTTTCATATGGTGATCTAGCATACCTCAATGCTTGTCCAATATGCTCTGCTCCAGTAAAAAACTCCAATTGATGTTGTTTCTTCATTTCTTCGAAATTACTCTTCCCGAAGTCTTGAATCGATTTGCCTCTTCCAGAGCTTGGATACGCATCGCCAAATACACAGTGATTTTGGCGGGAGAAGGATGAGGATATTCAATATTATTTCGAATGGGAGTGTTGGATTTGGTTTTCAGGAATGCAAGACGAAGATTTCAGATTTTTGTTGTGCTTCATTGTTATCGCCCGGGTTTTTTCTTGAGTGATGATTTGAAATGGATAGAAACTTAACTTTGCGTAAGATTATATGAACAGTTGCGATAATTATACTTGGTTTTTGTGAAAACACAGTATGCATGTGTAAAGACAAGGAATATGTAAAGACATTATATTTAATCTTTTTCAATATGATATAACGATGAATAATCGCACAAGTGGCGGTTGATTTAAGCATTAAGTTGCATTCTAATTGTGTAGGGAGGTTAATCACTCGAAACTTAAAGTTAAAAACTATTTTTCTTGTGGATAAGTTATTATAGTTTTGTTTTCAAAAAATTAAAAAAAAAAAAAAGAAAAACTGAACATTATTTTGTTGTTTGAATATTAATGATATTAACGCTTAAAATAAAAAAATTTCCAGTTTTAAAAAAATTTCCAGTTTAAAAAATTTACAGTATACATAAGCTTGCAAAACTAATAATACAAAAATGCACAATAAAATATTATAATTGCACAATATTCAATAAAAATGACAATAACCTATTATTATTGCACAACATTGTCGAATATACCGCACATGTGTCTAATAATCCTGCACAATGATAAGCCCAAAATAAGGCCCAATTAATGAAATCCCAAACAAAATTAATTATTAGTGCACAAAACTTATCTTCACATGTGTATTATTTCGAATGACAATTAACAAAATTCCTAACACACAAAGAAAGTTATCCTAACAAAATAGTACTATAAAATATTATTGCACAATAAATTATTATAATTGCACAACATTAAAAAAATGACAATAAACTATTGTGATTGCACAATAGTTTCAAAACCGCACAAGTGTATAATAATGCCGCACAAGAATACGCCCAAAATAAGGCCCAAATAATGAAAGCCCAAAATCACAAAATAAAACTATTAACAACTAACAAAATTGACCGTTTGAATCACAAAGGAAAACCAAGAATCACAAAAAATGGTACCATAAGCATTATTAGTGCACAAAACTTATCTTAACAAAAACATTGCTCAACTAACAATATAAAATACCATGATAAATTATGAGTATTGCACAAAGGTAAAAACATGACTAAAATATAAACACCGGTAAAAAGACAAAAATTTATAAAGAAAATCAATATTACTTGCACAATAAATAATTATATTTGCACAACATTAAAAAAAAATGTCAATAAACTATTATTATTGCACAACATTGTCGAAAAATCGCACAAGTGTATAATAATGCCGCACAAGAATAAAACCAGTAATAAGGCCCAAGTAATGAAAGCCCATAATCTCTCACAACATAAAACTATTATCAATTAACAAAATGGGCCGTCTGAAATAACAAACTTCCTAACACACAAAGGAAAGCTCAGAATCACAAAAAATGGTCCTATTATCATTATTAGTGCACAAAACTTATCTTCACAAAAACCTTGTTCAACTAATAATATAAAATTCCACAATAAATTATGATTATTGCACAACAAGTAAAAAACATGACTAAAATATAAACAACAAAAAAGGCATAAATAATAAAAGAAGACTAATATTATTGCACAATAAATTATTATAATTGCACAACATTAAAAAAAAAAGACAATAAACTATTGTTATTGCACTGTGATGTCAAAAAAGCGCACAAGGGAATAATAATGCCGCACAAGAATAATCCCAAAATAAAGCCCAATAATAATGAAAGCCCAAAATCACAAAATAAAACTATTAACAACTAACAAAATTGTGATTTGAATCACAAAGGAAAGGAAATCCCAGAATCACAAAAATGATACCATAAGCATTATTAGTGCACAAAACTTATCTTAACAAAAACCTTGCTCAACTAATAATATAAAATTCCACGATAAATTATGCTTATTACACAAAGGTCAAAACATGACTAAAATATAAACACCAAGAAAACGCATAAATTATAAAAGAAGATTAATATTATTGCACAATAAATAATTATAATTGCACAAAATTCAAAAAAATGTCAAAAACAATTATTATTGCACAACATTGTTGAAAAAGCTGCACAAGTGTATAATAATGTTGCACAAGAATAAGCCGAATAAGGCCCAAATAATGAAAGCCCATAATCTCTCACAAAACAAAACTATTATCAATCGGCAAAATGGGCCGTTTGAAACACACAGAAAGTATATGACCGTTATAATTTGACCGTTAATAACACAACGGGTAAAAAAATCACTATAAATATCACCCAACAAAGAAAAAGGAATTCAGATCCAAGATACTAAATAAACTAGCCGTAACAACAACAAAAAAATAACAATAACAAAGAAAAATGTCTCAAACTTCAAAGAACAACATATCCAAGATACTCAAAGTCATTCTCGCAACACCCGCCGCATTTGTCCTACAATTAAGGTATCCGAGACACGAATGAATCCGGGAAGATTGTACTATCATTGTGATCGACATGGTTGGTCTCACCGGTGCACTCCCATCGAGAGGAATACAAATATAGGTGAGGCATAAGAAGTTTCAAGTTACAGGAAACAAGATGACAACAATTCCAACCAAAACAAACACAGAAGAAACAATTACAACAGTAAACATAGCAACAATAGTATTTGCAAACTTATTGACAATGATAGTTGTGATAATATTATGTATTGTAATATCAAAATTAATGTATTGATGAAAATTGTAATGATCCTTGCTGCAGAATAAAAAGTATCTATGTATTGATGATAATTGTTCATACAAAAGCACCATTCAATACAACTTTCCCAGTAAAAGTAAGCCATGTAAAACTTGTACTTGTACATAATGTTCAAGTTTGACACCTAACAAAATCGGGATTGCAAAAATAAAATGTGATACCTAAAACACAAAAAGTGGAAAATATCCCGTCTTCACCTTGGGGCCTGCAATTCCAGATAACAAAAAGACAAAAATCAAGAACCACAATGAAAGCAACTAATACATATTCTAAGATTAGTAAAACTAAAAAAAAAAGAAACATACGCGAAATCAGATTGTTTCTTCTTGGAAGATGACATGAGTTTCTTCTTATTAAATTCACCATAGGACGTGATTCTTGATTTCTTAGGACGACCGGCATACGACTAATCTTAGGTGGTAAGATCTTCCGAGACGCATCATGTAATTCAAATTTTAGCGTCGAGGAACGGGGTTAATATTTGTTGCATAAGTCTGCTTATATGTCCCGGTGAAATAGCACTCCTCTATATAATCAAAACGAGAATCACAATTACGCTGAATCACTGCAGTGCGCGCAAGGGAAACCCGGTGGTTTGCCACAAATAGCATGAGCAAGTCCTCCTATTGAGATCAACAACACAAGAAATATCTGTTAATACTTCGAACTCACCACCGGACATGAATTAACAATCCAAGACATACCAACTTCACTTAAAATACTCCATTCAACATCCTTAATTGGTACTAAGGGAGTATTCCGCCATTAGATTGAGACCTCCTTTCAACAAACCAACGTGAGACATTCTTCCGTATCCAATCACATAAGAAGGTCACCGGGAGACTACGAGCTTCAACTAACCAATTATTAAAGGACTCGGCAAAGCATTAGACGTCATTTCTCCATAACGAATTATGTTAGGAGAGTATGCCACCGCCCATTTCTCGAATGGAAGTTGTGCAACCCATTGTTCACCCAAATCACCACCAAGCTGGATGAATTTTTTCATGTTCTCATCAAACAAACGCTTGGTAGGAGCATAAGCACACGCCTTGAACAAATCACATAAACCATAACGACTACGGTGCTTTTTTCCGTAAGAAAACGACCCCTAAGGTTTGCTAGTAGATGAAAAAGACAAAAAAAATGAACATCATCCTGAAATAGATGATTGAATGCCGCAATAATACCGGAATTCCCGGATATATAAAAGATTTTCTTCTTATGCTTCACATGATCTTTTATGTTTGACAAACCATGTCCAATTTGAAGTATTCTCACTGCATACAATTGCAAACGCAACAGGGAAAAGACCTAAAAACAAACATAGAAACGTAAAAAAATATCAATGTACAAGTTCGCAAAACCAAACAAAATTAATAACAGCAAGAATGATATCATTATTGCCATCCTTCGCAAAGAGGCTGTGAGCGTAATCCCTCTAGAACGACCCTTAAGGAACGTACCATCCAAAACAAAGATTGACGACAAGATTCAAACCCAACTATCGAAGCATGAAAAGCTAAGAAAAGCCTTTGAAATTCATTAGAAGATTCATCCTTCTCAATAAAAGCAACACTACCTGGATTTGTCCTATTTACTGACTTCAACATACCATCTCAAATTATCATATGAATCTTCATAACTACCAAATATACTATCAACTCGCAAAGTGAGAGGCACGATACCCTTTTTGGTAAGGCGCTTCAATGCCGTAATTATTCCTCACAATATTAACTAACTCGTAACCACCAATTGTCGGTTTCGACTTGACTTCTTTCAACGCAAGTGACCAATAATTCTAGATCCAAGCCGTTTGCCTTTATAATTTAACAATTTATCCGTACAACCGTGTGATAGATTAGCTTTATAAATAATGAACTCACCGGTCGAATCCTTTTCTTAGCCCTAACAAACCAATTGCAACCCCCCTTCAACGCACACCGCGTATATGTATCGATCGGTATTTTTTTAGATATTTTAATAGAAAACCTAAACGAGTTGAGTACTTTACTAATGATTTCCTAAATTCAATCGCGCCACCCACAAAAACAAAGACCAACACCACCCTTCATGAGGTCTACCCAAGAATCCGACAGTACGAAACTTTAGGAATGGGAGGATTAATGTCAAATGACTCGCAAACTTAAATCACGGAAAAATCAGCAAAGCCACCAATAACAGGATTGTCTCAAATCATAACATCACTACACGCACCATAATCACCTTGGGGTTGTTCGCACACGCGCACATTTACATCAACTATATTAGTATGTAAACCATCGCATATGCTATGTATATCTGTGATATCATCGTCACCCTCCAAAACACATTCATCCACACTACCAAACGTACAAAATAAAGAGAAATAACCTTTCTTTAGCTGAGGCCATTTCATCATAACTCGCGAACAAAGTTGATCAAACGAATTGTGTCCACGAAGAGCTATCAATTTCCTTAAGCCATCAAACTTCACAAAGAAACACAAGAGAATGTTCTGTTGACCCATAAAATCAACCATGAAAAACAGAGTGCATAAAAATCTCGCTCCCACTTAAAACCCCTAAACCGACGATAAAGAAAAATCGAAATAAAAAAATCAGGAACAAGCAATATATCCAACAAATAACACATTTTGAAAATTTGAATTTCCAAAAAATAATAAACTAAAAAAAGTACGAAGATGTGACGCTGAGAGAGGAACGATCACAAGGGCGGGATTTTATCGGGAACGCTGAGAGAGATGAACGCCGAGAGAGAGTCAACTACCGAGATTTTATCGGGAATAGTAATGTGTGCGAGATATAACGAAGCCGAGAGCAAAAGGAGGTGAGAGAAACCGATATGCCGAGAGAAACCTAAATCTCAAATTAAGGGCATTATAGACAAAACACACAAGCAATTAAAAAAGCTTGAACCTGTGTGTAATTCAAGCCCTCAGTTGAACTATGTTGTCATTTTTTCTAGAATATATATGAAACTGCATTGGAATATTTCCCTTAAGTATATTTTGGACTCGATTTTTCTCAAATCTATTAGGACATCTACTGTATTTTATATATTGGTGGGGATTATTAAAATTTGTAAATTCAGCCTGTTATAGATTAAACATGTTCAATTTTTATGCAAATTGTACGTTGGAGAAATTGGTTTTGAAATAAAAAATTAATTAGTCATTTAATGACAGTGTTGTACATTCGTCCCTGACTAATTTTTCGAAGGCATAGAGTTTAGTTTTTGAGCATAAGATCGATCTACTCGTGGAATAGATGATATTGAGTATTTATAATCTCTAAAATTAAATTTTGGTGAGTGAAAAATTAAATTTTATTTCAAGAACGTGATATTTTATTGGAATCGGGTAGTAAAGTTGTCATTTCAGAAAAGTTTTGGAGTATGTGGAATTTTAATTGTAAATTTTATTCTTTGTAATTTTTCACTTTCACATTTCTTATTTTTATTTTTGTCAAGGGTAAGGCAATTGTTGATGCACTACAAATCAATATTATTAAAAAGGGTCAATTACAAATAGGTTCAAGAAAATTTAAAATTGTAAATAGATTTAAAAATATTTGCACAAAGAAGATACAAGATAAATTTGCACGGAAGACAAAAATATTTACACAATGAACCTAATTGCAATTTTGAAATACTTTTTGAACCTATTTGTAATAATTTCTTAAAAATATTGTCATTTTGCGGGGTACATGTCAATTTTTTGTCAAGCTTTTCTTTGAATTTATTATTAAAAATAAAATAAAAAGAGCTTACATTTAAATTTAAAATAAACAAATAAAATGCATATTCAAAATAGACTCAACTTGACCATAAATTTTCATGAGAAAATTACTTTTAAAAGTCTTGACTACGCCACTAATTACAATGAAAATACACTCGTTTTTTTAGTTGCTATTGTGAAGAAAAAATGTCAACATCAAATTAACTTTGGTTTACTGCCTTTGTTGACTTCATTATAATAAAATATAGCTGCTTTATTAAACTTATTTTCCTACTGTTGAAGTCATTTATTACTACTACTATTATTATTATTTTCAAATCTATATGTGATGCAAGCAGAAATCCACAATGGAATGCATTTAAGAATAAGATAATGGGCAGGTCTATTATTATTATTTTCAAATCTATAGATACTGTGTGATGCAAGCAGAAATCCACAATGGAATGCATTTAAGAATAAGATAATGGGCAGGTCTATTGTAAATTAAATTTGAAGGGTCTCTCTCGTGAATCAAATTTTAGGGGAAAAATTTAATCTATATTAAAAAAATAGATTCAGTTAATCTGTTAAAAAAAAAAAAAATTCAATTGATCCGACTAATACCCTTTAAGTAATATAGATCATAACCTTCAATTATCATGACTAACACCATTTGCTTTGTAATGTTATCACGATTTATACTATTTAGTACTAATATATAACATATTATACATTTACCACGACAAATACCCTTTAGTAATATAGATAATACGATACCCTTTAGTAAATAAATCAAATTTCACCATAAATTCTTGTTAATAGTACACTTTGCCTTAAATTAATGTTCAATACATATTTCATCCTCAAACATGAACTACTATGTGCTTCTTCAAACTCAATTTATCTAAAAACAGAAATTGTCTGAAATTGATCTATTATAAAAGAGTTTGATGGAACGAACAAACTCTATTTTGAATTTGTATTCTAGTAAATACATTGAAAATTTAATGTCTAAGGGGAACTATAAATCTAGTGCAAACTACGGTATCACACTTCTTCTATTACTGTCATGCACTATACAGATTCATCGACTAAAGATGTTGCTCATGGATAAGCCCCGAGTTCTTGAAACGGGAACCATCTCAAAGCTAGCCGCTTCCATCCAGTTGCCCGAGGGAGGCAAGGTGTGCCATATATTGCTACGTCGAAAGATAAGGGTAAAGAAATTAACAGAAGATCAATAATAAAATTTCTCGAAACAAAGTGTAGATATTGAAGCAGAAAAGGCAGGTTGTGTTCCAATACTCTACACAAAAACATCGATTCGTTCAACATCAATTGATATGAAACATTCTGAGAACAAGCCATTCAAATGACATTTAGATAGAAGGGAAGGCAGGGAGTAGCATAGGTACACTTGACCTAAGATGTAATATTTTGAATACTGACTAATCACACAATATCCTCAGGTATTTTTATTCACAGCATGTTTATTTTGAGTGATTACAAAGGATATAGTTTGTTTTTCCTAAAATTCAAGTGTTTGTTATTATTGATTTATATTACTTATTGCCCGCAAAAAATATGAAAGTCTACCATATATTTTCCAATTTTTGAGTGAAAATGTATCCCTCCCTTAATGAGATATTAAAATTATCATCCACTTATTACCAAGTTAATTGACAAAAATATCTTTTTTATTTAAAAAAATAGTAAATGGGGGTATAATTGTAAAATTTTAACTTATCACATGAATTAATTCTCAATACAAACACTTGAAAATATTATGACTCATGTTAAACTATGTTGTAATATATATTAACAAACATGTAATTTGTATGATTTAGTAAAACATATCATATATAAAAAGTGATGTATCACATGTTTCACTATCTCTCAAAATTTAATACCCCAAAACAAACAGTCCTTATTTGAAAAAATTCATAAATAATACCTGATTCCAAAAATCTTTCGACGAAAAGTGATTTAGCTTATTATTAATCATTATTAATCAAGGATTTCTTATATAGAGCGAATGACCCTCACTAATTGCGAATACTAATTTATTAAGAATTAACCGGATTGAAGATATAGCATCATCGTTGGCTGGAATCGAAATATCTACAAGATCGGGGTCACAATTTGTATGTCATGAAACATTAGTGGTCTTTTTTCTTTTGGGAGAAGGCCTGTAAAAGTTTCTATGAAGAGATGATTTGGTATCATCTACTTTTGCAGATCTAGTCAGGAAAAACAAAAACCCATCTGAGTTGCATAGAATGCTATCAAGTGAGATCTGTTTAAATTTTCATGCATCAAAAGCATACAATATACAAACTAATAAGAAAAAGAGGTCCCAGTCATGATTTACTTACGGCATGATATGCATACGGTGATTTCCCTTGGCGCTCAAAGTGTTTAGCCAAAATGCTCCATTCAATCGGTCCCCACTCCTCTATTTCAAAACAATTGCCAAGTGCAGCTTTATATAACTACAAACAATATCAAGATCACAATTAGCCAAATTCAAACTAAAAAAAAGCCCAAGGTTCTCCCAAAGTGCACACACTCAAGTGTAGAGTACAAAAATTGTAACACTGCTCACAGAAAATATGGAGCACAATCATCAGATATATAAGACTAAAAAAACAAACGCTTGCAGCAATTTGTAGTCTAATAAATTTATATTAACCACCAGAACGGAATTTAGAATGTGCCTAAATTGAGTTCAAGGTTCTTTTTGACATTTCAGCAAGTAATTGGATATCAGCATCCAACATAATAGTTAAAATTAATTTATACATGAAAAAGAACTCAAAAAGGTCAAATAATTTTGAAGCTATTAATGTGGCCTGAGCTTAGGGCGCATGTTTTTCATATCTTTGCTCCAACACTGTAGGAGCTTAGCCAGAGGCACACACCTATGTTTAATTCCACAGGCTATTACACAAATCAAGTTAATGAACTAATGTATTCAACAAAGAAAAAATGTTCAGTTTTCTTAATAAACCCGAACCCCGTGTTAATGAACTAATGTAAATCCAAGAGAGAAACAATTGTCCATTTTCTTAATAAATCTGAACCTGTTACCAACAAAGAAAGAAATGCATTTTTCATAATAAATGTGAACCAACACACCTTTCCTGTGTCCGTAAGAAGCTCAGTCCCAGCAGCAAAAAGATGCATAGAATTGATCAGCATTCGAAAATCCAGCTCTCTTCCTACATTATCCAAATAAAAACGAAATCAATATTAGACACACACAACAAGTTATTACACCACATACGCCTCAACCGAGCGTCATTCATGCTAACCGTATTATCACTGAATGTTTTATACTTAACTAATGCAAAGTACTATGTGGACAATGTTCACAGTAACAAGATCCGTACACCATTACCCATTATGTGTGTTTCTTTGTTTTGCTTCCAATGCACCGGTTAAATATTTAGAGATATGGATAGTTATTTAGTGTTAAAAACGTTCACATAATATGCACTCTCAACTAATTATTTAGTCAAAGTCTGTAGGTATAATTTTGGTAGGAGTCTATAATTGTTTGCTATTATTTGAATGAGAAAAACAGTACTTCAAATTGTTGACATCTTTACTTGTCTTCTATAAGTTCGACCAACATTAAAGGCAACGCTTTGCGATCTAAAAACTTACGTGTTGTTGGTGTGAGCAAAGCTGACGACTGCAGTGAAACAGTAAAATGCAGTATAACCCGCCATTCTCCGAAACCTCTGAATATTCAGAATCTCTAACCAAGCATATTTGAGCTGCTGCCACATCTTGATGGAGCACAATACGTAGTTACTCCTGAGAAACAGATGTAAAACCCATACAGACATTTCATTGAACACTTTACAGGTAGAGCTGGCAAATCGGGCGGGCCGGACCGGCCCTGAACTGGTCAGGCCTACCAAATGGAAGCCCAGCCTGGCCCTGTATGGGCCAACGGGCTAGTGGGCCAGTCCAGCTTTTTCTATTTTTAAAATTGTATCAATTAAATTGATCCATCATCTATTTAATTCCAATAGCAATAACAAAATCAGGAGAGAGAATAAAAAGGAAAAAGAAAACAAAAATATGAATCTCAATCAAGAGTATACTGTATACATATGCATATACAAAAACCTGGGAGAAAATAGAAAAGAGTTCGAAATCAACAGCTCATTTCTATCCAAAAATTAATCAAAATTGATCAGCCATCTGTAAAGATTGAAGAAACTGTCGAAGAAATCGTGAGCAAAATAGATCGGGAAAGAAGGGAAAGGAGTTGAGAGAGAAAAGCAGATATTTTATTTCATCAAATCTGCGTAATACAATAAAACCAGAAAAGAAAATAATGAATTCAACTCGTCATCTTCTTCGAAAAACTGATTCCTCTGAAAAAACATCTTTTTGTTCAGTCTTTTTACTTCTTTTTAGTCTATAGATCTTTATGTCCAAATACTCATCATTTCATACATAAACGGTACAGAAAAAGAATATAAGTCAATACCACTTTTTTCGTGCTTGGCTGGACGACGGCGAGGGAGGCCAAGGAGTTGCGGACCCGCGGTGTGGGCGACGGTGAGGGTAGGCGCCGCTGTGCGTGCTACTATGGGACGAATCAAGTTTTTAGGGTTTCTTTTTTGTGTGTATTCAAAATGGATTAGAGCTGTAATTGGCCTTTAAATCAGGTTCTTTACACCTCCTTAATAACTCTATTTCTTATCTTACTCTACTGGTAGATGCACCTATAATACCCTTTATCAATTTATAAATTCACACACCCATGTGTTATTCGCCAACCGCGCCGGTGTATCCTAACCAGCAACAAATCTAACCAATATACCAGAAGCAAGAACAATTATTCCCAGGGCCAAAAAAAAACAACAATTGTCAATTAAGGATTGTCAACAGGGCAGGGCGGGGCGGGGGACATCCCCATCCCGTCCCCGTGAAATCGGGAGTCCTCGTCCCCGTCCCCGCAAACTAAACGGGAAAAATTCTTCCCCCATTTCCCGCCCGGCCAGAGATTCTTGTCCAGCGGGATTCCCCATCCGACCGCTTTATTTTTTAATAATTTTATAAATTTTAATAATGAAAACAAACATATAAAAATACATAAAAATATAAAAAATATTTCTAAGAGGTGCTACTTCTCCGTCCCGGGAAGTTGTGCATACTTCCGGCGAAAACTAAGAAAAAAGCTGATTTTGTTGACTTTTTGATCAAATAAAAAGGATATTAACTTGCACAGACAACTTTGTTGACTTTTATTTTCATTTTTGGTGTGTGCACAACTTTGTGGGACAAATAAATAAGGAAACTCACAGACAACTTCTGGGACGGAGGAGTACTATTTTATTTAATTACACTGTTTACAACTAGTATGCAAAGAAGAAAATCAGGGCCCTCACTCTATGTTTCAACAAAATCAATCGAGGAAAAAGAAAAACTGAGCATAACCAAACACAAAGAAAAAACTAAGGTTTCTTCTACCCATTTTTGGGAAGAAGAAAGTAAAGAAAATAGGGTCATGAATCAAATTAGGAAATAAAATGAGCAGCAGTGGGTTTGTGAAAAAATGAACATAAAATAAACAAGTAGAAAATGGGGTTGAATTCTTGTACCGCTGAGAGATGGCCGACGGCGAGTCGGCGACGGAACAAGAAATGGAGGAGGCGGCGGCGGTGGCGCTTCAGGCGGTGAGGACCCGACGGCGTGAGTAAGCTGGACGGCAGTGAGTCGGCGATGGCGGGCACGCGGTGGAGGAGACGTGAAGGATGCCGCAGTGAGGAGCGATGAATCAGTGCGTGAGTTCTGTTTACTGACTCTCTTTTAGTTCTAGGTTTTCTAATCTAATGTATTTTAAAAAAAAATTACTATTAATTTAAAATCATACTCCTCCATCTCACAATCTGTATATGCATTGTGAAAATTAACAAGGTCAACTATCATATCATTCATATAAAACAATTTTTATACAAATATTACTATGAAATAATTCTCACACAAAAATCACTAAAAAGTCAATGTGCAAATAGTTGTGGGACGGAGAGTAGTATAAAATAGGGATAAGGTACAAATTGGACCATAAACAAATGTCTCGGTATAAATTAGACCCTCAACTATTTTTGATACAAATTGGATTCTGAACTAATGTCTCAGTACAAATTGAACCTCAAACTATTTTTGGTACAAATTTGACCCCAAACTATTTTTTAAACAAATAAACACTTTTACTTTTAAAATTAAACAAATAGCCCCTCAACTAATAAAATAAAATATGGAGACCCTCTCATTAAATGAGTTGACATAAAATATTATTATATTAGTGGATAAATTGATAAAAAAATTAAAAATATTATGATAAATTCTAAAAAATGAGTGAAACATCAATAACACTTTTTTCAATAATGGACTTATTTTTTTAATATACAATATAATGTAAAATTATAAAAAAGAAGTATTTTATCAATAAAAAACTATAATAAATTCTAAATTGGACTTTAACTTTTAAAATGAATATGTTCTTCAACTAATAAAATAAGACATGAAGGTCCCTTTGATTATAGTTTTAAAACAATAAAAGTATATATAAAAAATATAAACGTAATAGTCTCGTATTTTTAGAAAATAATTTCTTTATTATTTTACGGATTTTTAATATTATGATTTTTTAAATTTTATTTTATTTTTAATTTATTATATTAAATTAGTTATCTTCTTTTTTATTATAATTTAACATTATATTATTGATTAAAAAAATATGAGTCCATTATTATACATAAAAGTGTTGTTGATGTTTCACTCATATTTTAAAATTTATCATAATGTTTTTAACTTTTTTATCAATTTATACACTAATATAATAATATTCTATGTCAATTCATTTAATTAAAGAGTCTCCATATTTTTATTTTATTAGTTGAAGGTCTTATTTGTTCATTTTAAAAGTAAAAGTGTTTATTTGTTAAAAAAATAATTTGGGTACAATTTGTACCGAGACATTAATTTAGGGTCCAATTTGTACCAAAAATAGTTTAGGGTTCAATTTGTACCGAGACATTAGTTCGGGTCCAATTTGTACCTTATCTCTATAAAATATTATATATATGTTAAAATAATAAACTCCCTCCGTCCACTAAATCTATGCTCACTTGCCTTATTTGGACGTCCACTAAAACTATGCTCATTCTATTTAAGGAAATAACATACTTAATTTATACCCTTTTTGAATCACATAATTACAACAAATGCCACTCAATTATTCCTACAACTTAAAATCCAATTAACACAAATTAAAAAAATAAAACTAAACCAGCCAATTACTCAAATTTCAATTAAATTATCCACCCAATTAACATATCAATCACATTAAACCCTCATTCTCTCCTGTCGATCTCATTTCTCACTCTCTCTCTCTCTCTTCTTGAATGTTCTTAGTCTCCCTCTTAAACCCTAGTTGTCGCCTCTATTCTCTTCTCCCATATGTTTATCGATGTTAAGCACTCGATTCTCCGATTATAAGTTCCGATTTATCGGATTCTCCGATTATTCCGTGCGGTTGGGAAGGCCGAGGATGAGATGGCCGAGAAAGCCCCAACTCTGCCACCGCAGCTCCACCCAAATCGACGGCGGCGCGTCGCCTCCGATAAGTTGGAGGCCCTCACGGAACCTCATTTCTTTCGAGACCGTAGAGATAAAACCCGACCAATTTTTCTCGAGAAACGGCGGACGTCGTACTCCGTAAAACTTCAGGTGCTCTTTCCGCATAAATTAATTAAGTTTTACGGATCATAATCTCGTAAAGCCGAGATGCCGAATAGTGTTTGAAAATCGGAGAGAATGAAAGAAGAAAAATCAATCCGTAAACTAAGAGAGGGGGTACCGTAACATTGCGAGATATAGTTGTGTTTTCTTTTCTTTTCTTGGCCATTCTTGTTAATTAATTAATTTTGTGGCTTAATTAGTGATTACTATTAATTAATTAGTTTTTGTGGCTTAATTAACGATTGCAGAGGGTACCGAAATACCCCTCCATCTCTCTTACTTTTTGAATATTTATAAATATTTTATTTATCGCCCTTAAAACCTGTGCCCATTTCAATAGGCATAGATTTAATGGGCGGAGGCGATATAATATATATTATTTAAATATTATCGGGCATGCGGGGAATACTTGTCCCCGTCCATCCCCGTTACTGGGCATATTTTTTCCCGATCCCGGCCCGTGCGGAATTTAAACGGAATTCTCCGCCTGCTCAGTGGCGGATTCCACGCGAGGAACGGATTCCCGCCCCACCGCTAACTCTAGATCGCACAACTTGAAAAAAGAGCAGAATAATCAACAAACGAAAAGGCGAACAAAGAAACCGAAAGTTGCAATAATTTTCCATTAATTTACGCGAAAACATCTAACTTTTTAGCCCAAACTATTGTTAACCGAAATATTTATGAGTGATTAATGTGGCTTTTAATCGGTTAAAAATAATAATGATTGGGATATTTATGGTGATAAATATCCTAGAACAATCACTAGCAATAATGAGCAATAAATATCGAAATAAATGCAGTAAAAGCAAGTAAAGAACACAAGGATTCTTTGGGAGTGTTAGTCCTGTGCTTAAGGGTGGATGACTCGAGATCCGTTTATTATGTCTTATAGGTCTTATTTATACATGGTATTGGTTCCCTCTTAGGCGGACAAAGGTATAAATTATATTTAATTTGTCATAATCCCCATTAATTGGGGTGTACCGGCCCCTGCGACTGGGCAAAGGTGGCCACTCACGCCCCGCCACTGCCCTGCGCTGTCGGGGATCTTCCGTCTACCGAGGGAATTTCCCTTCCTTTTGGGCAAGGATGACATTAAATTGGGATTGCCACTTCGTACACTCGGTACTATTTCGGTGGTGGCTTGGTCGACAAGTCTTCCGCCCGCCGAGCTAGTTCGATAAGCGTCTCTCACCGAGCTCGCCATCTTGTGTTGAGCTTGGTAAGTGTCCTCGCCGAGCTTGCCATCTCGCGCCGAGCTTGGCGCCTCACAGCAGAAGCCGCCCGCTCGCCGGATGGGCGTGTTCGCCTTGGCGGGGCGAGCGGGTCCTTTGGCGGGCCGAGCCCGAAGGGTCTGCTTTCGCTCGGTTGGGCTCGCTTGCCACGCCCGGCGAACTAGTCTTGGTGGTGCCGAGCTCCTTCAAGCTTAGCGAGTGGGATTGGGCCGGCCCATTGATTGGGCCTAGGGCTCTTGTCCTCGTCCGCGGCAGGCGGACTGGATCGCGAGACGGAGTTCGACAAAATAGGCGAGGCCTCGGCCCCGGCAGAATCTTCCGGCCTACCGCCGCCGAACTCCTAGAAAGAGGGCGAGCGAGGCCCAGAGGCGGACAGGGCGAGTCGAGCAGAGAAAGCGGGCGAGGACCGAGGCCAAGCGGGGCCGCCCAGTCACCATTGTCATGGGGACACGGGAGCACTATATTGATCGGCTTGCGGGACCGGTGCCGACCTTCGACTTCCGAAGCTATCGGCGGGAGCATCCTTATGCTCGCCGGAGAGGACCCGCCAAATGTTCGGAAGGCGGTGAGGTCGGCTGCGGCCAACAAATACGAGAGGCGAGGCGGAGCTCGATGGCGAGGCCGACTTGGTCGAGTGGCGGGCACGTTGGCAAATTCCGAGCAACGTTTATCTATACGTGCCCGCCGAGGATGAGAGGCCCGATCAGCCACCGAAAGGAATGGTAGCCGTCAAGCTGCCATATGATGGAGGCGGGGCTCTAGTTCCCTCTCCATCCGAACATCTCCTACCTCCTTACCGCATGGAACGTGGCCCCCATCCAGATCCACCCCAGCGGGTGGGCCAACCTCTTGACCCTCTTCATCCTGGTTGGGAAGCTTGGCTGCATTCCGGATGCGGCGACCATGGAGGTTAATTTCATCTTCGCTCTGTCTCGAGTCCAAGAAAGAGTTATACATCCAGGACTCGGCAGGCGGGACATTCTTTAGTGGCATCCTCCAAGCTCCGGGATTGGCAACGGAGGTGGTTTTTTGTTCTGGGGCTTGGAGGTTGCTCGGGGTGAACTTCGACTCCGATTTGGAGATTCCCATCACCTTCGGGCCTAAACCCAAAAGTAAGTCTCTAAATTCTTGCTTGCTCGCGTGTAAGCGATCTAATTTTCTTTCCTTTTTGCAGAATTCTTCATTCCCAAGGAGGAGGAGCTGAATACCGACTTCCGCCTCGCCCTCGCCAAGCCGCTACTTGTTCCCTTGGCGAGCGAAGTGCTCAAAGGTGAACTCGGACGAGGCTCGGCTAGAAGCCTCGCTTCTTTTGCTATCCCCGCCACCTTCGCCGAGACGCCGGTAAGTCTTCACTAAAGCGTTAGTTTCCGTTGTGCTTTCCTTGTTTAGAGACTAACTCCTGGAACACCGTAGGCTTCAACTATCCCCTGCTCGGACGACCCATAATAATCATGTCGGTGGTTCCCAATTTGTTCAGCCGGCAAAGCTCCGAGTCAAGAAGGTGAGCAAGCCTCGCGGGAAGGATAAGTCGGCCGATGAGGTGGCCGCAGAGCGAGTGCCGGTGGGGGTTCCTGTTGCTCCGCCCGCACCCGAGCCCATGGCGGCCGAGCCGCCCGGGGATGTGGCGGCTCGAGGCGGAGCCGAGGGGCTGAGGGCCGCCCCAAATCTCCCGCGGAACCCGAAGGAGAGGGATTCCTCGGTGGAGGTGATTGAGGTTGAGTCCTCCCGCCGCCGCGGCAAGAAGGCCGGGTGGAGGAGAGCGCCCCGTCTCCGCGGTGCTCGAGGCTTGGCATCGAGGCCGAGCTCGGCTCGGATCCGGAGGACCCGATCCTACAGGGCGCGACCCGACCCTCTACGAAAAGTATCATGTTCTTTATTTTCCTTTGCCTTAAATTTCTATGGGGTTACTAAGCTGTCCTTTACCCGCATTCCTCGCCGGTGGTCGCCGCGCCCCACTGATGGTTGATTTCGACAACCGGAGGGACCCGGCTCTCGGGAGCTCCCGGACTATGTCGTCAGTGCCATGGAAAAGATCCCGCCGGCCATGACGGTCGGGGTAGACGCGAGACTCCTCCTGGAACACGGAGAGCTCCTTCTTACTCGCCCGAGCCTTGGGCTTCCCAGAGCTCCATCGCACCGGGAGGCCCGGTGCATGGAGGCCGGGACCGGGAGGTTGCATAGAACCGGGAGGTCTGCCGAGAGCGGGACCGGGCCGTGAAGAAGGGCTAGAAGGCGCGGGCTGAGGCCGAGGAGGCACGGGCGGCCTCTAGGGAGCGAGAGGTGAAGTGGCCCGTCTGAAGGAGGAGATCGCCCGCCGGCCGAGGCCGAGAAGGAGGTGGCTGCCGTCAGCGGCTCGAGGCCGAGAAGGCCGCCGTGGAGCGGTCAGCCATGGAGAAGCTGAAGAGGCCGGCGGGCCACGACCGCCCAGATTGAGAAGGAGCGGGACCGGGGCGGCGAGGAGGCCACTCGGTTGGCCGCGAGAAGGCCGGGCTCGAGGAGAGGTTGGCCAGCCGAGCACCTCGGCCGCGGCCCATGCAACTCACGAGGCCATCGTTCTCCCCAGAGACCCGGGATCCGACCGTGATGGGGAGTTCACGTATTACATGGCCTCTGCCGATCTAATCCGCGATGCAAAGAAGGCCGGGAGCCGACGGGAAACTGGAGAGGTACTTCAAAGAATATGCACTCGCCCACCCTCTCCACGACAAGCTTACGATGGAGATCAAAGATTTGGAGAGGGATTATGGGGTGGACCTCTCTTGGTATCCCGACCAGACCGGTTGGCCTTCCTCGGCGAGGACGCGGAGGCAGGGGCCGAGCTAAGGGCGGTGGAGCTGGGAGCCGAGGCGGAGGTAAGCCGGGGGCCGGGGCCGAGGCGGTGGAGCCGGGAGCTTAGGCGGAGGCAGCCGGGGCCGGGGCTAGCGAGGCTTAGGTTTTTGTTAACTCTCTTTTGTTTGTACGCCCTTCTGGGTCTTTACATGAATCGGCCGCGGGCCGTCTTTGTGGTTGGCAGTGTCACTTTTTGTAATCTGGCTGCGCTTTATGTTATTAATGAAATTTTCCTTTTGTAAGCTGTTGCACTTTTCATTTCTTCGCTTTGATTTATTGCTTTCCATACTTAGAAAATTTTTGTGAAATTTCCCAAACAAACTGGGGTGACTGTCTCGGCCTCGGCCTTATTTGGTCGAAGGGTGGAGCTCATTCCATACCTTTCCATTCTCGGTTTTAGTACGGGCAAGCTCGGACTTCGGCGGAGTAAGGATTGGTTTGGGGAGCTCGGCTCGCCTCGCATGAATAACCGATTTTCAACACTTAACATTTTTGACAAATTTAGCAAGCATCTCAAACCGTTTAAGGTTGGCTTGTCGAGCCTCGGCCTTACTTGTCCGAGGGTTCGAGCTCGGTTTGTGCCCTTCCGATTTGGTCTCGGCACATGCAAGCTCGGACCTCGGCCAAGTAAGGTTCTACCCAGGAGCTTGGCTCGCCCGAGTGTGTTTCGTGGGTTGATATCCCGCCGGTCCATTCGTCGCCCAAATCGGTCCTCGCACCGCGACTTGGTCGGGCGAGCTTATGAAGGTGCTCGCCAAATGGAGTCTAGGCCACCGATCCATCCTCCGGAATGGCTAGAAGTGGCTGCTCGCCGTGAGCTTAGCTCACGGGAGACTAATTCTCAGGGAAACCCGGTGCACTTGAGACGACTTATGGTGATGCATCCGGTGGCGTGCTCTCGTGCTCGGGCCGATCACTAAGACCGAACCACACACGACTTTTGTCCTAACTCCGAAGAAGTGGCGGACCTCACTAGCCAGAAAGCTAGGAGACCTCGGCCGAGACTAGGCTCGTTGCGAGGGATTTGAGGCACACCGACCAGAAAGCCAAGTGACCTCGGACGGTAACATGACACATCACGAGGGGTTTAGTAGGAGCCTCCCGACATGGACTAGGTGGACCTCGCACGAGACTCGGGCTCGCTACGAGGAGTTTCTTTGGAATTGGACCGCTTCCTCGGCGGGTACTTTGACCCGCGCGAGTATTGGAGGGACCCGCTCTTGGTCGCTCGACCTCGAGTGGGTCCGCAAGGATACCTCTTGCGAGGGTTTGGAGCACAAAAGATTAAATTACCGAAATTTTTTATTTATTTACAAAGTAATCCCGCGAAGGGTTTACAAGATTTACATAATTAATGAAATTTTTAAAACACGATTGAAAAATTTTCCAAGTTACAAGAAAAGATTTAGTTGACAAGTGCTCACTAATAGTACTTCTTGAGGTGGCATGCGTTCCAAGGGTATTGGTCCGGAGTGTCATTTGGGTGTTCGAGCTCAGACGCTCCATTGGGTAGCCATTTGGACCCCTGAACGGTCCCTCCCGATTCGGGCCAAATACGCCTGGGTCGGGCCATGAATCTTTTAAGGACGAGGTCGTCTGACCGAGAATTATCTCGAGCTTGACCTTGGAGTTGTAATGTTTCTCCGACCAGTTGCTTGTAGGCCGTATTCTTGTGAATTGAGTTGAGTCGGCGCTCCTCGAGCATGTCGAGGTCGAGTCTCCTCGCTTGATCGTTGTTCTCGCCGAGCTCCTGTGATGTGCGTAAGCTTCGGCATGGTGACCTCGGCCGGGATGACGGCCTCGGTGTCGAAGGCGAGGGCGAAAGGGGTCTTGCCCATAGAATTCCTGGTAGTTGTTCTGTACACCCATAGGACATCGGCACGCTGGCCGCCCACTTTCCCTTCCTCTCCTCAAGCTTGGTTTTAAGGGTGTGCTTGATTATCTTGTTGACCGCCTCTACTTGACCATTAGTTTGAGGATGGTACGGGTGGAGAACAGCCTCTTGATCTTCCATCTCTTGCGAGAACTCTAAGATTTCGAGTCCGTCGAATTGTTTTCCATTATCCGAGACTATGGCTTAGTGGTAGGCCAAATCTGTAGATAATGTTCTTCCGGATGAATCGATGATTGCTGCTGATCAATTTTGTTCAGAGGCTCGGCCTCCGCCCACTTGGTGAAATAGTCGACGGCGACCACCGCAAACTTGCAACCCCGGGCACCACCGGCAGTGGTTCCGATTGTCGATCCCCCACTGGGCGAACGGCCAAGGGTGAAGATTGACTTTAAGTGCTCCGGGAGAGCTTGATGTCGGGTGCCATGACTTGGCACTTGTGGCATGATTTGGCGTAGGCAATGGCATCTCGCCGGAGGGTGGGCCAATAATAGCCCTGTCTCATCGTTTTATAGACGAGCGCTTGCCCCAGCGTGATTTCCACAGAGACTCCGTCGTGGATATCAGCTAGAACTTTCTGCCCGTCCTCGGGAGTAATGCATTTGAGTAGGGGTAGAAAGAAACTTCGTTTATAAAGCGCATCCTCAATTAGAGTGTACCTTGCCGCCGCAGCTCGAGCCGCCCGGCTTGGACTCGCCGTCCGGGAGTGTGCCCGTTTTGAGGTAGAGAATGATGGGCATCATCCAGCCTCGCCTCCTCGGCACAGGACGGTGGCCACCGCTCGGCCACCGATGGCCGAGCCTGGTGAGCTTTGTGAGGACAATGTTGGACATGTCCGCCGCCCCCTCCGAGGTGGCGAGCTTGGAAAGAGCGTCCGCCCGGGAGTTGTGTTCCCCGGGATCCGCTCAATGTAGACTTGTTGAAGCTTCTTGCACATAGAGGCGACAAGCTCTTGATACTTGATCATTTTCTCCCCGCGAGCTTCATACTTTCCCTTGACCTGGTTGACCACAAGTAGGAGTCCATAAAAATGTGGAGTCGTCGAACGCCCATCGCAGTGGCGAGCTCCAGACCGCCGACTAGAGCCTCGTACTCGGCCTGCGTTGTTGGTGGCCGAGAACTTCGACCGGCGGCGTTCGTGGAAGCACCGCCCTCCGGTCCAACCAGACGATTCCAGCTCCGGTGCATGACTTTTTTGAAGAGCCATCAACATACGATTTCCATGGTGGGATGGTTAGGGTCGAGGGATTGTTTGGGAAAGTGAGCTCGGCGACGAAGTTGGCAAGTGTACGTCCCTTGATCGCCGTCCTCGCGCATATGTTATGCCATATTGGGCAATCTTGAGCGACCATTTTAGAAGGCGGTCGTTGGTGTTCGGCCGGTGCGGGACTTGCCGGAGTGGAAGGGTCGTGAGGACCTCGACTTGATGATCAAAGAAATAGGCCCTCGCTTCCTAACACTCATAATAAGGGCATATGCCGGCTTCTCCAAAGGAGTGTACCCGAGCTCGGCATCATGGAGGACTTGGCCGACAAAGTAGATTGGCAACCGTCCGCCCCGACGAGCACGACACACTTAGGCGGACTCGGATCTGCCGAGCATATAGGAATAACTTCTCGCCTGACCGGCTTGGCGAGGATGTTGGGATTGGCGAGGTACTCCTTCAATTTAAGGAAAGCGTTTCGGCTTTCTTTGTTCCAAGAGAATTTTTATTTCTTAATGGTAGCAAAGAAATGCTTACTTTTGTCGCCAAAGGGAGATGAATCTATTCAAGGCCGCGGACACCCGGTGAGTCTATGGACTCGCTTGACATTGCGAGGTTCCTCCATGTCGAGGATGGCCTTGATTTCGGCGGGGTTAGCATCGATTCCCCTTCGGCTCACAATGTGGCCGAGGAACTTCACCGGAGCCGACCCCGAAGCCGCATTTCTTCGGATTGAGCTTCACATCGTACTCCGGAGGATTGTGAAGGTCTCGCCTGTGTCTCTCGGGTGATCCTCCTTTTTCACACTCTTGACAACGATGTCATCTATGTAGACCTCCATTGTTTTCCCAATTTGCTCGGCCGGACATTTTGTTTACTAACCTTTGATAGGTCGCCCCGCGCTTTTCAACCCGTAGGGCATCCTAAGCCGTGAGTAAATGTTCTTTTCGTGAGGAATGAGGTATGTTTGATATCCTCCACGGCCATCGGGATTTGGTGATAAACTGCAAATGCATCCATGAAGGACATCATCTCGTGGCCGAGTGTCATCCACCGGATGATCGATGTGAGGCATTGGGAAATGATCTTTCGGGCATGCCGCATTCGAGATCCATGAAGTCTATGCATAGTCTCCAGGACCCATTGGCCTTCTTGACGAGCACGACATTCACCACCCACCGGGGCTCGTCCTCCGCTTGCTCGATCGGTTTGTTGTCGAGCAGCCTTCTTTACTTCTTTGGCCGAGCAACATACTTCTCTCGGGGCTGAATTTTTGCCTTTGTTGCGAGACGGGCTTGTGCGTAGGGTCGATCTTGAGGTGATGGTAGGCATGTTTTGGGTCTATGCCGATCATATCTTGATGCGACTGTGCGAAGACATCCACATTGCTTTCCGAGGAAGTCTATGATATCCCCCGCATTTCGGCGGGAATTTTGGGAAGGCCGATGGAGGCTTCCAACTCGGGCGAGCGGAATCCACCGGAATGCGTTCTAGTTCTTCGACCGGAGCGATGCGCTTCAGCCGCCGACCATTGGGATCTTGGAGATTTCCCTAGTGGTCAATGTCTAGTGGCATTAGCTCGAAGCCGAGGCGGGCTCTAAGCCTTGCTCGCCCGCCCGGCCGAGCTCCATAGGAGTCGGGCCGAGCGAGCGGGCTCATCCCAGGCCTGCTCGGCTTGAGAGGGAGTTAGTGCGCAATCCATTGGAGTTGCTTCATTCTCGATCGATGTCGAGCTCGCTAGGCGAGGATGCGCTCTTGAGAGAGCTCGACATTTTTGTTCAAAGAAGAGTAAAAATGAAAGAAGAGTCTAAACTAAGTGCGAAAATAAATCTGACACGAGTAGTTCAAGCACTTCTTTAACATTTTCCGATCACCTTTTATCGTGCCAACATCCCCTTCAACAAGAGAGAACTTAACATAATAAAAGTAAGAAGAGACAACCGCCTCAAAAGTTTCGAGAAAAGGGCAACCAAAAAGTCGTTATACATGTTCGGCAGTCAACAATTACAAATTCAACGAGCCTAGTAATCTTAACCTTATCATTTGCAAAGTCGACTAGCTCGGCAGACGGCTTGATCTTTCCATAAGCAGAGACCATGGTATCGCCAGGCCGCGGAGCCGGAGGTCGTAGGGCTTGAGGTACTTGGCGAGGTTGCCCATCCGGTCCAAGGCGAACTTGAAGATGATGTTGCAGAAGCCGCCGTTGTCGACCAGGACTCGGTCCAATAGTCATTCCTGTGATATTGGGCCGAGATGACCAGAGCATCGTTCTTGGGCACAGGACCTCGCGGTCAAGCATTGGAAAAAGAGATTGTTGATGTTCGTGACAAGTGTTACTCGGAATGTGCCAACATTCCGGTCACAACATCGAATTCGTCCTTCCACTTCCACTAACCCTTAACCCACGAAATGTCTTGTTCAATGTCTTGTTTTTACAGTTTGAAGACTTATGGCAGTTTCCTTAAGTCATGCGGTTGAAAAGGCAAGAGTGAGGAGTTGAAAAGAACATGGGGAAGTTACAAGGAAGTTATTCTCAAGGGAGATGTGGAAGTTATCTTCAAGCACTAAGAGTCCGAATATCTATAAATACACGGCTACTATGAAGATTAAAACCTGAAGTTGAGGGAAACACAATCTAGCATAGTCTATTGGCATAGATTATAGAATTTATCAGACGTTTCATACTAATACTTCCGTTGGTGAATGTTTCAACATTTCACTCAACATTGGATCATTATTTGTATTAGTGATAAGTTAGATTGATCAACGTTTAGTCGCTATATACATAGATCCATTCACGGTGTGACTTATATTTTCACCAATTGTATCACTTAATAATTACTAGTGATATTTCGCTGATTGACAAGTATAGACTTATTTATAGTCTATACAAAATTTTGATATCCATCTTGCAAAGTGTTTAAGACTTCATTGTATATTTTTGATCATTTATTTTTAAATGCTGTGTTGTCTTTCGAATGTGCCAACATTCGTGATAACATTCTCGCAAAAACACTCACACACACCTTCAATTGACACTGAGCCATAAAACTCAAGTTATCCCGAGTTTAGATCCTATGTTTGGTGTGATTTATTGCAATGGATTATCCTATGACACTCTCAATTAGGCCACTAGTTCTTGATGGAATAAATTATGCGATTTGGAAGCCTAAGATGCGCATGTACATCAAGTCCATTGATGAACGTGCATGGAGGAGTATTTTAATCGGATGGACTCCACCAACAGCTCAGCCACCGACAACATCAAGCTCAAATCAAGAGGAGTTAGAATGGACAAATGATGAGGTGACCACGGCCGCTTTCAATTCAAAGGCACTCAATGCCTTATTCACTTCCACGGATGTTTCCATGTTCAAAATAATTTCTAATTGTGTATCTCGCAAAAGATGCATGAGAGAGATTACAAGAATATTGTGAAGGATCTCGAGAGTTTTAGAAGGACAAAGTTGCGGATGCTTGGAACCAAGTTCGAAAATCTAAGGATGAAGGAAGATGAGACCATATCCTCCTACAATGAAAGGATCACCGAGATTTCCAATGAGTCTCAAGCACTTGGTGAAGCTATATCCAATACAAGGTTAGTACATAAAATCTTAAGAACTGTTCCTAAACGCTTTTGATGCTAAGATTTGTGCTATTGAGGAAGCTAAAGATACCGATGTTATCACACAAAATGAGTTGGTTAGTATTTTGAAAACGTATGAAATGAATTTTTCCCAAAGAGATAATGAGAAATCAAAAGAAAATTTCTCGTTTTCAAAGGAGAGACATCTTCGAGTACCGATAACCAACCGTTTGTTAATGAAATAGGTTCCGAGGAAGATGTCGCTGATGATTGTCTTGACAATGCCGATATCATTGCTTTCTTAACTAAGCAGCTTTAATGCGTTTTTGAAAAAGAGAACAAATAGACATAGAAATAATTTGCAAATTAAAAATCAAGATAGAGATCGACCGAAGTTCACGTCAATTGCTTGATAAAAATAGAAATGCTAATCAACCTAGGCAATTTGATAGAGGTAACAAGATCAAATATGATCGAATATAGGAAAAATGTTATGCTAATGAATGTGCCAACACTCTTTTAAGAAAAAGGTAAACTTCAATGCTACCTTAAGTGATGAGTCTCGATTGTGAAGATGATTGATAAAAATGAAGAATATGCTTTTTCTCGCAAGAATTATATATGATGATACTCTTGATGATTTCTTGGATGATTTTGATGTCGAATCAAATGTGCCAACATTTGAGGGAACATTGGAAGTTTCAGAAGTTAATTGTTTCTCAAGTTCTTGTGTAGATAAAGCAGTACTTCTAACAATATTTGCAAAGATTGTAAGTCCAGTTATCTTAAGCTTGAAAAGGAGTTGGAATCCACTCGAGAAAACCTTGAAGGACATGACTATTGAAGAGTCATATCAAAAGGATTTGGTGATAAAGCTTGAGGTCATATTGACAAGGAAAGATCTCGGAGATATGCAACCTTAAAGAGCATTTAAAGGGCACAACACCGAATTTCAAAAGATACTCGAAAGTTCAAGAAAACTTGATGATGCATTAACAATTGGAAGTACAAGTAGACATGGTCTTGGTTATAATGGTAATATTACTCAGTTTTTAAACAATAATAAACCGGTTGTGTTTACAAAACCTTGTTGAACTGAAAAATTGAAAAATGATTCTAAAAAGAAGGATGTATGTCATTATTATTTTATCAAGGACATAAGAGACCGAAGCTGTTTAAGAATGAGACAGACAAGAAATTTACTAAAATGTCTTTGGAAATGTTGCCACATTCTCGCTCAACATTCAAAATAGACAATTCAAAAATCTTTTAAAAATCTGCTCAAAAGTCCACTTGGGTGAAAAAGTCAAATTCGTATGTAATGTTGTCTATACCTCTTTAAAAACATGTGTTACGGACTATGGTATTTTGATAGTGGGTGTTCTAGGCACATGACCGGTGAGGAAAGTTATCTCATAGATTATAAGGCTTATGATGGTGGAAATGTTATATATGGAGAAGGTTCAAAAGGTAAACTCATTGGAATAGGTACATTAAATGTTCCCGATTTTCCAAACTTGACAAAAGTCTTACATGTTAAAGGTTTACTTGCAAACTTGATTAATATTAGTCAATTATGTGATGATGACTTGCATGTAAAGTTTGATAAAAGTTCATGCTATGTGTTAAACAATGATGATAATTGTCTCATGGTTGGTAATAGATTTGTTGATAATTGTTATCCGATTGATTCAAATCAAGCATGCTTTAATGTTCAAACCGATGAAAGTATACTTTGGCATCAAAACTTGGTTTCATTATAGGAACATTGTCAAATTGTTGAAATTTGATGTTAAAGGTCTACCTAAGTTACAAATACGTAGGTCCAATGTGTGTGGATCCTGCCAAAGTGGTAAACAAGTCAAAATGTCACATGAAATGTTGACACATTGTTCTACAAAACATTGCTTTGAACTTTTGCATATGGATTTAATGGGACCAATGGAGACCGAAAGCATTGGTGGTAAGAGATATTCTTTTGTCATAGTAGATGATTATTCACGGTTTACATGGATTGAATTTCTTAAGGAAAAATCAGATGCTTTTGGAGTATTCAAAGTTCTTTATAAACGGTTTAAAAATGTTTATAACACTAAGGTAAAGAGAATAAGGTCCGATCATGGTAGGGAGTTTGAAAACAACTTATTCACTAATTTTTGTAAAGACAAAGACATAATTCAAGAATTTTTTTCTCCTAAAACACCTCAACAAAATGGTGTAGCCGAAAGGAAAAATAGAACTACACAAGAGATGACAAGAGTAATGCTTTTATCCAAGAAACTTTCTAAAAGATTTTGGGTGAAGCTTTGAATACTCCTTGTCATATGTCAAATAGAGTTTATTTGAGACCTAATTCTACTAAAACACCTTATGAGTTTTTGAATAACAAGAAGCCTAATCAAAATACTTTCATGTCTTTGGATGTGTTTGCTACATTTTGTATGATAGAGACCACTACACAAATTTGATTCAAAAGTGATAAGGGTTTCTTTCTTGGTTATGCTAGAAGCAGTAGAGCCTTTAGGGTTTATAATCTTAGGACTGAATCGTTCAAGAGTCTATGAATGTTGTTTTTATGATAATGCAAGTCTTGCAGATAATACCATTGAAGAAGATGTGGTGATCTTATTGAACAGATGCGAGTTACGATATTTACGAATCGATTGAGAATGTTGCTACAAATGTGCCCACATCCGAAGCAACATCACCTCAAAATCCGAGAAATTAACAGAACTATGACTTATCCTCGCTACGCACCATCTTCCCGAGAATTCTCAAAAATTATCCACAACAACGAGATCATAGGTAAACCACAATCGTGTGTTCAAACAAGGAGAAAATTGAGTTTTGATGCAAGACATGTGGTAAGATCTATCTCGTATGACATCTATGTGCAACAAGGTGAACTTTGAATGTTTTCATTCTCTCAATGAACCTAAAAATGTTGATGAAGCAATGAAAGATGAAAACTGGATAAATGCAATGCGTGAGGAGTTAAATCAATTTGATAGGAATGATGTTTGGATGCTTGTACCTAGGCCTTAATAATGTGAATGTAATTGGTACCAAATGGATCTTCAAAAACAAAACTCATGAATGGGTAATGTTGTAAGAAATAAAGCTAGATTAGTTACTCAAGGCTATACACAAGTAGAAGGAATTGATTTTGATGAGACATTTGCTCTGTTGCTAGAATTGAATCCATAAGACTATTACTTTCTATTGCATGTTACATTGATATAAAGCTGCATCAAATGGATGTCAAGGTTGCATCTCTAAATGGAATTCTTATGGAAGAATCATGTGTAGAACAACCTAAGGGTTTTGAGAATCATGAATTTCCTGATCATGTTTATAAACTTAAGAAAGCATTATATGGTTTGAAGCAAGCACCTAGGGCATGGTATGGTAGATTAACCGATTTTCTTGTTGAATTCGGTTTCTATAGAGGTGAAGTGATATGACTTTGTTTATAAAATATTCTGGAAATGATATTATGATTGCTCAAATATATGTTGATGACATTGTATTTGGTTCTACATGTGAGAAAATGCTTGAATTATTCGTGCATGAAATGACCTCTACCTTTGAAATGTCAATGGTTGGAGACTTAAATTACTTTTAGGTCTTCAAATTAAACAATGCAAAAATGGTATTTTCTTTTGTCAAAGTAAGTATGCCAAAAATCTTGTGAAAATGTTTGGTTTAGACAATGCTAAACACATGAAGACACCTATGGGATCGACACAAAAATTGTGTAAAGACAGTGTTGGCACAAATATTGACCCAACATTGTATAGGTCGATGATTGGTAGTCTTTTGTATCTGACTTCTAGCAAGCCGGGCATCATGTTTAGTGTTTATTTATGTGCTCGTTATCAAGCTAATCCTAAAGAATCTCACATGAATTCGGTTAAGAGGATCATTAGATATGTGACAGTGCACATATAATTATGGTATATGGTATAGCAAAGACACTAATTGTTCTTTGATTGACTATAGTGATGCAGATTGGGCGGTGTGATAGTGATGATAGAAAGAGTACAAGTGGAGGATGTTTTTACATGGGTAACAATCTTGTCTCATGGCATAGCCGAAAACAAAATTGTGTCTCCCTATCTACAAGTGAATCCGAATACATAACCGTGATATCCGTATCTCTCATTAGATATTTACCAATAAAATTTACTCATTTTATTAACTTATATGAGTGACATGTTATTTATTTATAATTCTTTTCATTTTACTCCTTAAGTTTTAAATATATGATATTTTATTGAATTAGTAGTCATAAGCTTTAACCTAAATTGTTAAGTGTCAGCTACTCATGAGTCAATATACTTCATACAATTATTTATACAAGTGCTACTTATAATCTTGAAATATTTTACTTTATTTTAAATATTGTATTGAATATATGTTTTTACCTACTTAGTGGTGAGACAATAATTAACTTTATTATGAGATTTTATTTAATTCTTTTTATACTACTCAATTGTTCGCCTCTAGTGTTAACGTGAAAATTAATTATAATTGTGATACTCGAGCTTCTCACTACTCATTAACTAATATATTTCATGCATTGAGTGCAATTTTAATTAATTATGTGTTACTTGTGGTTTAAAATTATTTTATCTTGCATTATTTTATTGTGCTTTTTAAATAGTGAATTAATTGCATATACCTTTATATGTTTAGTGGTGAGAAAATTAATTTATAAGTGACTGAGATTTTAGTAGTATTTGAATATCAATATAATTTATTTGATTACTGGTGATATAAATTAGATGTTATTATTTTTATAAATTGGATTTTAATATTTAGATTTTAATTAAATTAAATTAAAAAAGTTAATATGGGTGTATATATATATATATATATATATATATATATGTGTGTGTGTGCGTGACTTTTAAATATGTAATATGTATAACTATGGTTAGATAAGGAAAAGGAAAAAAATAATAATAAAATAGAAATCACAAAACTTACCTGGGAAGTATTCCTTAGGCGGTGGAGGGATATGCTTGTATGCATAAGCATACCATTTTGTTAAGAACCTGGAAACAACAACAACATATTCGAGAGATCGAGATCGAGAGAGGGAGAGAGAGAGAGGAGAGAGAAAGGAAGAGAGGATCGTATCGTACAAGATCCCGAGGCGTTTTGGTAAGTTTTCGACTTCACAATTGACAAATTTTATACCGTTTTGAAGCCCGTGATGAGTAGAGCAAAATCCTACCCTCAAATTATTAATAATTGTTCTCATTTGATAGTGAAAGGCGATAAAAATGGTTTAGGATTTGATTTATCAACGTTTTACGGACTTGAGGTAAGTAGAAATTCATTTGCACCTACAATGCATAAATATAATATTTGTGAAGTATTTATGCTTAATTGATGATATGTGAATATTATGTTAGTTGTGATATTTGATTGATATTTAATGGTTATTGTGAAAGAGTCTCGTGAGCTCAATGTTTTATGTGGATTAAATGCGTGAGTTCGGTGATTATCGTGAAATGAACCTCGTGAGTTCTCGTTATAATTATGAATTGAACTCGTGAGTTCCATGATTATTGTGAAATGAACTTATGAATTCTGCAATTTTTATAGAAATGGATAGGGTGATTGAATTGGTGAGTTGTGAATAGAAATGAATTAGGCGAGTGATTAGAAATGAATTAGGGGATTTCAAAGTGAGAACGGAAGGGGCGACCTAGGAGTTATATGACCACAAATTATTTCTTGATTTTCATTTCAAGGAATTGAGGATTGATTCCCATCTGGTTGAGAGAAAGTACATCGAGAAAGAAGCCCAACGAAGGGGGCCTAGTCAAGTACCCCGTAAAGGGAATCCACTTACGACCCGATCGAGTGCTCTTCTTATCGACCTTTTCATTAAAAACCCTAGAGTGGGCCACCGAGTTCAATTTTTGCGAGAATAAACTTGTGAGTTCAATGATTATCGTGAAATAAATTTGTGAATTTATATGATTATTATAGAAATAGAAATGGTTTTATGAGCATTTGATTCTACTGTGTGTATATGTTGCACCGCATCATGCATATCATGCATTAACATGAAATTATATTTGAAGCATTTGATCACCGGTTATACATCGAGAGCGGAAGGGCGACCAGAGTTAAGGCGACTGTGGAAAACCTGGCGTATGCTACCTAGAGTAGGCCACCGTCTCGTATGATGATGTGTGAGAGCGGAAGGGGCGACCTAGGAGTTAAGGCGACCAGAGAGAATCCGCGTATGCTACCTAGAGTGGGCCACCGTCGGCGGAAGGCGACCTAGGAGTTAAGGCGACCGAGAGAATCGGCGTATGCTACCTAGAGTGGGCCACCGTCGCCGGAAGGGGCGACCTAGGAGTTAAGGCGACCGAGGGAAACCGGCGTATGCTACCTAGTGTGGGCCACCGTCGGCGGAAGGGCGACCTAGGAGTTAAGGCGACCGGGAGAACCTGGCGTATGCTACCTAGAGTAGGCCACCGTCGTGTATGATGATGTGTGACAACGGAAGGGGCGACTTAGGAGTTCGGGCGACCGAGAGGGAAGCGACGTATGCTACCTAGTGTGGGCCACCGTCGTGCGGAAGGGGCGACCTAGGAGTTAAGGCGACTAGGGAGAACTCCGGCGTATGCTACCTAGAGTGGGCCACCGTCTCATATGATATGTTTATATTGAGCTCATGTCGGTGCATAGTAGTGAGTCAAGAACTCTATCGAGTGTTTTAATAAATAAATAAATTGATGATTTTAATGAGAGTGCTTTGTGCATTGGGAGGTTTTCGAACTAAACACCGCATCATGCATAATTTCGCTTACTAAGATTTATAAATCTCACATAGTTTATGCATTGTAGATAATCGATGATCTCGTGAGGTTGTGATTCTACCGGACAAGCCGGCGCTCTCGCGGGGTTTTGAGTGGTGTGGTACATAGATGACGACTGCTTTGGTCAAACCGTGGGCTTGTATTTTGAGTTGTATTTTATTAAGTTTTGTATATAATGTAATGTGTCCTTTTGTAACGTTAAGAAGTGTTTGTCGTCTTTACTGTTAAAAAAAAAAGTCGCACGTGAGCACGAGTCATTTCTTATAAAATTATTCAAAACTCATTCTTCTTGTGAAATCGGTGTTTTTAATTGAGTTGTCAAAAGGTGGTCGTGTCAATAGCCACGAGGAAATTGTTGTACTCGGCTTCTATGACTTAAGAAGATGTTCGATGATTACGGTTTAGAGAGCAATATTCTTACCGTTTATTGTGATAATACAAGTGCAATTAATATATCTAAGAACCCCTGTGCAACATTCATTGACTAAACATATAAGTATAAGACACCACTTCATTAGGGACCTTGTAGAAAAAGAAGTTGTAAAGTTGGAGTACATTCCTACCGAGAAGCAAATTGCCGACATTTTTACTAAAGCCCTTGATAATGAGAGATTTTCTTCTCTTAGAAAATCTCTAGGTTTATGCACTAATTAGACATATTATTGCTGTGTGTTGTAACATATGTGCCAACATTTGTGACAACACTAGAACAATTTATTTAAATTTTTCTAAGTATTGTAATATTTAGTGTTTTCGAACTCTTTTGTGTAAATAGTATTAGAACCTATGATTAATACAAATTGTCCTGGACACACTTCTCTCTAATGCAATTAAATAAACTCACAATTAGATGCTATGTCATTTGAGTAACTATGGGACACGGAGTTGACTACTACGATGTACTCTTTTAAAAAGTGACTTGAATGCATCAATATATTCACAATCCATTGAGTAATTATGGGACACAGAGTCGACAACTACGATGATCTCTTACGGAAAAATAGATCAATGTGAATAAGTGAGAAAAGCAAAATATAATGCAATACAAATGAATTAATTTCATGTAAAAACCGTGTTGAGAAGTGTGTGTGCCGACATTCAGTGAATAACATTACGGTTCTCATATGTATATTTACCTCTATGAGTTTGATAATTTTCGAATATTATTTTATGGAGATTTATTTAATTTAAATTGTTCCCAGCAATATTATGTAGTCAAATTTATTTTATTGTGCAGTTATTTTATCTAGATTAAGCGGTTTTTAGCATGTTTTGAAATAAACTTCCACACATTCGGTTATGCTCTATTTCTTAGGGATGTGATTAAATCTTATTCGATTAACACCAATTTGATCACAACTTCTACGTTCTTTCTCTTCCCTATTTAAGGTCCTTAGTGTTCGTGTGTTTTACACATTATATCATAGTTTCAAATTAAACACAAGTGTTTAAGGTATCATTAATTATACTTCCCGATATTAGTTCTTTATCGGCCTTTAACTCATTCAAATTGATTATTTAATTATTATAATTTGAAAAATGTTTTCGAGTTATTAATTGATATGGCTGATCGAAAGGACTCTTCACCTTCACAATCCAAACACTCAACCTCTCTCGCTACATCTTCTTCTTCACGAAACCTTCGACTCCTAGCTACAATGGCCGCAGAGAATGTGTCCGATAGTGTTGGCGCACCGATCCCCGACATCACCCGCATCAATTAGGGTTGGGTCGATGGATGTGCCTCGCCAACCCACACCGAGAATCCCGTCGAGCAACCAATCGAGACTCCGATTTTGGGCGGAACACCACAAAATCAAGATGGCGGAGAAGCTAGCGAAGCTCTGTTCTTGAAACCTACCTTATGACGATTGAGCTCGCCGAGGGGCCACGTCTCGATCAAATCGTCTACGCCTTCAAATCCCTTACAAAGCGCATAATTTACCCAATTGTCAAAGTCGGTGATGAAGAGGTTAATTTTGATGATTACAGACATCTTATCTTTACGCCTTTACAATCCACTCAAGATGTTTCAATGGAAGAAGGCTGCTTCGACTCTACGGACACCGGAGAGCTCATCGCCCATTTTCGTGTCGTTCGTCACCAAGCCACTAGGGCAAGGGGTCGAAACAACACTCTTACCGGACGATGGGTCGATGAGTAGACTATTTTGAAACCGGGAAGAAGCGAAGCACGATGATGGAGTTGCTTCAAAACCAATTCAGTTTTCGACTCGACTCCTCGAGTGATGAAATAAGGGAGGCAAGCTCGGAAAAAGTAGCTAGTGAACAGTGATGTTCCGGCCTACCCTGGGGGAGCAACGATACTTCGAGAGATGAATCAAACTACGGCCGATATGCTTGCTAAGATGGAAAGGAGAAGAAAGAAGCAGATCGATCTCGCAAAATGTGCGAGAGGATGTTGCCTCACCTATGGCAATATCCAGCTTATCCTCTGAAAAATCGGATGAGATACATACCGATTCTTCTCTGCATATGTCTTCTTCCTCCGATTACGATGATAGCTATAATGGGGTGGATAGTGACAAGTTTAGAACTTTGAGGACTAGGCTGATTGTGGGGAAAGGATAATAAAGATGGATGATTTCATTTATGTAAATATGGTTGGTTATACGGAAGAAAGGTCTTTCTTGTTTGCACTTTAATTTGCCACTCCTTATCCGATTGATTGGGTGTATGAATTTTATGCCAACTTGAAGGACAATACTTCTAAGGTTAATTCTAAGAACTATGGAAAGGTTAAATTTAGGGGAAAGGTGATTGAGGTTACTCCCGCTATGATTAACAGCTTTTCTTAGGACTAGGGATGATGAAGATCCCCCATTGATAACCTTGATGAGGTGATAAGTGTCATCACCGGAGGGAGACAAACAAAGGTGTGGAGGTATAGAATGAACTCTTCAGTCCTCATTAGTTTGTATAGTGTCCCGCACAAGTTGATTGTGTACAATTGGTGCCCTCATCCAACACCACTACCCTTACATCCGAACAAGTTGTCCTCATGTACAAAATTGGTCATTTGCAAAGATTCAACCTAGGGAAGACAATCTTTGAAAATATGATGACCTATTCAGGAAAGTTGAAGAGTAAAGGTCTCACGCCATATCGACTTGATATTTATGATGATTTCGGCTCTCGGATTTCAGAGGAAAATTCAGAAATAATCAGTTCATTTGCACTAAGTTTAGGGATCTCACATGTACCGAGAAGTGGACCAAGAGTGATTGATCCGCCTTATAGAGATCCAAATGCCCCCAGAAAGTCAAGTTCCCGCCGATCAACGGTGATGTCTTGAGAGATGTTGGCACACACGCTGCCAACATACCGCAATTTATCCGCGATCAAATTGCAATGACAGATAATCCAATTACTAATGCCAAGTGTCTCATTGAGCAATCTTGAGATGCACAAAAGGATCTGGGAAACACTCCTTTCTACCGTCACAGGGGAGTGGGACTGCTTTGTTGCACGAATCTTTGGCGATGATGGTGCTGGATCTCGCGATCTTGTGGATGGAGTATGTGCCGCCGCCGATGGCGCCGATGGTGGACTGATGCGAGATATAGCGGGCGAGAACAAGTGCCGATCCTAATGCCGAGATGCGAGATGTGCGATATTGTGCCTCGACAATCCGCATAACACCGATGGCGGTCCTAGCCGGTTCAAATATGGATGCTGAAAGAATTGATCTTTGTGGATCGGGACGACGAAGACCCGAGTATTCTCTATGATGATCTGGATGATTGGGGGCACTGAGTAAGGGGGAGAGCTTACAAAGATGGAAGAGCTTGAAGATCGGGGAGTTAGTGCAGATTATTGAAGATGCAAATTGTTCATATTCAATTGTCCAATCCTCTCCTTATTTTCATTCTATAAGCTCTGTCTATTTTTGTGAAGACTAAATTTATATTCTCGTTTTTATGTTTTTGTTTATTCGAACTTATATTATGAACTTATAATATTTTAGGTATGTTTTGAACATATTATTAGGTTGGTATTAATTTAAGTTTTTTTAGTCCTTGTTTCTATGCTCGGATTATTTTTGTTAAGTCTAGTATTGGTTAATGTTCGTATAGTGTTATGTATGATCTTATATCATGTTGCTCTGATTTAATATTAGTTGATTGTTTTAGTTATGTGTTGAGTCTATGTTATGTTCTTAATATATGTCTTAGTGATGTTATATGTTTTTTGTTTTTATTTTTCCGCGAGAACGATGTGGCCTTCTTCGGTGTGATGCACTTTAAAAGGGGTAGGGCAAAGCTGCGCTTGTACAACCGGCCATCCGTAATCAAGAACCTTGCGCCGGAGTGAAGGCGACGAGCCTCGATTCTCGTCCTCTGGCAATTCCCCTGAGTTGAGATATTTGTAGATGGGAGACATCCAGCTTTCCTTCCGCTCAGAATCGTGGCCATTAGACCCTCGGCGATCGAGGGCGGGAAAGTTTTGTTAGGATGATATTAGACATGTCCGCAGCCCCTTCCGACGCGTTGCGAGCTTGGATAGGGCGTCTCGCTTGTGAATTGTGCTCGCGGGGTATCTCGCTCAATGAACACTTGGTGAAATGGTTCACAGAGGTCTAAGACGTGTTCGTAATACCTCACCATGTGTTCCCCCTTGGCCTCGTATTCTCCCTTGATTTGGTTTACGACCGAAGGGAATCCATGAAAATGTGTAGATGTCGGATTCCTATGGCTTTTGCAGTCGAGACCACGAGACTGTGGCTTCATACTCGGCTTCGTTGTTTGTGGCCCGGAAATCGAACCTTATTGCGTTTGTAAAACATTGGCCCTCCGGTCCGATGAGGACCACCCCGCTCCAGCGCACATTGAAGTGGAAGATCCATCGACATAGAGTCTCCACGGGGAATCTTGAGCTTCGTAGGGTTGCTTGGGAAAGTGAGCTCGCCACGAAGTCTGCTAGTGCTTGCCCTTTGATCGCGGTGCGGGGAGCATATGAGATGTCAGATGGGCGAGTTCCAGGGCCCACTTGTGAGTCGCCCACTAGTGTCCGGTCGGTGGAGTATCCGGCGAAGTGGCATGGTTGTGAGGACTTGGATCCGGTGGTCAAAGAAATATGCTCGAAGTTTCCTTGCGGCCATGACCAGCGCGTATGCGAGCTTCTCAAGGGAGAATATCTCGAGCTCGGCATCATGTAACACTTGGCTAACGTAGTAGATGGGAAGATGTTGTTGCCCCTCCGCCCGCACGAGGACAGCGCTTATCGCTGCTTTCGAGGCTGCGAGATACAAAAGAAGAGATTCCCTCTGACCGGCTTGGCGAGGATCCGGGTATTGCTCAAATACTTCTTGAGTTCTTGGAACGCGAGCTGGCTTTCTTTGTTCCAAGAGAATTTCGCTTTTTATTGATGCGAAGAAAGACTTGCTTTATGTCGCCCAATCGCGAGATGAAACGACTAAGAGCCGCGAGACACCCGGTCAATCTCGAACTCCGCTTCACCGACTTGGTTCCTCCATGTCGAGGATTGCTTTGATACGAGCGGGATTGGCCTCGATTCCTCTCGCCGACGATGTGGCCAAGGAACTTTCCGGATCCTACCCCAAAGTGCACTTTTTGGGTTGAGCTTCATGTTGTATTTTTCAAGGATAGAAAATGTTTTCTTGAGGTCGTTTAGATGATCTTCCTTCTTCAAACTCTTGACAACTATATCGTCAATATAAACTTCTATTGTTTTCCCGATCCGTCAGCAAACATCGTATTTACTAACCTTTGATACGTTGCTCCAAAGCATTCTCGAGGCCGAAAGGCATCCTCTTCCACGAATAAATGTTCTTCTCTCGTGAGGAAAGAAGTGTGCTTGATGTCTTCCTCCGCCATGGGGATTTGGTGATACCCCGCAAACGCGTCCATAAATGACATCATCTCGTGTCCGGTGGCTGTCGACGAGGTGATCGATGTGCGGCATCGGGAAGTGATCCTTTGGGCAAGCCGAGTTGAGGTCGGTGAAATCGATACACAACCTCCACGTGTTGTTCGCTTTCTTGACGAGAACCGCGTTGGCAACCCATCGGGTTCATCTTCGGCGAGCTCGATGAGTTTGTTATCCAGGAGTTTCGACCTCTTCGGCCAAGGCGGCGTACTTCTCTGGACCAAATTTCCTCCTTTTGCGAGATCGGTTGCCGCTGACGGATCGATTTTAAGATGATGGCAAGCGTGCTTCGGGTCAATCCCGACCATGTCTTGATGCGACCACGCAAACACACCGACATTCTCTTGAAGAAACTTAACGAGGTCATCCCGCATACCGAGGGAACTTTTGACCCTATGGTGAACTCGAGCTCGGGCGAGACGAGTCGATCGAGACACGCACCAGCCTCTTCCACCGAGCGGTCCATTTGTTCTCTTGTGGATCTCGGGAGTTACCCTTGGATCCAAGTCCATGATCGCGGGTTCGTGAGCCCAACCTTGGCTCCAAATCCTCGCGTGTCTCAACGAGATGACCGCGGAGGGTCCCGCCAAGCAAGATCGGCCGTGCAGCTTGTCTTCCTGCGGTCTTCCGTTAAAGTGTTACATTGCAAATCAAAGAAATATGGGGAAAAAAATTCAAGACCGGAATAGTTCAAACACTTCTTTGCCATTTTTGATTGCCTCTTACAAGGTGCCAACTTCCCCTCAGGGGTAGGGAATTTGATACAATAAAAGTACGAGGAGGCCACTACCTCAAAGGTCTCAAAAACGGTCGACCAAAGAAGCCATTATAGATATTTGGCTGGTCGACGATTACAAACTCTAATGGCCTAGTGATGCTAATCTTCTCATTCCGGAATCTGCGAGCTCCACCGACAGCCTTGATCTTTCCATAGGGGACCACCGTCGTGTCCCCAAACCCTTTCACCGCAAGTCATATGGCTTAATGAACTTAGTCGGGTTGCCCATTTGATCCAGGGTCTTGAATATTATGTTGCAATAATGCCGTTGTCAATCAGGATTCTCTCCACGGCCATCCCAAGAATCTTGGTGGAGATGACCAAAGCCTCATTCTTTGGGAAAAAGAGACCCTCGCGATCTGCGTTGGAGAAGCTGATTATGGCCGATTTTGAAATTGTTGGTTCGGGGAGGTGCGACGACGAGGATGCTATCGATGGCGTGGAGTTCGGCTTTCCGCTTCTCGTTTTGACATGGCGAAGATGGGAGTTAATCCGCCTAGGCTACACCCTCCTCGGGTTGGATCATCTGGACTCGTCCCCCGATTTGGAGGGGGAACATCATCACCGCCGTATCCCGCGTCAACCTCCGCGGCGGCCACCGCTGCTGCCCGTGCACCCTCTTCTCTGCCCTCGCGAGAGGCCTCGCTCCTCCCCGTCCTCTCGGACGCGCGGCTGGTTTCTTAACGAATTCGTCCCAATCTGCCCTCCTCGTATAGCCTCCACGGTTGGCGGAGAAGATCTCTACACTCGCTCGTATTATGCCCGGGACCATCATGGAAGGCGCAAAACTTGCTTGAGGCTTTTCTCGCGGTATTGTTCTTGAGAGGCTTCGGTGGGTTGAATACCCCTTCTCCCTTCATTGCATTGAACACATAAGCGGGTGAACACGACAATTTGTCCACAACCTCCACCCTCGAAACTCTTGAAGGTCCTTGGACTTTGGCTTGCTCCCGCCTTTTTGCGTGATGAGATCTCTTTGCGGGCGGGATGGCGTCAACCGCCTCGGCAACGGGTGCCTTGACTTCCCTAGGCGTTGGGCGAGGAGTTTTTGCCGAATAACCGAGATCACCCGCCGCCGCCTCGAACTCGGCGTAAGAGGACGGATACCGCTTGGTCATATGACGGAACATATGCGAATCTGCCTCGAGCCCGCTCATTGCCGCGTGAAGCCGCAGCTCATCGCTAACGGGCTCCCGTGAGGAGCACCTCCTCTAGCCTATCGAGGTATTCTTAGTCGACTCCTTCTCCGTCTCGCTCGATGCCCATGAGCCTCGCCGACCGCCCGGAAGCAATTTTGGAGGCGAAATAAGAGATAAACCGCTCGCCGAGATCGGTGAAGTCGCCGATCGTGCGGCGGGGATAGAGGTGTACCACTTGTGGGCTAATTCGCCTAATGTCGGTGGAAACAAACGGCACTTCGTGGCATCCGACGCCCCCTCCCATCGTATGTACGTTATATACTTACTTAAGTGGACCTCCGGGTCGGTCTTCCCCTCATATAGAGCGGTTTGTGGAGGCAGAATCTTGAGTGCGGACCTCCGCCATCTCAATAGCCCCGAGAGGGGCTGATTAACGGCCACCCTCTTGGGGATGCCTTCGCGGCATCCACACGGCCTTCGATAAGGTCCAACTTCCGCTGGAGGCGACTAGAGCCGGTGCAGCTGGAAGTAGGCTCGATGAGCCACATTAGGACCGATACGATCATGGATCGGGACCCGAGACCGGGCTACTATGGCGCTCTGGGCACATTGCGGGCTGCGGCGGGGGACTTCCCTTAGGGCGATGTCGGGGCCGCTCGTCGTAATCAAGCCTTCGGCTTGGGAGCCAAGACGATCAAACATCGATCGCTCAGCCGATGTGCCACTGGAGCGGTCCCGGCTCTCGACCTCCCGGTCCCCGGCCTTCCTCTTTCCCTTCGAAGCCGGGATGGGCCTTCAGCGGGAATGGCCACGGGCCGTGCCTGGGATTCAAGCTCTTGGGCCCGAGCTTGGAGCCGCTGGATGGCTCTACCTACCGCTCCGAGTCCGATACTCCCGGAGGGGTAAAGGAATTTGGTCATCAATGTTGCGAGGTGGGCTGTTCCGCCTCACATTCTCCACCATCATGGCTCACTTGTCTCGCTTAAGGCCCGATGTTAACCATGGCTTTCACTTGAAAACGGAAGAAATTTCGGTTGGGAGTGACCTTTCTTGTCTAAGCGTTTCCCACAAACGGCGCCAATTGTTATTACGTGATTAAATCACCCAACGACCAGTTATTTGGGTATTTAATCGACTCGCTTAATAGACTAGATTAAGATTAAATGAATACTAATCCCTCCGGATCGATGGTCAATATTAGCGTGATATTAAACCTCCCAGAAGGTTATGGGTCTTGAAAGTAATAAATGCAAGAAGATTGGGCCGGGAGGGTGAGTCCTGTGCTTAAGGTTGGATGTTTTTCGATCCTGTCATTATGCCTTGTAGGTCTTATTTATACATGCCAATTGGCCATACTCAAATCCCACGGGATTGGGTATAATTAATGGGACAAGATCAGAATTAAATACGCCTATCAAGGTATTGCCCAGGAGGATCGACGTTGACCCCTCTCGGGGTTGTCCACGTGGCTTGATTGCCGGAATCTCTCCTAGCGGCGAGATCCTTTCCTTTTAAGGCGATTCCTTCGATCGCGGTCATATTCTTCCCTTCTTCGGGAAGGATTGTCCTCGGCCGGTCGCCTATTGGCATTTCTTTGGGGTTCCTCGGGGGCATCTCTCCTCGCGTGATAGAGGGAGTCCTCCGAGACACACATTATGCTCGTTATAAGGCGTCTGCTCGCGTCTCTATACGAGCATCACCCCTTAAATTATTTCTATGTCACAACAATTTTTGCTCGTTTTTGGCTAAGTAATGAGATGCCATTTACTTAATGTTAATTTACTTATTTCTATTGTGTACACATTTGATCAATGGTACAACATCGTGTGTGTTCCAGTAGAAAGGCCGAATGGGGGAGATTGTTGATGTTCTGTGACAAGTGTTACTCGTAATGTGCCAACATTCTCGTCACAACATCGAATTCGTCCTTCCACTTCCACTAACCCTTAACCCATGAAATGTCTTGTTTTTACATTTTGAAGACTTATGGCGGTTTCCTTAAGTCACGCGGTTGAAAAGGCAAGAGTGAGGAGTTGAAAAGAACATGGGGAAGTTACAAGGAAGTTACTTTTTCTCAAGGGAGATGTGGAAGTTATCTTCAAGCACTAAGAGTTCGAGAATATCTATAAATGTTGGTCCCACTTAGTTGAGTAGATTAGTCACAACTTGATCTAGCCTTCTAGTGAAAATCTAGAAGGGGGTTGAATAGATTTTAAGATTTTTTTATAAATCTTTGAAACTATTCAAAACACCCAAGTAAAGACAAATGGAATACAATTTTAAACTCAATTTTATTTAGATCAAAAGCACACCGATATTTAGTTCCAACTTCAATTCTAAAATTAATCTTTGATTGATAAACTGAAAATTGAAATAGACAAAAAGTAAAGTAAAAGCAATAAAGAACACTACGATTTATAGTGGTTCGGATTATGAATAATCCTACATCCACTCTCCTTCTCCAACTTGAAGAAGGGACTTAGCTTACCACTTACTTACTTTCAATCCGACTTACAACTTACGACTTACAAATACATTCAGATCTTCAAAACTCCTAAATTCTTCTACGGAATCTAACTATTTCGGTGAGTAGTGAACTTTGAAGATTACAAGTAAAGTGTTCTATAAACACTTAGAATTCTTTTGAAAAACTCTTTTGAAAACTTGTGAATTGATTGTGAAATAGAAATCGAATAGTGAGTAATGCGCAATTTGTGATGTGTGCAAAAGTATTTGAAAAATGAAAATCTAGACCTATTTATAAGTACGAAAAGACAGCTTAATTTGTTAGTCGAGTTCTAACAAACTAAAAGCCGCTCAACAAACTTAATCTTGAAAATCGCTTTGCTCCTCACCGATTTATCCTACTCGTCTGCGGTGACTTGGTGAAGACTTCGCCTTTCTTATTCTACTCGGCTTGTCTTGACCTCGTCTCGAGCTCTTCATAATTGTCTCCCGCAGATGACTAGATTTGAGCTTGTCTCGGATGACTTGCAACTTCTAGTCTACGGTGACTTGTTCGATCCTCGACCTAGTCACGATCGGCTTAGTACCAGACTTTGATCTTAGTTGTTCTTCATAGTCGTCTCGATCATCTGGATTGCTTTTTAACTCATCAAAACCTTTCTTGATCTAAAAATTTTCCCCTTTTTGATGAAGTTAAAACCTACAAGGAAGAGACACACTCACAAGTGAAGTTAGTTTAAAGTTAATCAAGAATATCGAGATAGGTATACTAGAACATATTCACACATTGAATCGATTTATTCAAGTTAGAACACTTAATTCACACTTAGAAAAATTTAAGAAAATATTCTTAAGTCTTAAGAATTTAGACTTAGTGAAAAGTTTTAAATCTTAAAGAACTTAGAAAAAATTTAGGACTTAGAAAATTTTTTTGAAAAATTTTAAATACGAGATGAAAATTTTCTCGGATGATTAACACTTAGAAAATTTTTAAGTTTTCTTAAAACAAGAAAGAAAGCTTTAAGAGATAAAACAAGTAAATCACATAAGTCAAAGTATATTCATTCACATATATACATTTTTACGAGATAAGGAGAACTGATAGAAATGAAGGATAAGGAAAAGAAAATCCTAGTCTATCGATTCCCCATTGGCTTGCTACAGAATTTTCACCGGTGAAGATCCTAGCTTCCGAGCCGCTTTGAGTTCTTCTTCATCTATGAGCTTGGATTCCACCTCGGCTTTGGTGATTCTTGTTTTGATCCATTCCATGTCCGGAGATCCATCTTGATTGACTTAGGAGAGACGTGCTCATAGCCGGAGCGGCGAGATCGCGATTGAAAACCTTACTCACCTCATCAAGCGAGTCTTCCATATAGATCAACATCCTCCTTCTCCATCCATTCATGCCATCGCATGTCTTCATCACCGCACGAGATGGAGATGCCTTCAAGATGTACCAAAAGTACATCCATCCGGCATCCAGCGCTTTCTTCTTGTACTCATTTGGTGAACATCTCCCGAGACCATCTTCGGAGGAGCCGACGAGTGGTGGACAGGTCGGAAATCTGTTTCATCACCGCTTTTGATACCCATTTCCGAGTGTCTTTCCCACTTTAGTTCAGCCTTTCCCCAACTTCTTGACCTCTTCTTTTCTCTTCTTTCATATATCTCTTTCTCGGTCTTTGATTCGTCTCGATTTGCTCAATTGAAAGATTTGAGAAGTCTCGGCTCTTTCCTCCTTTTGTCACTTATGCGATTTTGAAAATGTAAGCTCGGCCGTTGTCTCCTTTTTGCCTTTGCTTTGCCCTTGCCCTAGGCTTACGGTTTCTCGATTCTTTTAATCGGGCCAGCAGATTTTCATCTTCTCCTCTTCCTCTCTTTTTCTCTTCTCCTCATCCTCGCGGATGGCATCTTCAATTTGAGTTACCCTCGGTGTAATGCGGCGAGCTCGCTTTGATTTATCTTTAAGTTACGCTTTCGCCGCTTCTAGCTCAAATTGTATGCCTTTGAATCAAGCTTATACGTAATGGACAGAACTCCATGTGAGGGTGTCAAGCCTTCCTTGACTCCTTCCCCTTTTTGACTTCATCTTTAAGGGTTACGAGCTGCTCCTCCAAAGGCAAAGACAACGAAGTCGAAAGTTAGATTTGTCTGAATTTAAAGCTTCGACTATGACTTCAAGTTATCTCGCGGCTATTTTGTTTTTCATAACCTTCACCTCCTCTTCAAGGTTGTCCAGACGACTAGCTAATGCAGAGCCCGGCTTGTTGGATAGATTCCGAGAAAGGTTGACCTCGACAATCTGCATGTTGGCTAGCATAGTGTCTGTGACGGCTTTTATAAGCTTGTTCGTCTTCTTTTCCATCAACCGCTTGACCTTATAGATGATCTTTGTGTGCGAGTCTTGGAAGGGTGTGGAAATGGCAGAGAGAGGATCGGGCTCTTCCTCGATGACTCGAGAAGATGAGGATGGAGAGGGGTTGTTGGACTAGGGGAGCTCATCCGGATATCCCCAAAGATGTTGTGGGACATATACGAATCGGGGATTTGGATAGAGGGTTGAGAAGGGGTAGGTATATCGGATGGGGGAGGAGTAGCTTCAATAGGTGGGGTTTCGTAGGTGGAGAAGGGATAGTGGGAGGTGGAGATGATGGTAAGGGTGGTTGAGAAAGTGTAGGTTGAGTAGAAGGAAGTGAAGGATCATTTGTTGGTTGTGGGGGAGTTGAGGTTGAGGGTAAGATGGTTTGAGTGTAGATGGTTATCGGTGTAGGTGAGTAGACGGGTCTAGTGAGAAATGAAAGCATATCAGATGGAGATGGGGGAGGAGAAGTGGTTGTGTTTGAGGAAGGGAGGATGAGGTTGTGGCTTGGACTAATGTGGGAGTAGGATTTGTCTAAGAGGCTCAGAGGTGCCAACCCGGGTCACCTCTTCATCGCTAAGATGGGTGGGAGATGAGGTAGGGGAGATAGAGGGAGTAGTTGAGGCTCCAAAGGAGGTTACCTTTTTGGGTAAGGGGAGGGTGTCCTCTCTCGAGCCGACTTCATGAATGTCACGGGCTTGCTCAATAGGCTGCTGACTACCTTTAGAGTAGATACCTCTTCGGATAGCAGGCTTGACTGGGCTTCGATGAGGCTCCTTTCTTTCCGAGGCTTTATCACCTCCTCCTCTTAGGTATCTTCTCCTTACGCTTCATTGGCTGTGAAGCCTTAGCAGAGATCATTGAAGGCTCACGCTTGCTCTTCCCCTTCTTCTTCCTCCTCGGTGAGGGTCCCGAGTCCCGACCTCGAGTGCTTCTCCATCGGAGTCACTGGTCCTCCGATCAACTCATTCTTTGTCAATAGCCCTTTTGCTTGGTGTAGGCTCTAACTCCATCAGCCAGTTGATCTCATTTGTCAACATGTCCTCCAGGATAACCGTCACCTTATTAAACAGACCGGTGATCGATTTTGCCTGCCACTTCTCATTCACTACCTCTAGCCACTTTCTCTCGGTCTCAAACCGGCTTAGCAACATTCCACCTGTTGGCTTGCACCCCATCAATGATAGTCCTCAAGCGGCCACGGCTAGGTCGCGTCGGACCATCATGGGAGTTACTGCTCCCCTAGAATCACCTTCGTCAATATCGTCATCGTGAGACGATATCTCCGTCGAGCATTTTCTTTTTCAATTCGACCTTCTATCCTTCATTGAAGTCCGGCAATCATCTCAAATGATTCTACCCAATCGTCTGATTTGTAGGTGAGGGGTTTACACCTTCATTGCTTGTATCAAAGATTCGAGGCCACCTCCGCCGTGGTCACCGTAAGTTCTTCGCCGTAAACCCGAGTTTTAAAGATTCCATCCTGTAGTTCACCATTGACGTAAAACTCTACCCCTCTCATGTCTAGAGTTTTGTTGGTGTTGGATTTCTTGGAGCAAAATGTCCTCAACCGGACCTCTCCAATAATCGAGAATGCTGTCTCGATTCTTCATCCGTGGTGGTGTCGAAGTCCACATACATTTACTGATTTAATCTTCTTGTTATACGTCTCGGTATTGATTTCCACCATTGTCGGAGTTGTTGATATAGATTTAGGGATTGGCTCATAAAAATTTGGCAAAGGGTTTTGAGAATAAAATTTTGCAGAGTATAAGAAGGTCTTACGAAAGTGAAAAAGTTTGATCGAAGAAGAAGATGTATTTATAGGAGGGAAAATTGGAAAGAGAAACCGCTTTAGAAAATTAGATTTTAATCTAAGCCGTTTATTTAAAATAATTTCTTGTCTTTGAATCTAACTATTACGGTGAGTAGTGAACTTTGAAGATTACAAGTAAAGTGTTCTATAAACACTTAGAATTCTTTTGAAAAACTCTTTTGAAAACTTGTGAATTGATTGTGAAATAGAAATCGAATAGTGAGTAATGCGCAATTTGTGATGTGTGCAAAAGTATTTGAAAAATGAAAATCTAGACCTATTTATAAGTCTGAAAGACAGTTAGTTTGTTAGTCGGTTCTAACAAACTAAAAGCTGCTCAACAAACTTAATCTTGAAAACCGCTTTGCTCCTCGGCTAATTTATCCTACTGCTGCGGTTGACTTGGTGAAGACTCGCCTTTCTTATTCTACTCGGCTTGTCTTGACCTCGTCCGAGCTCTTCATAATCGTCTCCTGCAGATGACTAGATTTGAGCTTGCCTCCAGATGACTTGCAACTTCTAGTCTACAGTGACTTGTTCGAGTCCTCGACCTAGTCCGATCAACTTAGTACCAGACTTTGATCTTAGTTGTTCTTCATAGTCGCCTCGATCATCTGGATTGCTTTTTAACTCATCAAAACCTTTCTTGATCTAACAATAAATACACGGCTGCTATGAAGATTAAAACACGAAGTTGAGGGAAACACAATCTAGCGTAGTCTATTGGCATAAATTATAGAATTTATTATGCGTTTCATACTCAATACTTCCATTGGTGAATGTTTCAACATTTCACTCAACATTGGATCATTATTTGTATTAGTGATAGGTTAGATTGATTAACTTCTAGTCGCTATATATATAGATCCATTCACGGTATGGCTTATGTTTTCACCGATTGTATCACTTAACAATTACTAGTGATATTTCGCGATTGGCGAGTATAGACTTATTTATAGTCTATACAAAATTTTGATATCCATCTTGCAAAGTGTTTAAGACTTCCATTTGTATATTTTTGATCATTTATTTTCATACGTGTTGTTTTTAATGTGCCAACATTCTCGCAAAAACACACGCACACCTTCAGAGATTACCTCGGTCTTGGTGATGGTGGGCTCTGGTGGCGCCGACCAAGTGAATGAGGTCAATGGCCCTCGGCTCGGCCTTCCTCTTCTGTTTGGTGGTGAAGACCTCAACCAGATCCGAGGCTACCCACCCCCGGCTTGGATCATGTTGATCCGTCCGCCGGGCGGGCGATGGGAGGTCATCGCGGGACGACTCCATTTCAGCCGCAACCTCGGCAGTGCGACCCTCTCGGGAGACCACCCTCTGCCTTCTAGGGGCTCGCTCCTCGGTGTCCGGCCGCGGGAGGCCTTTTGACGAACTTGTCGAGAAGTCCGTCCTCAAACAGCCTCCAAAGCTGCCAGATAAGTCCTGCACCGGTGTTGTGCCTGTGAGAGTCGTGGTAGCGCGTAATTTCTTGGTGTTCGCCTCTGGCGGTGTCAACCGATGGGTTTGGGCTTCGGGATCAGCCCGGTATGCTTTGGATTGCATTGAAGACAAAGGCCGGGAGTATCTCGAGCTTCTCCATGACTGACGGATTTATGCCTCGGCGGGGGGGCCTTCGAGGCTCTTGAAGGTCCCCGGCGCCTTTCACTTGCCACTTTTCCGGTTGGAGCCGCGCTCGGTGGACGAGGGCACCTTGGTTGCGGCCTTGTCTCTGCCTCCTCCTCCTCCTCCTTCGCCTCGCCTGACCTTTGGGAAAGCATTTTACGCGAGTGATGAGCTCGCCATGCCGCCGGCGGAACTTCGGCATAGGAGGTGGGGTAGTTCTTAGTCATGTGCCGGAACATGTGGGATTCCGGTCTTAGGCCGCCGAGGGTGCATGCGGTTGGAGCTCGTCTCCAACCGGGTTCCCCAATGAGGAGAACCTCGTCCGTGCGATCGAGGTAGGCCTCGTCGCCCTCATCCTTCCCCGCTTGATTCCCATTAGTCTTTGCCGATTCTCGGCTCTGGGAGTCTTGGAGGCAAAGTAGGTGGTGAATTTTTCACCCGGCTCATCAAACGTGCGAGATCGAGCGGGCGGGAAGAGAAACATACCACTTATAGGCGAGCTAGCCCAAGGTTAGTGGGAATTGACGGCACTTGGTTGCGTCGGAGGCCCTCCCAACCATTTAAATATTATATTTTGCGAGGTGGGTCTCCAGTCGGTCTTCCCCTCATAGATAGGCATGCGAGGGGGAGGATTTTGGGTAGAAGCGGCGCATGTTCAACCTCCATAAAAGTGGCTCGCTCGCCACACTTCGCCGGCTGCCCATCGCGGGCCCCGGCGGGATTCCATCTCGTCAATTTTCTTACGCATGGCGGCGAGAAGAACATCGCGAGAGTCGGAGTTCAGGCTCGTGGCGAGGGCTTGGGCGGTCGAGCACTCAGGTGAGCCGGGCCTAGCTTTATCCTTGGCCGAGACCCTTCTAGCCTTGCGTTCGAGGGGCGTCTTTGGCGCGGGGCCCTATTGATGGGCCGACGGTCCTCGGCCACCCGCCCGAGCCGCGGAGCTTCTAGTCACAGACTCCGTTTCAGATTACGATCCGAAGTCCAGTTGGCGAGATGACCCCGAGTTGCTCGAAAGCGATCCACAGACCCACAGGGAGTCGCCCCTCTTTGAGATCAGGGCCATCCCGAGCTCGGCGGGCCTTCTTCTTTTTCTTCTCCTTGTTCTTTTGGGGAGCAGCGGACGGGCCGAGGTTGGTGTGGCGAGTTCACGACCTCTAGCTTGCGAAGCTTGATGGCCGTCAGAATCTGCTCAGGAGTTTGATACTCTTGGAGGGAATAGGAGTAAACTCACCCGGCCCGCCTGGTGGGGTAACTTCCCCAGGGCTGTTCATCCCCATGAACGTGCATGGGCTCCATGCAATCAGCAGAAAGAATGGGGTTTTCCCCACGGGAATGGTGTTTCCGGCTTTTGTCATCTTCCAAAAGAATCGGGATCCTCTTTGGAAGGGATGGGTTGCGAGTGAAGAACAAGAGATATTCTTAGAATGATTTTAACTTGAAGAACAGTGAGTGTTCTTCAAGGTCTTTTTCGAAATTTCGATGAAACGGTGAGGGTAAGATCACCCTCACTGCTAGCGCCAATTATTGTTAACCGAAATATTTATGAGTGATTAATGTGGCTTTTAATCGATTAAAAATAATAATGATTGGGATATTTATGGTGACAAATATCCTAGAACAATCACTAGCAATAATGAGCAATAAATATCGAAATAAATGCGAGAAAAGCAAGTAAAGAACACAAGGGTTCTTTGGGAGTGTTAGTCCCGAGGCTTAAGGAGTGGATGACTCGAGATCCATTTATTATGCCTTATAGGTCTTATTTATACATGGTCTTGGTTGCCTCTTAGGCGAGACCAAAGGTACAAATTATATTTAATTTTGTACAATCCCATTAATTGGGTGTGTACCACCCGCACTTGGGCGAGGCGGCGCCACTCACGTCTGCCAGTTGTCCTCTGGCGGGGATCTTCTCGTCACGAGGGAATTTCCTTCCTTTTTGGGCAAGGATGACATTAAATTGGGACTGTCACTTCGTACTGGTACTATTTCGGGGTGGCTTGGTCGGCAAGTCTTCCACCGCCGAGCTAGTTTGATAAGCGTCTCTGCCGAGCTCACCATCTCGTGCCGAGCTTGGTAGTCCTCGCCGAGCTCGCCATCTCGCGCTGAGCTTGGCGCCTCACTGGCTTGATGCCGCCCGCTCGCCGGATGGGCGTGCTCGCCTTGGCCGGGCGAGCGAGTCCTTTGGCGGGCCAAGCCGGAGGGTCTGCTCGCTCGGCCGGACTCACTTGCCGCGCCCGGCGAACTAGTCTTCGGTGGTGCCGAGCTCCTTCGAGCTCGGCCAAGTGGGATTGGGCCGGCCCATTGGTCATTGGGCCTAGGGGCGAATAAATCGTTATACAACACAAACAATAGAAGATTATCGGCCAATCGAAAATCACAAATTTCGGTCGAAACAACCTACTATGATTAGAAAATAAAAACCTGGATTAGGTGAGTTAAATTTTAAGTGGTCTCATAATTTTGTACCTTTTTTTTATTTAGTCTCATTACTTCTTTTTTTTTTTTTTAACAATTTAGTCTCATAACTAATTGAATTGCTCAATTTTCGTTTCATAACTATTTTTAAAATGATTTAGTCCCTTAACTAATTAAATTGCTCAATTTCCATCTCATAACTATTTGTTGGAACAATTTTATCTCATAACTACTTGAAATCAATTTTTTAGGTTTTTTTAGAAAAATATATTCTAGAGATTTGAGGCTATTATATATAGTATCTTGTGTTTTGCATTTTAGTTTCTATTTATTTTTATTTTTTTATTTTATTTTATAGTGATGTGTGTTTAATTTAATTATCATATGTATAATTTTTTTCCATGTAAGTGCTGAAACACAAGCCTTGCAAGGAAGTCCCAATTTAAAATGGCATGTGCATCATCGCGTTTGGATTATTTCTCGGAACCATGGGACTAAAATTGAGCAATTCAAGTAGTCGTGGGACTAAATCGTACAAAAAATAGTTATGTGACAAAAATTGAGCAATTCAATTAGTTATGGGACTAAATAGTTCCAAAAAATAGTTATGGAATGAAAATTAAGCAATTTAATTAATTGTGGGACTAAATCATTCCAAAAAATAGTTATGAAATTATATAAATAAAAATACAAAGTTATGAGACCATTTAAGATTTAATCCCACGAATAACCTATGCCTTGGCTCGTATATGCAGCTGGTTGAAGCCTAATTTCATTTACTTACCCAACGGTGAGAAATTCACTTTGTATTAAATAACATTGTCAATCATCACCAATTAAAATGTGATGATATCTATTAAAGAGGAGATTTTGTGTGAGACAGGTTTTATGTATAAAATGTTGTTTTGTTTTAGTATTTACACCATATTTTGTTTTGAAACATAATTTAAGTAAATTCATAAACTCAACGATTATATAATATACATATGATGAGAATCTGTCTCATAAAAAAATTTGTCATTAAAGACACCAAAATTCAGGGAAAAAAAAAAATACTAGGACCAAGTTATTTGCACCAACATAATTAATAAATATACCACCCTCTAAATTTATTTTTTTAAATGGACACATAAAATGTCAAAATTAACCTTTTTTAGTTTTCATCTTTCATGATATTAGTAAATAAACCCCTCTCATTTCAAACACTATAACCATTAATCATGCCAGAACAATTATTCAAATTTTTGTTCCTAAAAGATAAAAACTCCACTAAAATCTTAGCAATCGACGATCTTCTCAACTAGCTCGTACTTATTTGTCCTATATTGTAAGGATGATGAATAATCCAAGTCCCGATATATATATATATATATATATATATATATATATATATATGAAGTGTTTATTAAACCTAAATTTAATTAAATATTGAATAGAATAATATTGGTTGTTCATATGATGTTAAGAATATTTTAGAGTCGACGTCCACTTTCTCTCTCTAGAAAGCACGTAAGTCTATCTCTCTCCCCCTCTCTTCTTTCTCTCCCTTCTCTCTTTCTTCTTTCTTTCTTTCTCTCTCTCTTTCTCTCTTTCTTTCTTTCTCTCTTTCTTTCTCTCTTTCTTTCTTTTTCTTTCTTTCTTCTATTCTCTGTCTAAGTGTGCGTGTATATACATCTTCATCATCACTAGGGGTGTAAATGAGTCGAGTCGAGCTGAGTAGTGTTGAGCTCGAAACTCGACTCAATTGCAATACTCGAAGCTCAAGCTCGACTCGAACTCGGTCAAGCTTCTTTTTTATTTCGAGCTCGATAAATTTTTAATTTATATATTTATATATTAATAATATAAATGTATTTAATTAATAAAATAAATGACAAAATTGTAAATATAGTACAAGCTCGATAAAGCTCGCGTGCCTTTCGAGCTGAGTATCTGTGAGCTCGAGCTCGATAGCTACTCGAGTAGCTCGAAATTTGACTCGACTCGATTAATTTCGAGTCGATTTCAATCTTTTTGAGTCGAGCACGAGTAGCTCGTGGTGACTCGACTCACTTACACCCCTAATCATCACTTTACAAACCGTATAGATTGTGGAAAAGCTTTAGCAGATTGTGAAGAAGAAAGGCGCCCGCCCTCCCTCCGTCTAGGGGTGGGCATCGGTTCGGAGTTTTTAGGGTTCGGGGCCGAAATTTCGGTTGCTTGGGAACCCGAAAATCGGGTCCTAAAATTTCGGGTACCCATTTTTACTTTTTATTGTTTTTATTTTTTTAATCTCTTGAGTCTTGAGACATTTACTTACACACCTAAATACCTAATAAATAGTTAATGCAATTAAAAATGTGTGAGAGCAATTAAAAAAAAAAGAAATAAATTTACAAACAATTTAAACACTAATGTCATAGAGAGGTGCTTCGTCTGCATTTATTTACAAGCAATGTTTTTAATTAAAGCAATTATGAGTTTGTTGCCTTGGGTTATTGATTAAATCGGCCATTATTATGGCGATTATCGTAGCTTCTCATTTGTGTTGCAACATTCAAGAATTATGTTATCAAGCAAATGTTTTTGTTGATTGAATACGGTATATGTAATATCTAATTATCTACTAGTATTCATTAATTAAAGACTAAAATATCTACTAGCATTCATTAATTAAAGACTAAAACATATACAAGGATTAAGGCTACAATTGTTCGAAAGTATTAAAAATAAAAATTTCATGATTAAAAAAAAAAATTTGGGTACCCGATCGGAATTTTCGGGTTTGGATGTAATACCCGATCCGAACCCATATTTTAAATTTTGGGTTTGGGTTACCCAAACCCGATTAAACCCGAACCGATCGGGATTTTTTTCGGGTTCGGTTCGGGTACCCGAAATCCAAACCCATTGCCCACCCCTACCTCCGTCTTCCGTCATGCCGCCTTTCGCCATCGCCACCGCCCGTCTTCCGACACAGATCCGCACGTCTAGCAGGTTTGAATCGGGATCGACCACAAACCTTACAAGATTCAAGCTCCTGTCCGCACCTCAATATATCATACAATTATTTGCACAAAGAATCAATCCTCTCTACGGAAGACCCATCCCACCCATCAACTATTTAGTATCGTAAAATTTCTTGGGCACTAGATTTTACGGAGGGCAAATCTCACTAATCAAATCAACTATTTGATTGTAACCCTTTCAGACAGTCTATTCTCGGTTTTAATGTTTAAAAGACGGGCATTGAATGACAATCGAGAATGAGACTCGCAACTGTGATACAGATCTCCGATCCGCCGCACGAAGCATGTCAAAAAAATGTGCGGCATCTTGATTAGGAGGTTCCTCACTAAGGGGCTCTTCTTCCACATTTTGGAAACCGATGTTAGGACCAGAAGTTAAGTCCATCATCATATTTTGGTACGAGGTAGGTGTTGCGGTGTCGTCAACTCTATATGAAGTCGACGCCGGCCGATCATAGTTTCGGTATGGCATAGAATTCCAATTTTGCTCACCGTGCAAAATCCAATTGTGATAATTAGACATAAACCCATGCCTAAACAAATGTGATTTCACGTCAATGGGTTCTCTAAAACTATGGTTCCTACATTTGAATTTCGAGCAAGGACACCTAATCTTTCCTCCACTCATCCATTCCGGGTTACTAGTAGCGAATTCTATAAACGATTCGATTCCACTAAGAAAATCGGGAGATATCATGCCATTAATCGTTCTTGGACCATACATCCAACTACGGCTTGAATAATTCATCTGTTTCAAATTAATGAAGATTCAAAATTTAATTAAATCATATATAATTAATTCTTCCACTTAATATTTTTTTCCTAATATTAACATATATATTTTCTAAAAATTTCGGCAGAGTTTTGTTTTATTTTATCGCATTCCCGAGTTAATATATCAAGTAATTAATTCCTAGTGCATCCATTTCCGACTTAATTAAAATTAATCAAGTCGGAACGCACATTCTACAAAAGAAACAATACCAAACAATTCATCAACCCTCAACTCCAACATCAACTTGAATCGAACATCGATTCAATTTTCAAAACTAATATTATAATTGAACTATCATACAAAAATTTGATCGAACATCGATCACCATATATATAAATTATTATTATATCATATATATGAGCATGCAAAATAATTTTAAATCAAATAATTATTACAATTAAATTAAAAGCATATCTTTAAATAATTAATTAAAAAAGAATACTTACGGTGATAGTGGTGGCGTGTAGTGAAATTATATGCCCGGATCGAATCTTTTTCAACACACCTACAAATATATAAATTATAGCAATTAAATTAAATTATAATAATTAATATTAAAAATAAATTTATATAATTGCATACATACTAATTACTCTAAATAATTAATAATTTTATACTACTAATTATATAATTGCATACATATACTAACTCTAAATAATTAATAATATTATACTACTAATTATTTCTAAATAATTATTAATAATTAAAATACACATAACAATTACAAAAATTAACACTAAATAACTAATAAATCAATCCCTATACAAGCATATGTATAATAACAACAATATTAACAACAAAATTACACAAATATGCATATGAAAAAATACTAAATTTGGTAAAATAACAACGAAATTAACCGATTAAATCATAAAAACTCACCGTAGAAATGTTCGAGAACGAGTACTACAAAGCCCAACTAGTGGGTGTTTCAATTTCGGCCGGTGGCGGCGGCGGCGGTCGGCGGCGGCGGTGGGTTGCTCCAAAGCGAATCTGCTGCGTGGGGGAGAAAAGGGCCTCTTTGTGTGTATATATGTTGGGTTTACCGAGGGGCCCAGCGAGGGCCCAAACCCTCGTTAATTATGGAGTGCCGAGGGCGCCCTCGTTAAATTTGGGCTCGGCTTACCGACGGCCTTCCGCCTCGTTACTAACGAGGGGCCCGGTTCCTCGCTAAGGCCCTCGTTAATTAACGAGGCCCAATTCCTCGCTAATGTCGTCGTTACACTTGCCCTCGTTTCTCCTCGCTAATTAGCGAGGGTTTCCCGCCTCGCTAACCCCCTCGTTAATTTTTGGGGTTTTTTTGTAGTGCGTCTACTAGCTTGTCCTCCATTTTAGTACGTGGGCCAATGGGACGTTTCCCCAACGACGTCTTGTATGCGACGGCTAGTTGTCGAATCGTCCTATCAATTGACCCCTTTTTTCTTTTTTTTTTTTTTTAGTTTTTGTGGTTTTGATAGTTTTTGTGTTGTTCGTTTAGTTTTCTATTTTTGTTTCCTTCTTTATTTTTCTTGGTTTTGTCTGCTCGGCATTGTTTCGCCGCTTCGTCTTCCTATGGTGAAGCCTAGACGCTACTTGTGCGGTTTTCTATGTTAGGATGTATACTATAAGCCTAGCTTTTTGTATGAACATCTTTTTGATATGAGATTCATTATGATCAAAATACTTGTTTTTATGATTGTTACATATATCATTGTTCTTGTTCGTATTAATCTATACTGTAGATAACATGGTGTGTGGTGTCACACAAGAGATCATGCTATCAATTCCTTATAGATTATAAAGAATAGCTCACAACCAAGATGGATTTGGACAAACCATTGGAACGGTTGTAGTGTAATTTGGTATTAGTCTATCTTGACTATAAAGTTACACTAGTACATTTTGTGTGTATTGAGCAGGACCATATGAGGTTGTTCAATTTGTCGACTATATAAAAGAACAAGACCTCTGTTGTTATGGATGTACATCTTCTTAATCCTTATATAATAACGGGCACGTGTACTCGAGTGTATGTTTCTTTAATTTGCCAATGAGTGAGATTTATTAAATCAATAGGCTCCGTGGAATTGGGAGATAAGCACCGTTTATATGGTGTGTTGTTGATTATAGAAGGAATACGTGTCCTAATTATTTAGGATGATGATGTCCCCTTGAGGAGCTTCATAAAGATTATCATGTAAACCCCGCAGTGGATTTAATCCGACATGATAATAAAGATGAGTGGTACTACTCTTAGAATTAGATGTAAATTAATTAAGTTGCCAAGAACTTATTTAATTTATGGACATTCGATATCTTAAACACGGGAAATAAACGTACACATAATAAAGGAGCCCATATTGTAATATGGGATTAGGACGGTAATTCAATTATAACTCTTTAGTGGACCGAGTTATAATTGATGGGCTTAAGTTGAGTATTCGGATTGAACACGGGACGTTTAGGCCCATCGGGAGGCCCAACCCTAATTCCTCCTTAGGGTCCCTGTTGTAGCCTATAAATAAACCCTACATCGAGCCTCCTAGACGGGTGAAAAAAATGTGAGATCGTAGAGAGGCAGATTCTGATTCCTTGGAGGATCGTCGACCACTCGACGTCCAAGGGAAAGGGATAGGAATACGACGTAAGACCGTGAGGTTCGTGGCTCATCCTTGATCCGCTTGATTCGACCTTAGAATCTGGTTCGACTTCACCTATTAAGGTGAATAGGTATGATTTTATTTCCGCTGCGTTTTATGCATGTGATCCCGAATTAGATAATCAATTAGAGTCGGCGATCCGGTAGTTCCAACAATTGGTATCAAACCCGTGTTTTCGACTCTATGCGATTGATTCAGTTAATAGGGTTTCTTGATCTCGTTATAATAGGGTTTCTTGATCTTTTATAATAGGGTTTCTTGATCTGTTATAATATGGTTTCTTGATCTCGTTATAATAGGGTTTCTTGATCTGTTATAATAGGGTTTGTATAATTTTATGATCTCGTTATAATAGGGTTTGCAAGTTTTTATGATTTTTCTGCGGGAACCCTATATCCAACTATTATGGTCTGATTGTATGTTTATGTATGAATTAAACCCTCGGACTGTCGAGGTTGTTTTTCTTTTGGGTTGGTGCATGATTGTAATAGTAATTAACACGACGGTATGTCGTGTAGGTTTTTATTTTTTCGATCTAGATGATGTATAGGATCAATGATCGATGGATAACACCGTAGTAGACTTAGATTAGGGTTATTCGAATAGTGAACCAGATCGATGGATTAACCGATTCCAGATCGATGGCGTACAGGATCGATGGTGTACAGGATCGATCCCCACGACCGACCGGACAGTCGATCCTCGTATGGCGGGGCACCGCCCCACCCCACGACTTGACCGGCAGGTCGATCCTCGTATGACGACGAGCATTCAAGAATACGGGAATATCAAAGAGGCCATAATAGTTGGAATTCATGTTGTCTCATATGTTATGCATGTTTTTATGTGTCTCATATGTAATGCATGGTTTTATGTGTCTCACATGTTATGCATGCTTTTATGTTGTCTCATGTGTTATGCATGCTAAAATCCCCATGATAAATAACTAAGTGGGAGAGGGATTAATTTCAATAAATCCCATAGCCTCCATTTTTGGTTTGTAAGTGATGCATTCAAATATAAACGTTGGTTTTAAGTGCCTTCTTCCATATCGGATGTGTTTGCTTGCGGATCACTAGATCAAACTTTCTTATGGATAATTATGAGAAAATTATTTAGGAGCGTGTTATCTTCTCCATCCGAAGAGGCACAAACCTAGATAATTGACTTGGTATTAAGAAATGGTATACACTTAGGTGCATGTGATAGTATCCTCCCCATCGGAGTAAGTGCTATTATTTGTATAGCTAAAGATAAACCAACTATTAATTTTATTTTGTTTGACAAAATAATGAAATTAATGGGTAAAACCTCCTCTTACAAATGTTTGAATTAGTATACGCCCACGCTATCGTGGCATGCAAAATTCACGGTGTTTTGAGGTGTTGGTGAATTTAAATTGTATTGTTTGAGGAAAACAATACTATTTTAAATTCTTATGTTTTGATCTGTGTATTTACGTGTTTCTCGGGATATTATCTATGGCTTTTAATCCTCTTATGTTATACTTAAAGAAAACAAACTTACTGGTCCAAATTATATTGATTGGAAAATAAATCTGACATTGTCTTGATTCTTTGAAGAGTACAAATTTTGTACTCACCGAGGTCTGTCCCGAAAAGCCCGATGAAAACTCTAGTGAAGAGGAGAAGGAGACTTATAAGAAGTGGATCAAGACAGATGAGATGGCGTGGTGTTACATTTTGGCTTCTATGTCAAATGTGATGCAACATCGCATCGTGCCATGACCTCGCTTATGAGATGATGCTACAACATGAACAAAAGGTTGTATTCGTTGGCGGAACTTCGATGTAACTCCAAGCAGAAGGGATACTTCGTCGGACTTCTCAAGCTTATACTACTCGAAAATGTTTCTACATCTAAGCCAAAAGGCAAAGTGATGAAGAAAAAGAAACAAGCTAGTTTGGCAAAGAAAGCGGGTGAATCAAAGAAAATTGGTCCACAAAATGGCGTCAAGAAGCCAAATGGCAAATACTTTTATGCAAGCACAGTGACATTGGAAGATAGATTGTCCCCGTAAAAAGGAAAAAGAAGGTATATCTTATTCACTAACTATTGAAACATGTTTAGCGGTGTTATCTACCGGCATCCGGTGTGTAGATACGTGAGCCACTAATCATGTCTCGCAATTCTTTGTAGGGGTTCCAGGAAACCGGGCGACTTAGTGAGGGGGAGATTACCATCTACATGGGCGACGCTACGAAAGTAGCAAATTGCAGTGGGAGATGTTTATTTATCTTTGATAGGAATAAGACTTTGGTTTTGAGAAATTGTCTTTACGTAGCTTGTTTTAGAAAGAACTTATTTTCGGTTTCTAAGTTATTTTTGGATGGATATTGTTTCTTTTGATAGCAAAGTGGTTGTCAAGAAAAATAGTGCTATTATCCTGCCTCGCACGTTAATTGACAATTTATATACTCTTAATCCAATAACTCCTACGAAGCAACGAATGGAAATTAATAAGACATCTTCTAACTCAAATAAGCGAAAAGAACCTTCAAAAATGAACCAAATATATCTTTGACATCTAAGATTAGGTCACATTAACTTGAGTAGGATTCAAAGGTTGATAGCCGATGGACCTTTGAGTTCATTGGAAGTGGAAAACTATCCGACCTGCGAGTCCTCGCTTGGAAGGAATAATGACCAAAAGGCCTTTTAAAGCCAAGGGGTATAGAGCCAAAGAAGTGTTGGAATTGGTTCATTCCGATTTATGTGGTCCTATGTCTACTCAAGCAAGAGGTGGTTTCGAATATTTTGTCTATTTTATAGATGATTATTCGAGATATGGATATATTTATTTGATGCGCCGCAAGTCCGAGTACTTTGATAAATTCAAAGAGTACAAGACTCGATGTGGAGAAGGCCATGGTAAATATATCAAAACACTACGGTTCGATCGTGGTGGCGAGTACCTCTTAGGAGAGTTTAGGAATTACTTATCGGAAGCCGAGATTCAATCCCAATAGAATGGTGTGGCGGAACAAAGGAATAGGACTCTCTTGGAAATGGTTAGATCGATGATGAGCTATTCGGAATTACCGAAGTTCATTTTGGGGGTATGCCACGGAAATGACAGCGACATTCCGAACTTGGTACCTTCTAAGACAATATCTTCTACTCCCACAGAATTGTGGAATAGGCGTAAGCCTAGTCTCAAACACATTCGGATTTGGGGTAGTCCAAAGCATATGTGCTTTGAAAGGAGATCCGATAAGTTGGAATCTCGTACGGAAGTTCTACTGTTTGTGGGCTATCCTAGAGAAACGAAAGGTGGTTTGTTTTATAGTCCTAAAGATCGAGAGGGTAATTGTTAGCACAAATACCCGATTTTTAGAAGAGGACTATGTAATGGACCACAAGCCCATGAGTAAAATTATTTTAGAAGAAATAAGGGGAGAAACGTCTACCTTAGTACCAAAGAAGATACAAGATGAGATACCACAGTGGTCGGCACCATCTCGTTACTAATGATACACTATTACCATAAATGCCTCGTCATAGTGGGAGGGTTGTTAGAAAACCTGATAGATTCATATTTTTGGGAGAGTCTTCGGACTTAGTACTGTAAACACGAACCGATCCTCGGAGCTATGACGAAGCACTCCAAGATAAAGATGCAGAATCTTGGGAAAAGGCCATGAAATCTAAAATAGAATCTATGGATTCTAATCAAGTCCTGGGAGCTAGTAGAACCACCAAATGGTGTAAAAGCCATTGGTTGTAAGTGGGTCTACAAAAGAAAAAGAGGATCGACGGGAAAGTAGAAACTTTCAAAGCAAGGCTTGTAGCGAAGGGGTACACTAAAAAGAAGGAATCGATTATGAGGAAACCTTTTCGCCGGTAGCCATGCTTAAGTCTATCCGGATTCTTTTGTCTATTGCTGCTCATATGAATTATGAGGTTTGGCAAATGGATGTCAAGACAGCTTTCCTTAACGGAAGTCTTGAAGAAAACATCTATATGAAGCAACCAGAAGGATTCATTGCAAAGGGCAAAGAGCATCTTGTGTGTAAGCTTAATCGGTCCATTTATGGATTGAAACAAGCTTCGAGATCTTGGAACATCCATTTTGATGAGGTAATCCAGTCTTATGGATTCATTCAATGTCCTGGATGAGTCTTGTGTATACAAAAAGAGTAACGGAAACGTGGTGGTATTTCTTGTACTATACGTAGATGACATCTTGCTCATTGGCAACAATGTCAAGGTGTTATCGACGTAAAGGTATGGATGTCCAAGCAGCTTTGATATGAAGGACTTGGGAGAAGTTGGACATATTCTTGGGATCAAAGTTATAAGGGATCGCAAGAAAAGAATGTTATGCTTATCTCAAGCTTCATACAATGATACTATCTTAGCTCGTTTTAACATGCAAAACTCCAAGAATGGTTTTCTACCTTTTCGACATGGAGTACCTTTGTCTAAGGAGATGTGTCCTAAGACACCAAAGGAGATAGAGGACATGAAGGCGCTTCCTTACGCTTCGGCCGTAGGAAGCCTAATGTATGCAATGCTATGTACGAGGCCAGATATTTGTTTTGCCGTGGCATGGTTAGCAGATATCAAAGTAACCCAGACAAGGACATTGGACTGCGGTAAAGCATATTTTAAAGTACTGAAAAGGACTAGAAATTATATCTTGGTTTACTGCAGATAATATACTTTCGAGGGTTACACGGATTCCGATTTCCAATCGGATAGGGACAACAAAGAAATCTACCTCGGGTTAAGTGTTTACCTTGGGAGGTGGAGCCATAGTATGGAGGAGTGTTAAGCAAGTGCGTTTCGGACTCCACTATGGAAGCCGAGTATGTGGCAGCCTCCGAGGCAGCCCAAAGAAGTCTGTATGGGTCGAAACTTCTTGATGGAATTAGAAGTGATTCCGAGTTTACCTAAAGCTATCACAATTTATTGTGATAACAAAGTGGTGCAATGGCAAACTCAAAGGAACCACGAGCCCACAAAGCAAGCAAACACATTGAGCGCAAGTACCACACGATACGAGACATCGTAAAATGAGGAGAAGTTGTTGTCGCCGAAATTGCATCGGCGGATAACCTAGCAGATCCTTTCACAAACGCTCTTCCAGGGAAAGCTTTTGATGGGCATGTTGAAGGGATGGGAATCGTGTGTGGTGTCACATGTAAGATCATGCTATCGGTTCCTTATAGATTATAAAGAATAGCTCACAACCAAGATGGATTTGGACAAACTATTGGAACGGTTGTAGTGTAATTTGGTATTAGTCTATCTTGACTATAAAGTTACACTAGTATATTTTGTGTGTATTGAGCAGACCATATGAGGTTGTTCAATTTGTCTTGACTATATAAAAGAACAAGACCTCTCGTTGTTATGGATGTACGTCTTCTTAATCTCTATATAATAACGGGCACGTGTACTCAGTGTATGTTTCTTTAATTTACCAATGAGTGAGATTTATTTAATCAATAGGCTCGGTGAATTGGGAGATAACACCGTTTATATGGTGTGTTGTTGATTATAGAAGGAATCCGTGTCCTAATTATTTAGGATGATGATGTCCCCTTGAGGAGCTCATAAAGATTATCATGTAAAACCCGCAGTGGATTTAATCCGACATGATAATAAAGATGAGTGGTAATACTCTTGGAATTAGATGTAAATTAATTAAGTTGTCAGAACTTATTTAATTTATGGACATTCGATATCTTAAACACGGGAAATAAACGTACACATAATAAAGGAGCCTATATTGTAATATGGGATTAGGACGGTAATTCAATTATAACTCTTTAGTGGGCCGAGTTATAATTGATGGGCTTAAGTTGAGTGTTCGGATTGAACACGGGACGTTTAGGCCCATCAGGGAGGCCCAACCCTAATTCCTCCTTAGTGGTCCCTGTTGTAGCCTATAAATAAACCCTACATCAGAGCCTCCTAGACGGGTGAAAAAATGTGAGATCGAGAGAGAGACAGATTCTGATCCCTTGGAGGATCGTCGACCACTCGACGTCCAAGGGAAAGGGATAGGAATACGACGTAAGACCGTGAGGTTCGTGGCTCATCCTTGATCCGGCAGCTTCGACCTTAGAATCTGGTTCGACTTCACCTTTTAAGGTGAATAGGTATGATTTTATTTTCGCCGCGTTCTATGCATGTGTTCCCGAATTAGATAATCAATTAGAGTCGGCGATCCGGTGGTTCCAGCATTCTACACCTTGTGTGTTCTTCTCTACCTTTTGGAAGTGAAGCCTCGACGCGGTTTTTAACACCTTGTGTGTTCTTCCCTCCCTCTTGGAGGTTGTTTGTGTGCCCCTCGTCTTTGCGGGCTTCGGCTCTTAGTGGATCTTTGCTCGTTGTCTTTGATTTTTTAAAGAGATTGTCAGAGGTATCTGAATTTTTCTCTTTCTAAGAATGGAGACTGGTTCTCATTGAAAGGCGGAGATTTTTCTCGGTCCCTCCACTCCTCGAGATTGGTTTGGAGGCGATTGTTCGAGCCTAGGAGATAGCTTGTATGCGTTAATTCCGATTATATTGTATAAGCTATTTCTTTTATTGTCCAAAAAAAAAGAATATGTTAGAGTCAAGGAAGCAAATGCACACACTCACAAACATACTGGAATCAATTATATATAATATTGTTAATAATAAGAAACAAAGGGATAAATCTTATCGATCCCAAAGGAATAATCCATCTCAAGCCAAAAGGTTGAGTACTAAGCCGAAGCCGATTGAATATTTGATCTTATGATAATCTAAGAGACACAAAGACAATATAAATAGACTTAATAACCTACTAACTTAAATTAAAAGTCAAGGTGTGCATGGTTCTTTTGACACAATGTTATCAAGAATGTTGGCATATTCAAAGAACAACACGCATACGCGAACATTTAAATACCCCGCAAATGAATTTCAAAATTTGCATAGACTATAAATAAGTTTATACTGCCTTACTTACTCTAAATATCACTAATAAATTTAAAGTGATACAATCGGTGAAAGCATAAGCTACACAACAAATGGTCTATGTATACAATGAACAAGTTGAACAATTACGACTCCAAATATTAAGTGAAATGTTGTAACATTCACCAACAGGAAAATCGAGTAGAAAAACAAACAATAAACTCAATAATCTATGACAATAGACTATGATTGTGTCTCTATCAGTCTTCAATTTATGTCTTCACAAAGAACCGTGTATTTTAGAATTTCAGAGCATAAATCACACAGGACACAACTTCCACATCTCCATGAAACTAGGAAATATGTTTGTAACTTCCCTTTGTTTTTCTCAACTCTCCACTCTTGTTTTTCAACCGCCCGGCTTATAAGAAACTACTATAAGTCTTCAACTGTAAAATCAAGACATTGAGCAAAATATTTTGTGGGTTAGGATTAGTGGAAGTAGAAGGACGAATTGATGTTGTGACTTGAATGTTGGCACATTCAGAGTAACACCGTTGCAACCATCAACAAAAGCCGTTAATAATACTCCCTCCATCCCTAACCTATTTGCACCATGTGTTGGTCCCGATTAGTTAAGTTGATTAAGAAACTTTGAGTTAACCTTCTAGGACAAAATCTAGAAGGGGGTTGAATAGATTTTGTAGATTTTTCAAATCTTTCAAAATCAATTCAAAGTACCGTAAGTACACAAATGGAAATTCAATATTAGACTCAACTTTATTAAGATCAAAAGCAAATTGATATTCAGATTTTAACTTTGATTCTGAAATTAATCTTTGAACAATAAATTAGAAATTGAACAGTATAAGTAAATAAAAGCAAAGAAGAACACCAGATTTTATAGTGGTTCGGATTATAACAATCCTACATCCACTCTCCTTCTTCAAACTTTGAAGAAGAGTCTCTACTATCAACTTACTTACTCACTTTCAATCGTACAACTTACGTAATACAATCGATCTTCAACTCTTCAAAATCCTAACCAAATTTGTGAAATCTAACTCTAAAGATAAAGAAGTGTATATGAAGATGTATATGGAAGTTTTCTATAAACACTTAGGAAAATCTATGAAGAAATCTTTGGAAAACTATTTTGTGCTTTTTGAAAACTTATGATTTGAGAGAATATCTTCCGAAAACTAACTCGTGTGTTACTGTGTATTCTAATGAAGTGTCTAGTCCTATTTATAAGTCTGAAACGACAGCTTAGTTTGTTAGTCGGTTCTAACAAACCGGAAATCGCTTTAACAAACTTAATCTTGAAAACTCGCTTGTTCTCACTGATTTTACTCTACTCATCTCATGGTGACTTGGTGAAGACTCGTCTTTCTTATTCTACTCGGCTTGTCTTGACCTCGTCCGAGCTCTTCATAATTGTCTCCTACAGACGACTAGATTTGAGCTTGTCTCGGATGACTTGTAACTCCTAGTCTTCACCGACTTGATCGGGCCCCTGACCTAGTCTCGACTACCTTAGTACTAGAACCGCCTCCGCTGCTCTACATAGTCATCCGCTCATCTCGTATTGATCTTTTAACTCATCAAAACAATCTTGATCTAACACCATGTTTTTGCCGGAAATTAAGAAAAACTACTTTTTGCATTGATGAGGGGGAAAAGGAAGGGTATTGTTGTCCTTTTAGTGTATTGGTAATTAAGTTAACCATTTAATTAGTCATTTCCCTCCAATAGTGTATGAAAGGAATTTTGAATTTAGTGTATAATTAAAATTACATGTGAATTAATTCTACGAAATTAAAAATACGTAAATAAAAATTAAAATACGTAAATAAAATAATAGAAATTAAAATACACAAACAACGATACAAACACTAAGATAAATACCGAACTTAAAAAGCTGAAATTAAAATACGTAAATTAAAAACTAAAATTAAATTTAAAAAAATTAAAAACTGAAATTAGATTAAAAATGGCAATCCATTTGATCAAAGCATAATGTCAAATCAATGGCTAAAATGCCAAACAATTCGCTTTCCCACCATTTAACACCAAAACCAAAATTACAAATTTTCCTCCAACTTAAACACACAAATTTAAACCCCAAGAGCAGTCTTAAATGTCATAATTCAAAAATTACAACACACAAAAGAATTTAAGGTCGCTCTTAAAGACACTTTAAGGCAGCTCTTAAATTCAATGACAAGATCACACTGAGCTTATCGATGACCAGAGGAATCGAATGGCACAATTCCTCTTTGCCAACAAAGACTAACGGTATAGCGCATCACGGGAAAATTTGTGAAGCTTCGCATTATTTGGGATTTGTCGAAGAACCGTCGAATATATTTGGGTTGCTGCACGAAAATAAGTTAGTCAAGGTCTTCCAATCATGATAACATCACAAAGGAAAGGAAAACCACGTAAGAAACACTTACATGTAGATATTGAAGATGTTATGAAGGACATAGCATTTGAGAAAAGGTCAACAATTAGAAGCCTTGCTAGAGAGTTGGAGATTAGCAAATCTCATGTTGGTAGGTTGGTAAAGAATGGCCGGATTAGAGCATACACTAGTGCAATCAAACCCGAGCTTACGTAAAAAAACAAGCTACAAAGGTTGAATTTCAGTTTGAGTGCCTTAGTTATGAATAGGGCTGCCAACATCATTGAATTTTCGTGTATGCATAATGTAGTTCATATAGATGAAAATGGTTTTACATGACAAGAGCATGTGAGAGGTATTATATGCCGCCGAATGAGGAATAGCCATATAGGAGTTGCAAAAGCAAAAGATTCATACCAAAGGTAATGTTCATGTGTGCAATGGCTAGACCACAATACTCAAATGATGGGCAGTTTCCTATTCGATGGAAAAATAGGCATTTTTCCATTCACAAAACAAGAACCAGCACAAAGGAACTCTAAAAACAGAGTTAGGGGCACAATGGTGACTAAACCAATTGATTCTATAACAAATGAAGTCATCAAGGACTGCCTTGTGAATCGTGTATGGTTTTATCATAAAAACTATCGATTTTATTCTCATCATCCAGCTTTATGCATATTAAGTCTCCAAAACAGGTTTTCAATCCTATTGGTGACATTAATTTGCAATATGATGTTCAATTTTCAGATAATACCAGCTATAAAGGCAAAATGGCATTCTAATGCATCCAAAAGCATAATCATTCGGCAGGATAATGTCAAACCACACATAAATGACAATGATCAAGAGTTTCGGGCACTGCAAGCTCGATGGATTTGATATCCAGCTTGTGTGCCAACCCCCAAACTCCCCGAGACACTAATATAAATGATTTAGGTTGGTTTCGGGCTATCCAATCACTACAAGTTGACACTCGCAAGCTATAATGTGGATGATTTGGTGAAGAATGTGATGTTGTCATTTCAAAATTTGATAGTCACAAATTAAACAATGTATTCTTGAGTTTACAAGGGTGTTTGATTAAAATCATGAGGTGCATAGGACACAACAAATACAAATTGCCACATATGGGAAAAGAAAGGTTTATCGAGAAGATAGTTTGCCTATGTGTTTACAAGTGGATGAAGAATTGGTTAGGTAATGCATTCAATGTCTCATTGAAGAAGGAGAAATTGAATCAGCCACATATGATATTAGTAGCTTAATGACAGATTTAGGATATTAGTTTAGAGGGAAGAATGAAGATACAACTCATTTTGTGTGTTTACAACTTAAACATAGATTCACAGTGGTGACCTTTTTTATTGTAGAAGTTGTTTAGGCTGTAAACAACACTTTTTGTGCAATGAAAACTTTTTGCTTATGTGTTTATACCCTCAGAGAACACTCATCATTGGGCAACAAATGATTTAAGCTACCAACATGCATGTGATTGCATAAAAACAAGCCTCCTACATGCATGTGATTGTATTAAATCATGAATGCGCTTCAATCACCAACATTATCGTGTATTAGTTCAATCACCAACAATAAATCATCAATTGAATGCCAATAACATACCCTCGCACAAATAAATGCCAAATCATCGGGTTGCCCAACATCAGTTCACATAGAGTATCATCACCACCATTCTCTCTCGTCCCAAATATAACCAACAATCATGCTCATCGTGTAAACAACAATCATGCCCATCGGGTAAACACCAAGCAGGATATCGGTGTACTAATATCAAGAAATCGACCAAACAAAGACCAACAATCAAGCTCAACAGCTTCACTCAAACATGCATCAGTAAACAACATCAAAGAATCGACCAAACACATACCAACAATCAAGCTCAATAGTTCGATCAAACATGCATCGTAAACAACATCAAGAATCGACCAACATGCATAAAAATAGAAGAGATAGTAGAGACACCTTTTTAACAAACATCTAGCCGATGGAATCCACATACGCACTGCTCAATGGCATACCGTCGGAGTTCAGTGGCAAGTTGGACCACAACACTCACCAAACAAAGCCGTAAAATCATCGTCAATGGGGACATGTTCATTCCCAATGGAATTGGGTACCACAAGATTAGAAACAAAGAAATAGATCGGGATCGGAGTCGGCCACCGCAGAGCCAAGGTCGAATTGGCCATGGAGTGAGAGTCGACAATGAATCGGCCACCATCGGAGCGGCCACCATTAAATGGCGGCCAACATCAGATCGACCACCATCAGAGCAGCCACGGTGAGATTCGCCCACCTTTAAACAGCGACGAAACACAGATCGCCACCGTGAGAATCGGCCTTCTTAAAAACGGCCGTTAGATCGCCACCAACGGAGTCGGACCTTAATCCGCCACCACGGAATCGAAAATTGAATCGGCCATTAAAGGCACAGTTCAACTTCGACGGGGGTAGGGTTTCGGGGTTAGGGAGACGAGAGAGATGGGGCTAGGGTTAGAGTGAGACGAGAGAGATGACATACTAGGGTTTTCGGTGAGGTAGAAGATTCGAGAGAGATAGAGAGAATGAGGGTGATGATAGGTTTAGGGAATATGTAATGGGCAGAGTTTAATTAGGGAAATGGATTTGGGCTTTGTTAATTAGGGTTAATTAGTTGGGTTTAGGTTTTAATTGTAAGAATAGTGTAATGGCATTTTTTAAATTATGTAGAAAAATTGAGGGTTTTAATATTTTGAGTTTTTGCCATTTTTAGTGTGTGCAAATAGGTATGGGACATACAAAAAGGAAAGTGTGCAAATAGGTATGGAACGGAGGGAGTAATTGAGAATTTAGTAGTTTTGGTCCCACACGTCACGGGTAAGGGTGAGCATTCGATATTTGGTAAATGTAATCGAAATCGAATAGTCAAAACTGAATTAGTACTATAAGACATCCGAAATCGAATTGAAATGTATAAAAATCGATAGATACCAAAATTAAAATTTCCGCTCAATTTTGGTATAATACCGAAAACTATTTTTTTATTATTATTATTAATTTAGGCCATTTTTTTAAATTGTGTCTCAATCAAAACAAATAAATATAAGCATAAATCATGTCTCAAACATGAATTATCTATATTTCAAGTTTACAACACAAAAATCAAAATACAAATTATGTCATTGTCACGAAGCTCTCTCTTGGGTAAAAATCTTGGTTTGCATAATGTTATTGTGAAGGATATTTTAAAAGCTCTGTTGACGACATTGTTGAGAGCCGTTCTAGTTTTTCCTCTTTTGGGGACATTGTTAGTCATTGTCGTTCTCTTTTGAGCCTTCTCTATAATGTTTCGGTCTTGTTTGTTAAGCGTAAAGCCAATTATATGGCACACGCTTTTGCTAGGGCGTCCCGTCTTTTCGAGAGCCCGTCTTGTTGGGTTGAACCACCGGACTTTGTGGATGGTCTTCGCATTGGAGCCTCGCTCATGTGGCTAATTAATAAAGTTCTTCATTTTTTGAAAAAAATACAAGAAAATTAAATATATTTATTATATTGATGAATTAATTAAATAAATCTTGAAATCCTAACTATGTGAAATTTAAGATTTTTAATTTTGTCCCATAATTTCTTAAATGGTCTCGATTTCAGTTCAAAAGTCACCAAAATTTCATACCAACGTTGTATTAATACACATTTTCTTGATACCTTTTGTGAAAACGTTCAAGATTATGGGACAAAATTCGCAAAAAAAGATCAAATTCGAACAGGACAAAATTGAAATTTCTAAATTTTTTTGGACCTTTTGAAAAAAATTAAAGTTATGAGAAAATAAAATTAAAGTTATTGAAATTAAATTTTAATATCGCTCCCGAATGATCACCCTCTAGCATTTCTCCTATGATGAATTTTAGGAATCACATTTATGAGGCGCTTGTTTCAAGCTCTTCAATGGAAATGAGAATTAAATTGTATTTTTGCCCTTAGATATATTGGAGGAAGGAATGTCTCCATGGTGGTTATATCATTAGTATTGTGCTCCAATTTTAGAAGAAAAAAAAGACAAAATAAACTTGTTGGTAGTGGTGTGGAGGGGAATGATTGAGGAGAAATGATTGTAGGAGGGAATAGGTTAATCAAAATGAGTAGTGATTACCTTATTTAGAAGGGAAAAATGGTTGCATGATCATTTTTGTTCTCATTAATCACCATAATTGTATTATACTCATTCTCATTCCCATTAAGAAATTTGCAACCAAACACCCTCTTAGATGCCAAGGTCGACTCCACCGTGCGTTCAACTCTCCTCCCATTGCATGCAAACATTAAGTTTAATAAATTGATGTATTAAGTACTCCTTCCGTCCCTCCCTAAGTGTCTCATTTTACCATTTTCGTACGTCCCACTTAAGTGTCTCATTCCTTTTATCTATATCCTACTTTTATAATTATCCCTATATTACATACATATTTGCACAATATGTCACTCATTTGATATATTTAATTGCATTTTTTCATCTCTCTCCATCACATCACTTATACTATATTATTATTATACTACCTTTCATTTTTCTATCTATCACATCACCTTTACTATATTTATTATAAGATAAATTCTTATATGCAATATTGTACCGTGAAATAACCCATTTAATGAAATTCGCAGATCCTAGTCGGGTCGGATCGGATTTGTAGCGCCCGGTGGCGCTACCCGATGAAAGTACATTTAGGCAAGAATGATCAAAAGATTTTAATTTAAAGGGGGTCAAGCGGAAGATAACATCATAAAAACACGAGTATTTTTTTAAAAAACCAAATTATTTAAGTGTCTAACCGTGATTGTGCCTAACTCGTGTCTTACCCACATTTCTAAGTCAAACACGTACTTTATTAGACACTTACAAAAATAGATCATCAAGTGTGTGATAAAAGTCATAACTAGCTTAACATAATAAAATATAATATAATAGACATGTGATAGTCATGCATGCATAACATTTTTAAAAAATGAACATAACTCCCTAGTAGTTTGAAAGAGACTCGACCACGAAACGTAGTAATCCATGCATAAATGTAAAAGCTTAAACCATAACATCAGTCCTACTAGTACTAGCTTCAAGTCTTACAGGAACTTAGTTCGTAGTAAATTTATTTAGAGGAGTCTACACGTCGGTCACACGTCCACCTCGTCGTCAACGGGACCTGAAAAATTTAAAGTAGCATCATGAGTCTTCCCTCGGAGGAGAAGCCCAGTGGGATAATATTTAATATACAAATGCATTAAAAAGACTAATGAGCATGTCAACCGAGTACACGCCAGGCCCGTAAACCCAACTCATTTCACACAGATTTAGTTCGTAGACTGTCTTGATTCACACAGAGCATAGTCCGTCGACTAGCTAAAATTCACACAGAGCATAATCCGAATATCATGTCGCTCGTACACACACAAATTACTCTAAATAATGCAAAAGGTATTTAAAGGTTACCCACTTTCTTGGAATTTGAATGTTTCAAGATAGCTTCCGGAAATCCACTGTCTCGAACCGCACTCGATACATTTAGTCGTCTTTTAGTCTTATAAGCATTAAGTTGTAACCATGCACTTAAAGTATTTTTACTAACTTTAATTAGTATCTAATACATATATATGTATATAACATATACCTACTTGTAAACTTAAACATATTTCAAAGAAAAGAAATTCTATTTACTAAGACTAGTTAAGTACGCGTAAAAAGAAATTATAAAATTTCTTCATATAAGTAAAAGAAATTATAAAAGAGTTATAACATGCTCACAATAAAACCAATTTATTCATTATGGAATACTTCTACTTTCAATTACTTAGGTGACTAAAGAAAATAATTTACAAACTCACATTTTATGTAAAACTCTTTAAAAAGACAGCTCGTAGAAGATTATTTATAAACAAATATAAACGTGTCATAAAATTATTAAATTTATACAGTAGATTTATAACATATATAGCTACATACCATAAAAATTTCACATGAAAATAATCTCAATTTTGTTACTTATGAATTTTCCAAGTTAGATAAAAACAATTTCCTAAATGAGGTTATGCACCATCTTTTTATAAAATTTTGTAACACATGAATATGAATTAAATAAAATCAAGTAAAAATATATATAATATCCTAAGTATCAGTAGTATCACTACTAAAAAGATCACATTTTAAAACTTCACATTTCCTACTTGATCATGCATCGTTCTAGAGCTCTAAAACTGCCCATTTTTACTAGAAAGACACTATTTGTTAGAAAAATCATTAAAACTTGAATATAACTCCAAAAATATCAAGGTAAAATTCTTATGAAAGATAAGACATATTAGAATAAAATATTCGAAAATCACTTTCAAAAATTAATTTTTCTGCTCACAGTAAATTTTGCAATAATCGTCAAAAACAGAGGCGTTTTTCTTCTGTACATCACTTTGGTAGAAAAATCATATTAAATCAAAAATAGCTTCGAAAAATCTGAAAATTTTACCTCATATTCTAGACTTCCAGAATTACATTGTGGCAAAAGGGTTTATGAAAATTCATTCAAAAGAAGGTCAGATCACTACTTGAAATTAACATGCAATTACATAGCAATTTCCAGCAACAAATTTTATACATTTTGAAGCATAGTTGGGGCACCCAACTCATTTTAAATATCAAAAGACCATCAACAACCCTTATGGAAAATCCTAATAATTTATCATTTATGAAAAATGCATCAAAACCCACATGCAACCATATAAATAACATGTAATCCACTAAATAGCATCAAATAATCACATAGTTTACATATTCATAAGCTAAACATATAAAATCAAACATAGCATTTAACCAAATGCCAAAGAACATCTTTGGGCTTCTAACATATGTATCTAATCACATATACTCACCAAAACATTATAGGAAATAAGGGAGAAAAAGATTAAAAATTATTTCAAAAATATGACCAATATATTTGAAAACCCATTTAGGCAAAAGAGTGAAAAAAAGGTTGCATTTTTCTTACCTTAGAAGACTCTTGAATCTCAAATGAGTTGAAATGGAGAGTTATTTGTGGGAGAAGGGGGAGAGAGAAAACTAGAAAGAGAGTAGAGAAATATACGCAGAGTATTTGGAGAGAGAAATGTAGAGTCGGTTGATATTCTTCACTCAAATATATAATAATCTCAAAAATTAAAATAAAATCTAATAAAATGTCATACCTAGGAATTGAACCTTGGACCTCCTACACTCAATAAAACTTATACATTTATGTATTACCACTTGATCTATATAATATGATTGTTAGTAAAATATTTTATAAACTATTTCATATCTAACTTATCCCTTTATTTAATTATTATTATTATATATATATATATATATATTTTTTTTTTTTTTTTTTTGCTTACTCGTGTCTAGTGAGTCACGATTGAGCTCGATTTCCTCAAGAGGCTACCCCCGCAAAACTCTTTAAAACTTCATTGAAAATATTAGTTCTTAAATTTTATAAATCATAAATTTTCAAGAGCTTGAATTAAATTTACAAATTTAATAATAAATAAAGTAATTAAATCGCTTAAAATATGAAATGCAAGTTTTCTAAAAATGGGGTGTTACAACTCTCCCCACCTTTAAAAAATTTCGCCCCGAAATTTGCATCTAATTGGTGAATAGTTCGGTGGTATTTACTTAGTACTTCTCCCTCGTGCTCCCATCTCGCCTCTGTTTCTCCATGTCTATTCCACCGCACTAGGACTAATGGTATGTCTCTATTCCTCAAGGTCTTTGTTTGTTCTTCCAAGGATTCTTAGGGGCCGCTCTTCGTAGGTCGATCCTTGTTATCTTCTAAATCTTCAAGTTTGATGTGGTGACTAGGGTCGGGGACGTATCTCCGAAGCATCGATATGTGAAAGACATCGTGAATTGCAGACAATTTCGGGGTTAAGGCGAGCCTATATGCCACATCTCCAACCCGTTCTAAAATTTTGAACGGTCCCACAAACTCCGGGCCTTAACTTTTCCTTTTTCCCAAATCGGACTATTCCTTTAATAGGTGAAACCTTTAGAAATACTTTCTCACCCTTTTCAAATTGTAGGTCCTTTCTTCGTAAGTCCGCATAAGACTTTTGTCGATCTGTGCGATCTTGATTCTTTCTCGGATTTTCTTGATTGCTTCCACATATTTTTCTACTAGTTACGGACCCAATATTTTTCTCACTCCGACCTCATTCCAGTGGATTGGTGTCCTGCATCTCCGTCCATAAAGTGCTTCATATGGTGCCATCCCGATGGTAGGTCGATAACTATTATTATAAGTAAATTCTGCTAAGGACAAGAAATCTTCCCGGCTTCCTCTAAAATTCGATTCGTTCTTTTAGATTGTCCATCGGTTTGCGGATGGAAAGCGATACTAAAATTCAATTTTGTGCCCATAGCTAACTGCAAACTCCCCAAAATTTTGAAGTGAACCGCGGATCACGATCGGAGACAATTGACACTTTGGTACTCCATGCAATCCGTACTACCTCATCGATGTACAATTTGGCCAATCGATCCATTGGATAGTTCATTTTGGCAGGTATGAATCGCGCTACTTTCGTCGATCTATCGACTATGACCCACACAGACTTCATGCTGTTTTGGACTTCTCGGTAATCCCGTCACAAAATCCATTGTCACATGTTTCCATTTCCACTCTGGAATTTCCAACGGTTTTAATAATCCGGCTGGCATGATGTTCGAGACTTGGTCATTTGGCAAGTGAGACACTTCTTAACGAATTGCGCAATGGATCGTTTCATGCCCTCCACCAAAAGCTACCTTTGAGGTCTCGGTACATTTTTGTTTCACGGGGATGTGCGGTATACGGTGTTTTATGAGCTTCTCTCATTATATCATCCCTCAGGCTCCTCCCCTTGGGCACACAAATTCTATCTTTGAACATTAATGCCCCATCTAGGGTTGTGGCAAAGTCCTTAGTCGATTCTCTTTCACCTTATTGCTCATTAAGCTGGAGGAATCGATCATTTTTCCGAGCTTCAATTATTTGTTCTCTCAAAGTTGGCTGAACTATCATTGTAGCTAACATTGAGGTTGACTTTCCTGGGTTGACGATTGTCAATCTTATCTTATCAAATTCCTCAATCAAGCATTCTTGTTGAGTGGGCAACAAAGCTAACGACCTTCTTCTTTCCTACTAAGTGCATCCGCCACCACATTTGCTTTGCACGGGTGGTAAAGGATAGTGCAATCATAATCCTTTACCAATTCCAACCATCTTCTTTGACGCATGTTCAGTTCCTTTTGTGTGAAGAAATACTTGAGACTTTTATGGTCTGTGTAAATTTCACACTTCCCGCCATACAAATAATGTCTCCATATTTTCGGTGCATGTATGACAACGGCTAACTCCAAGTCATGCGTTGGATAATTCTGCTCGTGCACCTTCAATTGACGTGATGCATAAGCTACAACCTTCCCATGTTGCATCAAAACACATCCCAATCTCATCTTAGAGGCATCTGTGTAGATCACGAATCCTTCGATCCTTTGGAGTACTGTCAGGACTGGTGCGGTCGTTAGCTTCTTCTTTAATTCTTGAAAACTAGCTTTGCACTCGGCTGTCCACTCAAATTTCTCACTTTTCTTTGTAAGGTACGTGAGAGGTTTTGCAATACGAAAAAAGTTTTGAATGAATCTTCGATAGTACCACGCTAAACCAAGGAAACTACGAATTTCATTCACATTGGTTGGTACTTTCCAATTTAATACAGCCTCGACCTTAGCAGGGATCAACTTCTATCCCTGTGCCGTGATCACATGCCCCGGAAAGGCTACTCTATTGAGCCAAAATTCACACTTGCTGAACTTAGCGTACAACTTCTCTCGTCGCAAAACTTCTAAAACTGCTCTCAAGTGTGCCTCATGTTGTCATGCATCTTTTGAGTAAACCAAAATGTCATCAATGAATATGATGACAAATTTGTCCAAGTACTCATGGAACACACGGTTCATCAAATCCATGAATCTGCGGGTGCATTTGTGACACCGAATGGCATTACAAGAAACTACCATATCGGGTCCTAAATGCGGTCTTAGGGATATCACTTTCCACGACTTTGAGTTGGTGATACCCGGACTGAGGTCGATCTTGAAAAATACACCCGCATTCTTCACTTGATCAAAAAGATCTTCAATCCTTGGCAACGGTATTTATTTTTATTGTCAACCGATTGAGTTCTCGGTAATCAATGCACATTCTCATTGACCCATCTTTTTTTTTCACAAATAAAATCGGCGCTCCCAAGGCGAGGCACCGGGTCGGATAAACTTCTTATTCAACAACTCCTCTAACTGTTCCTTTAACTTTTGTAGTTCTTTTGGTGCCATTCGATATAGGGCCTTTGACACCGATGCGGCTCCAGGAATAAGGTCGATAGTGAATTCTATGGATCGACCTAGTGGAATTCCAGAAAGATCCTCCGGAAAGACATCGGGATAGTCTTTCACTATCGATACATCGCAGGCGCCAAGTTTGCTTTCTCCACCTTTACAACATTCACCAAGTACGCCCGACACTTTCCTTTCTTCAATAGCTTAATTACCTTCATAGCGGATATGATAGGTACACAACCTCGTTTATTAGTTCCATAGAAAGTGAGATGTTGACCATCCGATGTTTCTAAGTTTACTTCCCGTTCCACGCCACGAATTACTGACTTTGTGCTTATTCAGCCAGTCCATTCCCAAAATGATGTTAAAACCCTTCATCCCTATCACATGCAAATCGCCAAGTAGGTCTTTCCCATCAATATTTAACCTAACACCCTTGGCTAAGCTCTTAATTCTAATATTTTCTCCAAGGCACTCTAACTTCTAAGTTCACATTCTTAACGCAATCTAACCTAAGTTTATTCTTAAAGGTATCGAGATATGAAAGAGTGCGAGGCTTCAGATCAAATAAGACATATGCAGGCACATTTGAGACAGGATATCGCACTGCCACGGTTTCATTTGCCCCGTCACCTTCCTCAAATTGCTCTTCCTCCGGGTACTCTTCTTCCTCAGTGTATTCAACATTTGGCATCGCATTCAGCTTGGCCTTACCCTTCCGGTTTGCTCCTAGAGGATTTGATACCTTTGCCAATCTTGGTCCAACATTCCTCCCATTTCTAGACTGGTTACTCATTGCCTCGGTGGCACGCGTTGGCCAGGTGACCGAGGTTTTCGGCATAAATAGCAGGTGCGCGTCCCTAGGAGGCATTCTCCTTGGTGATTTTTGTTACAAGTTGGGGAGGTGGAATCATCCTTTGGGGTATGACCGCGAGAAGGTCGGACATTTGCCACCGTATATCCTTTGAACCGAGGTTGCGGTGCACCCTTCCTTTTAAACCGATTCGGCATTGGTTGTTGTTCGTTCTCCGGACTCCAAGCTCATTGACACTATCTTTTCCCTTTCGAAGACATCTTTGAAGTGTGGTAGCCTTAACCTGCAGACACTATTCCACCCACCTCTAGCTTGAGGTAAAGCTTGATTGATGTATGCGTAAGGGCTGGTTATTCACAAGTGATGCGGCCCAAGTCACGGCGCTCATTGGCTTTCCCCAGAGTCTAAGTGATATACACATCATGAGCTACACGCTCCTCTACGGGATGCATCTAAATTCCCAAAATGAATCATCGAACATCTCGCGTGTATAATGCATCATCGTATAGTTGGGACACTCCTTATCTTCCATGTGTTTCACCGCCTCATAGTTCGTGTCGGTCATACCAAGAGTTAGGGTTTGCTTACGTGCCTTACCTATTCGAGCTACAATCTCTCATATGGTGTTCCCGTTTATCTCGGTAAAAGTCTCGGCACTCTCTATTGCAACACTTTTTACATGGTTTATCTTAAGTAACTATTTCTAAGTTAGGATTTTAGTCGCACAATTTCAGGGGTTACGTTTTAAAAAATAATGCATGGAATTCAAGAAATATTATTTGCAAATCAAAACAATGGTCAGTTTCAACAATCAAAATATTTGTAATAATTCTTTCACTTGAATTTCTTTCCTTGACACATTTCATAGACATTTCTCATGTCATATCTCTTTCTCTTCATCATTTGATATCATCATAAACATCTTCTTTTCATAAACTTAAATATCTTAAACGTGAATGTCTTTTCAATAAATTATTTCATAAAATCCTTAAAAAACTCAAATGGTTACACCGAAAGCGATTTAGATATGTGCTGATTGTGGACTCCCTTCTATGAACTTTTATTTTTTAATTATCATATGATAACTTCTATGTATCCTTTCATGCATGATCAATTCATATTAAAAACGTTTGACCTAGAGTCCAAGGAGGAAAAACCCAACCTTGGCTCTCGATACCACGGCAGTAGCGCCCGGTGGCGCTACCACGATGAAAGTACATTTAGGCAAGAATGATCAAAAGATTTTAATTTAAAGGGGTCAAGCGGAAGATGACATCATAAAAACACGAGTATTTTTTTAAACAAATCAAATTATTTAAGTGTCTAACCGTGCTTGTGCCTAACTCGTGTCTTACCCACATTTCTAAGTCAAACACGTACTTTATTAGACATTTACAAAAATAGATCATCAAGTGTGTGATAAAAGTTATAACTAGCTTAACATAATAAAATATAATATAATAGACATATGATAGTCATGCATGCATAACATTTTTTTAAAAAATAAACATAACTCCCTTGTAGTTTGAAAGAGACTCGACTACGGAACGTAGTCATCCATGCATAAATTTAAAAGCTTAAACCATAACATCAGTCCTACTAGTACTAGCTTCAAGTCTTACAGGAACTTAGTTCGTAGTAAATTTATTTAGAGGAGTCTACACAATCGGTCACACGTCCACCTCGTCGTCAACAGGACCTGAAAAATTTAAAGTAGCATCATGAGTCTTCCCAGGAGGAGAAGCCCAGTGGGATAACATTTAATATAAAATTGCATTAAAAAAACTAATGAGCATTTCAACCGAGTACACGCCAAGCCCGTGGACCCAACTCATTTCACATGATTTAGTACGTAGACTGTCTTGATTTACACAGAGCATAGTCCGTCGACTAGCTTTATCACACAGAGCATAATCCATCGACTAGCTAAAATTCACACAGCATAATCCGAAGATCTGCCTGCTCGTACACACACAATTACTCTAAATAATGCAAAAAGTATTTAAAGGTTACCCACTTTCTTGGTATTTGAATGTTTCAAGATAGCTTCCTGTAAATCCACTGCCTCGAACCGCACTCGATACATTTAGTCGCCTTTTAGTCTTATAAGCATTAAGTTGTAACCATGCACTTAAAGTATTTTTACTAACTTTAATTAGTATCTAATACATATATATGTATATAACATATACCTACTTGTAAACTTAAACATATTTCAAAGAAAAGAAATTCTATTTACTAAGACTAGTTAAGTACGCGTAAAAAGAAATTATAAAATTTCTTCATATAAGTAAAAGAAATTATAAAAGAGTTATAACATGCTCACAATAAAACCAATTTATTCATTATGGAATACTTCTACTTTCAATTACTTAGGTGACTAAAGAAAATAATTTACAAACTCACATTTTATGTAAAACTCTTTAAAAAGACAGCTCGTAGAAGATTATTTATAAACAAATATAAACGTGTCATAAAATTATTAAATTTATACAGTAGATTTATAACATATATAGCTACATACCATAAAAATTTCACATGAAAATAATCTCAATTTTGTTACTTATGAATTTTCCAAGTTAGATAAAAACAATTTCCTAAATGAGGTTATGCACCATCTTTTTATAAAATTTTGTAACACATGAATATGAATTAAATAAAATCAAGTAAAAATATATATAATATCCTAAGTATCAGTAGTATCACTACTAAAAAGATCACATTTTAAAACTTCACATTTCCTACTTGATCATGCATCGTTCTAGAGCTCTAAAACTGCCCATTTTTACTAGAAAGACACTATTTGTTAGAAAAATCATTAAAACTTGAATATAACTCCAAAAATATCAAGGTAAAATTCTTATGAAAGATAAGACATATTAGAATAAAATATTCGAAAATCACTTTCAAAAATTAATTTTTCTGCTCACAGTAAATTTTGCAATAATCGTCAAAAACAGAGGCGTTTTTCTTCTGTACATCACTTTGGTAGAAAAATCATATTAAATCAAAAATAGCTTCGAAAAATCTGAAAATTTTACCTCATATTCTAGATTTCCAGAATTACATTGTGGCAAAAGGGTTTATGAAAATTCATTCAAAAGAAGGTCAGATCACTACTTGAAATTAACATGCAATTACATAGCAATTTCCAGCAACAAATTTTATACATTTTGAAGCATAGTTGGGGCACCCAACTCATTTTAAATATCAAAAGACCATCAACAACCCTTATGGAAAATCCTAATAATTTATCATTTATGAAAAATGCATCAAAACCCACATGCAACCATATAAATAACATGTAATCCACTAAATAGCATCAAATAATCACATAGTTTACATATTCATAAGCTAAACATATAAAATCAAACATAGCATTTAACCAAATGCCAAAGAACATCTTTGGGCTTCTAACATATGTATCTAATCACATATACTCACCAAAACATTATAGGAAATAAGGGAGAAAAAGATTAAAAATTATTTCAAAAATATGACCAATATATTTGAAAACCCATTTAGGCAAAAGAGTGAAAAAAGGTTGCATTTTTCTTACCTTAGAAGACTCTTGAATCTCAAATGAGTTGAAATGGAGAGTTATTTGTGGGAGAAGGGGGAGAGAGAAAACTAGAAAGAGAGTAGAGAAATATACGCAGAGTATTTGGAGAGAGAAATGTAGAGTCGGTTGATATTCTTCACTCAAATATATAATAATCTCAAAAATTAAAATAAAATCTAATAAAATGTCATACCTAGGAATTGAACCTTGGACCTCCTACACTCAATAAAACTTATACATTTATGTATTACCACTTGATCTATATAATATGATTGTTAGTAAAATATTTTATAAACTATTTCATATCTAACTTATCCCTTTATTTAATTATTATTATATATATATATATATATATATATATATATATATATATATTTTTGCTTACTCGTGTCTAGTGAGTCACGATTGAGCTCGATTTCCTCGAGGCTACCCCGCAAAACTCTTTAAAACTTCATTGAAAATATTAGTTCTTAAATTTTATAAATCATAAATTTTCAAGAGCTTGAATTAAATTTACAAATTTAATAATAAATAAAGTAATTAAATCGCTTAAAATATGAAATGCAAGTTTTCTAAAAATGGGGTGTTACAACTCTCCCCACCTTTAAAAAATTTCGCCCCGAAATTTGCATCTAATTGGTTGAATAGTTCGGGGTATTTACTTAGTACTTCTCCCTCGTGCTCCCATCTCGCCTCTGTTTCTCCATGTCTATTCCACCGCACTAGGACTAATGGTATGTCTCTATTCCTCAAGGTCTTTGTTTGTTCTTCCAAGGATTCTTAGGGGCCGCTCTTCGTAGGTCGGATCCTTGTTATCTTCTAAATCTTCAAGTTTGATGTGGTGACTAGGGTCGGGACGTATCTCCGAAGCATCGATATGTGAAAGACATCGTGAATTGCAGACAATTGGGGTTAAGGCGAGCCTATATGCCACATCTCCAACCCGTTCTAAAATTTTGAACGGTCCCACAAACACAGGCCTTAACTTTTCCTTTTTCCCAAATCGGACTATTCCTTTAATAGGTGAAACCTTTAGAAATACTTTCTCACCCTTTTCAAATTGTAGGTCCTTTCTTCGTAAGTCCGCATAAGACTTTTGTCGATCTGTGCGATCTTGATTCTTTCTCGGATTTTACCGATTGCTTCCACATATTTTTCTACTAGTTACGGACCCAATATTTTTCTCACTCCGACCTCATTCCAGTGGATTGGTGTCCTGCATCTCCGTCCATAAAGTGCTTCATATGGTGCCATCCCGATGGTAGGTCGATAACTATTATTATAAGTAAATTCTGCTAAGGACAAGAAATCTTCCCAGCTTCCTCTAAAATTCGATTCGTTCTTTTAGATTGTCCATCGGTTTGCGGATGGAAAGCGAGACTAAAATTCAATTGTGTGCCCATAGCTAACCGCAAACTCCCCAAAATTTTGAAGTGAACCGCGGATCACGATCGAGACAATTGACACCGGTACTCCATGCAATCCGTACTACCTCATCGATGTACAATTTGGCCAATCGATCCATTGGATAGTTCATTTTGACAGGTATGAATCGCGCTACTTTCGTCAGTCTATCGACTATGACCCACACAGACTTCATCTTTGTTTTGGACTTCTCGGTAATCCCGTCACAAAATCCATTGTCACATGTTTCCATTTCCACTCTGGAATTTCCAACGGTTTTAATAATCCGGCTGGCCTGATGTTCGAGACTTGGTCATTTGGCAAGTGAGACACTTCTTAACGAATGCGCAATGGATCGTTTCATGCCCCTCCACCAAAAGCTACCTTTGAGGTCTCGGTACATTTTTGTTTCACGGGGATGTGCGGTATACGGTGTTTTATGAGCTTCTCTCATTATATCATCCTCGGCTCCTCCCCCTTGGGCACACAAATTCTATCTTTGAACATTAATGCCCCATCTAGGGTTGTGGCAAAGTCCTTAGTCGATTCTCTTTCACCTTATTGCTCATTAACTGGAGGAATCGATCATTTTTCTCGAGCTTCAATTATTTGTTCTCTCAAAGTTGGGTGAACTATCATTGTAGCTAACATTGAGGTTGACTTTCTGGGTTGACGATTGTCAATCTTATCTTATCAAATTCCTCAATCAAGCATTCTTGTTGAGTGGGCAACAAAGCTAACTGACCTTCTTCTTTCCTACTAAGTGCATCTGCCACCACATTTGCTTTGCTGGGTGGTAAAGGATAGTGCAATCATAATCCTTTACCAATTCCAACCATCTTCTTTGACGCATGTTCAGTTCCTTTTGTGTGAAGAAATACTTGAGACTTTTATGGTCTCGTGTAAATTTCACACTTCCCGCCATACAAATAATGTCTCCATATTTTCGGTGCATGTATGACAACGGCTAACTCCAAGTCATGCGTTGGATAATTCTGCTCGTGCACCTTCAATTGACGTGATGCATAAGCTACAACCTTCCCATGTTGCATCAAAACACATCCCAATCTCATCTTAGAGGCATCTGTGTAGATCACGAATCCTTACGATCCTTTGGGTGCTTGTCAGGGGGTGCGGTCGTTAGCTTCTTCTTTAATTCTTGAAAACTAGCTTTGCACTCATGTCCACTCAAATTTCTCACTTTTCTTTGTAAGGTACGTGAGAGGTTTTGCAATACGAAAAAGTTTTGAATGAATCTTCGATAGTACCTGCTAAACCAAGGAAACTACGAATTTCATTCACATTGGTTGGTACTTTCCAATTTAATACAGCCTCGACCTTAGCGGGATCAACTTCTATCCTTGTGCCGTGATCACATGCCCCGAGAAAGGCTACTCTATTGAGCCAAAATTCACACTTGCTGAACTTAGCGTACAACTTCTCTCGTCGCAAAACTTCTAAAAGCTGCTCTCAAGTGTGCCTCATGTTGTCATGCATCTTTTGAGTAAACCAAAATGTCATCAATGAATATGATGACAAATTTGTCCAAGTACTCATGGAACACACGGTTCATCAAATCCATGAATACTGCGGGTGCATTTGTGACACCGAATGGCATTACGAGAAACTACCATATCGGGTCCTAAATGCGGTCTTAGGGATATCACTTTCCCTGACTTTGAGTTGGTGATACCCGGACTCGAGGTCGATCTTGAAAAATACACCCGCATTCTTGATTGATCAAAAAGATCTTCAATCCTTGGCAACGGGTATTTATTTTTTATTGTCAACCGATTGAGTTCTCGGTAATCAATGCACATTCTCATTGACCCATCTTTTTCTTCACAAATAAAGCGGCGCTCCCAAGGCGAGGCAATCGGGTCGGATAAACTTCTTATTCAACAACTCCTCTAACTGTTCCTTTAACTTTTGTAGTTCTTTTGGTGCCATTCGATATAGGGCCTTTGACACCGATGCAGCTCCAGGAATAAGGTCGATAGTGAATTCTATGGATCGACCTAGTGGAATTCCAGAAAGATCCTGCGGAAAGACATCGGGATAGTCTTTCACTATCGATACATCGGCGGGCGCCAAGTTTGCTTTCTCCACCTTTACAACATTCACCAAGTACGCCCGACACTTTCCTTTCTTCAATAGCTTAATTACCTTCATAGCGGATATGATAGGTACACAACCTCGTTTATTAGTTCCATAGAAAGTGAGATGTTGACCATCCGATGTTTCTAAGTTTACTTCCCGTTCCACGCCACGAATTACTGACTTTGTGCTTATTCGGCCGATCCATTCCCAAAATGATGTTAAAACCCTTCATCCCTATCACATGCAAATCGGCGGTAGGTCTTTCCCATCAATATTTAACCTAACACCCTTGGCTAAGCTCTTAATTCTAATATTTTCTCCAGAAGGCACTCTAACTTCTAAGTTCACATTCTTAACGCAATCTAACCTAAGTTTATTCTTAAAGGTATCGATATGAAAGAGTGCGAGGCTTCAGTATCAAATAAGACATATGCAGGCACATTTGAGACAGGATATCGTACCTGCCACGGTTTCATTTGCCCGTCACCTTCCTCAAATTGCTCTTCCTCTGGGTACTCTTCTTCCTCGGTGTATTCAACATTTGGCATCGCATTCGGCTTGGCCTTACCCTTACGGTTTGCTCCTAGAGGATTTGATACCTTTGCCAATCTTGGTCCAACATTCCTCCCATTTCTAGACTGGTTACTCATTGCCTCGGGGCACGCGTTGGCCAGGTGACTGTGTTTTCGGCATAAATAAGCAGGTGCGCGTCCCTAGGAGGCATTCTCCTTGGTGATTTTTGTTACAAGTTGGGGAGGTGGAATCATCCTTTGGGGTATGACCGCGAGAAGGTCGGACATTTCGGCCACCGTATATCCCTTTGAACCGAGGTTGCGGTGCACCCTTCCTTTTAAACTGATTCGGCATTGGTTGTTGTTCGTTCTCCGCACTCCAAGCTCATTGACACTATCTTTTCCCTTTCGAAGACATCTTTGAAGTGTGGTAGCCTTAACCCAGACACTATTCCACCCACCTCTAGCTTGAGGTAAAGCTTGATTGATGTATGCGTAAGGGCTGGTTATTCACAAGTGATGCGGCCAAGTCACAGCGCTCATTGGCTTTCCCTAGAGTCTAAGTGATATACACATCATGAGCTACACGCTCCTCTACGGGATGCATCTAAATTCCCAAAATGAATCATCGAACATCTCGCGTGTATAATGCATCATCGTATAGTTGGGACACTCCTTATCTTCCATGTGTTTCACCGCCTCATAGTTCGTGTCGGTCATACCAAGAGTTAGGGTTTGCTTACGTGCCTTACCTATTCGAGCTACAATCTCTCATATGGTGTTCCCGTTTATACTGGTAAAAGTCTCGGCACTCTCTATTGCAACACTTTTTACATGGTTTATCTTAAGTAACTATTTCTAAGTTAGGATTTTAGTCGCACAATTTCAGGGGTTACGTTTTAAAAAATAATGCATGGAATTAGAAGAAATATTATTTGCAAATCAAAACAATGGTCAGTTTCAACAATCAAAATATTTGTAATAATTCTTTCACTTGAATTTCTTTCCTTGACACATTTCATAGACATTTCTCATGTCATATCTCTTTCTCTTCATCATTTGATATCATCATAAACATCTTCTTTTCATAAACTTAAATATCTTAAACGTGAATGCCTTTTCAATAAATTATTTCATAAAATCCTTAAAAACTCAAATGGTTACCTGAAAGCGATTTAGATATGTGCTGATTGTGGACTCCCTTCTATGAACTTTTATTTTTTAATTATCATATGATAACTTCTATGTATCCTTTCATGCATGATCAATTCATATTAAAAACGTTTGACCTAGAGTCCAAGGAGGAAAAACCCAACCTTGGCTCACGATACCACAGGTAGCGCCCGGTGGCGCTACTGATGAAAGTACATTTAGGCAAGAATGATCAAAAGATTTTAATTTAAAGGGGTCAAGCGGAAGATGACATCATAAAAACACGAGTATTTTTTTAAACAAATCAAATTATTTAAGTGTCTAACCGTGCTTGTGCCTAACTCGTGTCTTACCCACATTTCTAAGTCAAACACGTACTTTATTAGACATTTACAAAAATAGATCATCAAGTGTGTGATAAAAGTTATAACTAGCTTAACATAATAAAATATAATATAATAGACATATGATAGTCATGCATGCATAACATTTTTTTAAAAAATAAACATAACTCCCTTGTAGTTTGAAAGAGACTCGACTACGGAACGTAGTCATCCATGCATAAATTTAAAAGCTTAAACCATAACATCAGTCCTACTAGTACTAGCTTCAAGTCTTACAGGAACTTAGTTCGTAGTAAATTTATTTAGAGGAGTCTACACGAGTCGGTCACACGTCCACCTCGTCGTCAACAGGACTGAAAAATTTAAAGTAGCATCATGAGTCTTCCCGGAGGAAGAAGCCCAGTGGGATAACATTTAATATAAAATTGCATTAAAAAAACTAATGAGCATTTCAACCGAGTACACGCCAAGCCCGTGGACCCAACTCATTTCACACAGATTTAGTACGTAGACCTGTCTTGATTTACACAGAGCATAGTCCGTCGACTAGCTTTATCACACAGAGCATAATCCATCGACTAGCTAAAATTCACACAGAGCATAATCCGAAGATCTGCCCGCTCGTACACACACAATTACTCTAAATAATGCAAAAAGTATTTAAAGGTTACCCACTTTCTTGGTATTTGAATGTTTCAAGATAGCTTCCCGAGAAATCCAAATTGTCTCGAACCGCACTCGATACATTTAGTCGTCTTTTAGTCTTATAAGCATTAAGTTGTAACCATGCACTTAAAGTATTTTTACTAACTTTAATTAGTATCTAATACATATATATATATATATATATATATATGTATATAACATATACCTACTTGTAAACTTAAACATATTTCAAAGAAAAGAAATTCTATTTACTAAGACTAGTTAAGTACGCATAAAAAGAAATTATAAAATTTCTTCATATAAGTAAAAGAAATTATAAAAGAGTTATAACATGCTCACAATAAAACCAATTTATTCATTATGGAATACTTCTACTTTCAATTACTTAGGTGACTAAAGAAAATAATTTACAAACTCACATTTTATGTAAAACTCTTTAAAAAGACAGCTCGTAGAAGATTATTTATAAACAAATATAAACGTGTCATAAAATTATTAAATTTATACAGTAGATTTATAACATATATAGCTACATACCATAAAAATTTCACATGAAAATAATCTCAATTTTGTTACTTATGAATTTTCCAAGTTAGATAAAAACAATTTCCTAAATGAGGTTATGCACCATCTTTTTATAAAATTTTGTAACACATGAATATGAATTAAATAAAATCAAGTAAAAATATATATAATATCCTAAGTATCAGTAGTATCACTACTAAAAAGATCACATTTTAAAACTTCACATTTCCTACTTGATCATGCATCGTTCTAGAGCTCTAAAACTGCCCATTTTTACTAGAAAGACACTATTTGTTAGAAAAATCGTTAAAAATTGAATATAACTCCAAAAATATCAAGGTAAAATTCTTATGAAAGATAAGACATATTAGAATAAAATATTCGAAAATAACTTTCAAAAATTAATTTTTCTGCTCACAGTAAATTTTGCAATAATCGCCAAAAACAGAGGCGTTTTTCTTCTGTACATCACTTTGGTAGAAAAATCATATTAAATCAAAAATAGCTTGAAAAATCTGAAAATTTTACCTCATATTCTAGACTTCCAGAATTACATTGTGGCAAAAGGGTTTATGAAAATTCATTAAAAAGAAGGTCAGATCACTACTTGAAATTAACATGCAATTACATAGCAATTTCCAGCAACAAATTTTATACATTTTGAAGCATAGTTGGGGCACCCAACTCATTTTAAATATCAAAAGACCATCAACAACCCTTATGGAAAATCCTAATAATGTATCATTAGTTAAAAATGCATCAAAACCCACATGCAACCATATAAACAACATGCAATCCACTAAATAGCATCAAATAATCACATAGTTTGCATATTCATAAGCTAAACATATATAATCAAACATAGCATTTAACCAATTGTCAAAGAACATCTTTGGGCTTATAACATATGTATCTAATCACATATACTCACTAAAACATTGTAGGAAATAAGGGAGAAAAAGATTAAAAATTATTTCAAAAATATGACCAATATATTTGAAAATCCATTTAGGCAAAAGAGTGAAAAAAGGTTGCATTATTCTTACCTTAGAAGACTCTTGAATCTCCAATCTTAAGTTGAAATGGAGAGTTATTTGTGGGAGAAGGGGGAGAGAGAAAACTAGAAAGAGAGTAGAGAAATATCGAGTCTGTTGATATTCTTCACTCAAATATATAATAATCTCAAAAATTAAAATAAAATCTAATAAAATGTCATACCTAGGAATTGAACCTTGGACCTCCTACACTCAATAAAACTTATACATTTATGTATTACCAATTAATCTATATAATATGATTGTTAGTAAAGTATTTTATAAACTATTTCATATCTAACTTATCCCTTTATTTAATTATTATATATATATATATATATATATATATATATATATATATATATATATATTTTGCTTACTCGTGTCGAGTGAGTCACGATTGAACTCGATTTCCTCAGTAGGCTACCCTGCAAAACTCTTTAAAACTTCATTGAAAATATTAGTTCTTAAATTTTATAAATCATAAATTTTCAAGAGCTTGAATTAAATTTACAAATTTAATAATAAATAAAGTAATTAAATCTCTTAAAATATGAAATGCAAGTTTTCTAAAAATGGGGTGTTACAACTTCATTGAAAATATTAGTTCTTAAATTTTATAAATCATAAATTTTCAAGAGCTTGAATTAAATTTACAAATTCAATAATAAATAAAGTAATTAAATCGCTTAAAATATGAAATGCAAGTTTTCTAAAAATGGGGTGTTACGGATCCAATAGATATTTTAAAAAAACTCACGGGGACAAAAAAAAATTCGCCTCGGGTGCTCCCAAGGGTGTTACTATTAGGTTACGCATATGTTACTTAAACGATAAATATGTGTTACTATAAAATAAATAATATGTATTTGTCTAAAAATAATCGTCCAAATGTAAAATAAAAATGAAAAAAATGATCAAATAAATCTCTAATCTAATTATATGTGTGAATCAAATAAGTATTTAATCTTCGACAACTTTATTCTTATTAAAAGAGTGTGATTTTATTAAGATGATGACTTATTTGATCTCAATATTAAAGAGAAATGATTTTGATGTGTTAAGAAAAAAATCATGGGTCTATTTGATCCCCAAATATAAGATTTTTGGGGTAAATATGTGTTATTGTAAGGGTAAATATGTGTATTAAACTTGTGCAAAGGTAAAATAAATTTTTACTCTCGGGTTGTGTTATTATTAGGTCAAACACGTGTTATTGTATGAAGAAAAATGTGTTATTAATGAACAAAACCAATATTTTATTCTTTTAAGAACTAGTAACACGTATTTACTTCTTTACAAAGAACACATAATTGTTCTTACGTAACACATACTTTTGAAAAAATATGTTACTATATGAACACAAACGTGTTCTTGTATAGAGAAATATGTGTTACTATATGAAGAAAAATATGTGCTACTATATGAATAAAAACATGTTACTTTATGGAAAAATGTGTGTTACTATATGAATAAATCGGAGCAGATTAGGAGTTGCGATATTAATTCCGGTTTAAACGAAATAAAAATTTATCATCGAAGTTCGCATAAGCTTTGTATTCATTCTTGTTTAAGTTTTATCCACTCTTGTTTTCATCAATCGGATCATCCCTTTTTTCTTTTTTTTCATCGGAGTTCACGGTTTCATCCCTCCTCATCGTCGGGCGTTTACGCATCTGAAAGAACCTTGATGCGTGGTTGGGGTTGGTTGGGGAACACGAGGCACAACGATGGAAGTTGTGGAGCGAAGGAGGAGGAAGAAGAGTTAGAACGGAGGAAGAAGAAGAAAAGCGTGTGGAGGAAGAAGAAGAAATTTGCGCTAATTTGACCCGTTCTTTATCTTGACCCACAAGATTTAATAATTTCCTTTTTTAATGGATATTGCACGATGCAATATTTCACAAGAGACTTGCTCTTATTATAATACAACATTTCTTAAAACTTGTGCCCAAAAGTGTTGGGACAATTTGGGCGGGAAGGAGGGAGTTATAACTTAGTGCAAGATTTTTTTTTTTTTTTAAAAAATTGTAGGCTAACCATGATTTTCGTTTATTTTTCAAGATATTTTTAAATTATTCTTTTTTGAGTTTGGGACATTTCTCTTTTATTCGTAAATTGTTTGTCTCTTTGAAAATTTTGTTTTTGTTTGTGGATTTTTTAGTTCTGTTTTTTATAATTTGCCATTTTGTAATTAATTTGAATGATCTTATTAAGTTTGGATGATCTGTCACATCCTCCTAAAATGCATATATATTATATTATATATGTGTGTGGGGTGTGGGTAAATTAAAGTTTAGTACGCCCAGTAACTTGGCACGATTTTGATTTTGGTCCCAATTATTTGCTCATTTTAATTTTGGTCCAGTAATTTAAATTCTTTTTTGAAATTGATCCTTTGACCGGCCATAGTAGGTAATCTAGTAGGTCTTTATTAACTAGCATACCATTCATATAAAATAACTTTTGTACACATATTACTATGAAATAATTCTCACACAAAAACCGTTGAAAAAGTCAATGTAAAAAACCGATACGGGACGGAGGGAGTATATTATAATATATTATTTGCTAAATAAATTAATATTTTTTAATATTTATTTGTTAATTTTCATATTATTTTTTCTTTTAAGAAATTACATGTCACATAATAGTAAAACATTAAAAAAGTATAAAAATGCCACTTGAGTAAGAAAAGTAAAAGGAAAAAAAAATCCACATGACTTGCTAGATTACCTGCTATAGCCGGTCAAAGGACCAATTTCAAAAATAATTAAATTTCTTGGACCAAAATTAAAATGAACAAACGATTGGGACCAAAATCAAAGTAGTACCAAGTTACTGGACGTACAAATCTTTAATCCCTTAATTTATTGTATTGATCGATATATTATTTTTATGTTGATTAAAATTTAAATGTGTGGTATTCATATGATGTTTTAATAAGTAGTTTAATTAAAACACAATAACTTAGATTTAATTATGTTATATATTAACTAATCTATCTATAAAATTTAAATTTTTTTGAATATATGGTTTATTGAATATTTTTAATAGTCATATATTTTGAAAAATTTTAATTTGTGATTATTTGGAACAAGGAAATTAAATATATTCATTATATCAACGAATTAATTAAATAAATCTTAAAATCCTAATTATGTGAACTATAACATGTAATTAACTTTTTCTTATCGTCTTAAAAATACAAGAGTTTTTTCTGTCAAAAAAATACAAGAGTTTCCTTTAAAAAAAAACGCAATAGTTTTATTTATTTATTTAATCTTAGGCATAAAGGTTTTTTATTCCTATTTAACCTGGTATATAAATATTACTAAATCCAATTTTAATGTACCCACTTTTTTTAGTCCGTTCAAATTTAGTATACACATACTACAAATGAATTATAATATTTCATCAACACCCTTAAATATCACTTTAATTACTTAAATTGCCATTAATTTTATTTATAAATAGACCTCACAATTTAAACAAGAAAGTATAATTTATATATAATAATAATTTTATATAAAATATTAACAAAAATTGCAAGCGCCACGCTGCTTTTACTTTAAAGGAATTTTTTAATTTTATTTTAGCTTTATCTTTAAATAAAGACAAAAATTTGTATGAGACGATCTCTTACATTTAAATCAATTATTATCATTTTTTAAAAAAGTGATACAAATTATTATAAAAATGATAATAAATTAAAAAGTGATAATAATTTATGAAAAAATAATAATAATTTATAAAATAAATGATAACAATTTATTAAAAAATAACTATATTTCATGTCCGTCTCATACAAAAGACGGTCTCAAACAAAAATGTCCTTAAATAAATAATCACTACTTGGTGGCAAAATGCATGTATGCCATTTTTCTCCTTTTACCCTTTTCGAAATTGTACGACTTCGTTGAACTTGTGTGCGCACATAATTGCAAATAAAATTTTAAAAAATACAACATATGATCATAATTATTTTTTTCTTTTTTGTGAAAGAAAAAAGATGATCATAATTAATTGTTAAATTGAAAGATACACGCATTAAAACATGTAGGAGGAAATGTTAACAGGTGAATAAAGCTCATTTGAATAGCTTCCTGAAACCGTTGAAAATCGTCAGAGCCCTCAATTCTCCACTTCTGATATCTCTCAATCTCCTCCTTAGTATCTGATGTAATGAAACACGAGATAAAACATACAATGATCGTCATATCTGATGTAATTAAACACGAGATGAAACAAACAATGATCGTCATATCTGATGTAATGAAACACGAGATGAAACCAACAATAATCGTCATATCTGATGTAATGAAACACGAGATTAAACAAACAATAATTGTCATATCTGATGTAATGAAACACGAAGTTTAAACAGACAATGATCGTCATATCAGATGTAATGAAACACAAGATAAAACGATCATACTGATGTAATGAAACACGAGATAAAACAAACAATGATCGTCATATCATGTACAGTTTCTAAAGGCTAAGAACGTCACAAGCCCAAAATTTCTTTCATGATAAAAACGAAAAGAAGATTTTATCGATCAGGCATGATTACGAATGTCCTTACATATTGTGCGCGAAAGAGTATCCTCCGTTCACTGGTACATAGATCCACCGCCAGCTGTTTCAAGAACAATTTCCGATTCAGAAGCTTTGGGTTCGTCACGTCTAAATCCATCGATCCACTCGCCTATAAACAAGTAGCAAAATCAACTACTACATTTATTCTAATTTCTACTCCCTTTGTCCCACATCAATTTTCACACTTTCCTTTTTGGTTTGTCCCATATTAGTTTTCACATCCAAAAAAAAACTCTCCTTAAACTCCACCCTCACAATATTCATATATTTACACAAAATGCCATTACTTTTTACACTCAATACAACCATTTACAAAATTACCCTTCAATACTCCACTCATTACATTTTTCTTAAAATATGTGCCCAGATTAGTATGAAAACTAAAACTAATCTGGGACAGAGGGAGTAACATTCAATGTTTTTCATTCAGAAGATTATGTACTTGCCTGAAGAAACTTGGAGTACTTGGATATGCTAGCCTCACAAGTATCAAGAATGAATTGCAGAGCATCTTCCTCGATTTCGGGATATAAAGTATCCTTCTTCGATGGATTCTTATTCGATGCAGCAGCAGCCATCTGCAGACATTTCATCACAACAGATTATTCTAATCTTGTTTTAATCGAGATGAAACACTATTGGATCAAAAGATAGACCTCATCAAACTGGTTGTTCATACTCGGGGCTTACGACTAGGTAAGCATACGCCATCAACTCCAGTGGCCAACCGGTTATTTGTAAAGGAAAACACTGAGACCTGTCAACAACCATGTTTTTATCAAATTGTTTGTATCTAGTTTACTCGATTAAGTGGTGAGGGACACTTACGAAGATAGTCCGTGCTTCTTTAAAGCTTCCATCTTCTCTTTGTAACATTTGTCCGATTTTTTAAGTGAAAGTGGCAGCTCGGCTGAATCACCAGGGTTAGTCCCTTCTCGAGGAACAAATCCGTAGGGAAAGCAACAACTCTCCATTGGATTTCTTTCCATACGATATGAAGACCTGCATCAAGTTATTGCTGATTGTAATCAACATTTTTTCACAAATATTTCAATTTTTTTTAGGTAACACAATTGTTGAAGCTTGTGTACCTGCTCACCTGGCTGATATGCTCGATCGGTCGTGAAAACAACTCCCTGTGATGATTTGTCGTAATCTAGAAATGTTTCTACCTAGACAATCATATCAGTAAATTTGGAGTTAAGATCGTGGGATATATATCATTGATAAACATGGATATACTTTAAACAAAAATGGCCTTGCCTCACAGCTATGGTTTAGCATATCAGCCCAAGGAACCAAGGCAACCCTTCCATCCATCGAGGGTAAACGGACCTGTTTATGAATACATAATCAGCAAGAATCTCCCCCCATCTCACCCTCTCCCCCTTCCTTGTTAATGCACATACTACTTACCAAACGAGAAAAAGAATCCCAAACGACCATCTAAAACTCTCCATGTTAAACACCTGTAATAGCGCATTAGCAAGTGTCAAATGGAGCAAGAAAGGTTTACAACAGCACACAGAATACTCGGTAGAGTTATGGCATAACATGAATGCTAACCATCAAGTATTCACCTTTTAGTTCTATAAAGCATGACTAAGCTGTGAAAATAACCTGTGACTGCAAATCACATAATTCAGAAAAAATAACACGAAGAATTGCTTCCCATCGTGTGCTTAGAGTTGCATTATTTACACAATGAACTCAAAAGGATGCAAAAAAGCGGTCCCATGTATCTATTTTGTGGGATTCAGTTTCAAATACAATAAGCTGCCCCCTTTTTAGGCTCACATTTATTTTTTAAATTAACCAAGGACATCGAAACCTATAACACTCTTGAAACTCAATAATATTCTCTCTGTTTTAATGTTCTATTTTCAGTTCCTTCCTCTCTCTAATAGAAACACTCATATCCTAAAGAGCAAGATATTAAAAAAAAAGACTTTTTTCTAGTTTCTGAGTCCATATCACAGTACACGTGGAGTTCCATTCGTTGTTTTTACACAATCATGAACAAGATTATCTATACCAATACAGCTTGGATTCACATCTAAACAAAGCAATATTGGGGCATATGCATCTGATGACATTCTCCAACTTTTTGACTAAAGGATGCCAATAAACTGTGAAGATTAGATGATGTCATACATATACCTAAGGTGCCAGACATAAAATCATAGACCGTAATCATGGATACGTACCTCTTCAGGGAATAAATCAGGATATTTGGAGAAAATCCTGTCCCTCAAGTCGTTGTATCTGCATTAGAGGTTATAACAGTTCTTTGCAATCAAATACAACATACCAACTAAAAAGTAGAGGAAAAGATATAGTTTAGTTGAGTAGTTAAAAGAATAAAACGTACGTCCCAGTAACATCGTTGATCCTCTCAATTGCACGCTGTCTTATCTGTGAGGCTTCCAGATATCTGTCTAGTTCGAACGTGTCCTGAAATCACATGGAGCTGCTGTAGGGAAACCAACTGAGCACAGACCCAATACGTAAAATTACGACAAACTCCTCTTCAGATCATTAAATATAGACTTACCAATAGAGAAGGGAATAAGGTTGCCTAGGCAAGGCTGAAATGTAGTTACTCCATCTTGAAGAGCTCGCGAGACCTGCCTCACTAATCAAATAGGTCGCAAGGAACGGCCAATCTGGCACATTGTACTTCTTTAGCACTTGACCTGCCTCACGTCGGCTCCATTCCTAAAGCCACCCCTCCCCATGCAAAAGTAGGCTCGGCTTAAGTAACTAATGTCAATCAACATACAAATCTCTAGCAGGAAATGTTTAAAGAGTGAAAAAGCGATTATAAAATTGTTGTATTTTCATTAGAGGAGATCTTTCTTCCTTGATTCAACGAGAAGTTCTTGAATATCCACTGCTAAAATATAAATCACAAGGAGAACATGGAGCTAGTAGACAATTGTACCACTTAAACTCTTATTCCTCTTCAGGCAACTTACCAGATACATTACCCAATGGCATATTCCTTTTTGTAGAACCTATGTCCAGTTAATTGAAATGTTCAAATAGATAAAATACGATCATTTGGCTATATCATATTTCCAAAGCTCAAGCATCATTCACTTTCCATAGACCTTGAGAAAACTTGACTAATTGGTATCTATAGAATCTAAGCTAATTCTGTCAAATGTAAAAACCAGGGAAGGAAAGGGCGAATCAGAAAAATTAGAAAAAAATCTAAAAATATCAAGAAACTCACAGAATCAGCAGTGATGAAGAGAGAGGGAGGCACAAAGAGCAACTTCTCTCCTTTCCTGATGTTCTTCAAAGCAACAAGCCCTCTTTCTCCAACGTCCACTTTCCGTATAGCCATCTTCTGAGGCGGAAGCCCACATTTGGACAGCCAATCCTGCAACGCAGACGCATTTTCCAGAGAATCACTATCACAGCCCCACGGCACGGCGGTTTCCACGGCGGTGGAGACTGAGCAGCGAATTCGATGGAAAACAGTGCTTCGTTTGGAGATCGATGGGAGGAAGAAGTGATGTGGGTGGGGTTTGAGTGTATATTGAGATGGGTTTTGTGGTATGAGTGTTGTTTGGAAGATTCTTGAAGCTTCAGCCATGGCGACGGCGTTGCTTTGGTTGTGCTGCCTTATCTGATATCTCGACATGGGTGGTACTTTTCTACCGTTTTAATAAATGCAATAATTTTAGAAATTTGCAGATTACTCTATAAAGTGCATCTCCAATGTTCAAACTCAAATTTTTCATCAAATACAGTAAAATCATTTTCAACCATTAGACTCAAATTTTAACTCAAGAGAATATTCTTATTTTATCATTATTTCTACTTTATCTTTGATTTAATAAAAATAAAAATATATTTATATACTAATTGTCTTTAATCTTACGAATTAGTATATTTTTCCCAAAGATGTTCCATCAATGCGTCTTGAAGTTCTAAATGAGCATTCGAATCTCTAATATTTATATCGACGAAGAAAATCTTGAAATTTAGAAGTTTCATTATTTTCCATTTCTACCTCTGGAGTCGTCACTTCTCTCTCTACTACGGTTTGAGCACCGAGATCCTGTTCATCCTCGATTATCATATTATGCATTATAATGCATGCGAGACATTATGTCGTGCAAATCACTCGTCATCCAAAACGAAAGCAGATTCACTACAATTGCAAATCGACTTTGGAGAACTCCAAATGCACGTTCCACATCTTTTACATTTTGCAAAATGTTTTTTTTTTTTTGGACCACGTGGATCATGAATGATTTGCACAAGAGTGACCATTTTGGGTTGACCATTTTGGGTATATACCATCTGCCAAATAGTACCCCGTGTTGTACTATTTTCCTTGGATAACATAATACGCAGGAGGAGTAATACCTCTAGTAAGATCTCGAAAAAGATGAGATCTCTCCACCACATTGATATCATTATTAGATCTGGCATACTAAAATACGCATGTCATATCCAAAGATCATAATCTGCAACATCTTCAAGAATAATGGTTGGATCCTTAAAAAAAAAAAAAAGAATAATGGTTGGAGAACCATCATGACCTACATATTGTCCACCCACGCTCTTGGACAATTTTTCCACATCCAATGCATACAATCAAGACTACCTAACATTCACGAAACCCACGTTGTTCACCTATAAGAAGTAGCCTAGCAACATCATCGGCGGTCGGCGATCTTAAATATTTCTCCAAAGAAATCTCCACAATAGCACGACAAAATTGTTTCACACATTCAATTGCAAAGAGACTCTCCAATTTTAATGTATTCATCGGAAGCATTCTTTGAAGCGCATATGCAGAATACGAAATCTTGTTGTTACCTTTTGAAGTGTAAACAAGTCAAGTCTACCAACCGCATCTCATTTTTGCACAAAATAACATTCATGATTTTTAACGGCATCAACAATTCGAGGAAATAAACTTCGAGACATGCGAAACCGCCGACGAAACATTATTTCATCATATGTTGGTGATGAGAGTGAATTGATGCATGATTTTTAGGTAATTAATTGCAAAAAGTGATGAAAAGTGTTAGAATTTGTGCTTTAAGGTGTAGAGTATCACTCTTTTGCATAAAAGGTATTATTATGTGGAAATTAATAGTTTTGAAGTGTTTCGTCTCATTTTCAGGGTTTTCGGAGGAATTAGACCGAACCGAGAGTACCGGGAGTCATACGGCGAAGAGACGAACACGTGGGGTAAAAACGGGGTCGAAAGCGAAGGTCTGGTCCACAAATCCTGGACTCGACCGTTGGTCGAGCCCAAGGGAGCTCGGGTCGAGCTTGAAGACCAAGTGAGAAGTGTTGAATTTTTGGGCGTGCTTAAGTGGTATATATATTACAAAAGGTAAGATATGACCAAGATCGTGCCCACCTAGGCGGTAAGGCGCCTCCTTCATGCGCACATCGTCTTGTGTTTGAACCTTGCTAGGCGTGAATTTTTGAATTTTTTTAAAAAGGCATGCCACACTTCGAATCTTTGAATATAGATAAAAAAAAAAAAAAGGGCATGTTTGTACTAAGTTTGTGGCTAGCTCAAGCGGCAAAGCTCTTGCCTATTCATGCATCGCCCAGGATTGATCCTCGCTAATGGTGGATTTTTTTGGTTTTTTTTTTTTAAATGATATTGAATAAAAAGCGCTATTATTAACAAAGTTGTGCCCGGTCGAGGTGGAAAGTAGCTCGCTCATGCTCAAGCGAGACCCGGAGTTCAAGCCCCAAACATGAAAAATTTTAATTTTTTTAAAAAAAGGCCCCAAGCTCTAGTCGAGGTCCCAAAGCTCGACTCGAGGCACCTAAAATCCAGATTTCTCTCTTTTTAAATCCCCTTGGACGAAAAGCAGAGCATAAGTTAGTTTAGGGAAGTTACCACTCATTTTTAGGGCGATTTTTTAAGTTCCAAGCTAATTTCTCATTCCTAAATCATTAGATTTACAATTCTAGTTAGATTTCCATTGATTGTTGATTAGATTAGCATTTCTCCTACTAGATTAGTCATTTGAGATTGTAATTCCATTGAAGAAGAAGTTTACATTTGGAGATCAAGCATTCAATTCCATTTCAATTAGAAATTTGGTGATGTTACGCTTATCTCTTGTTTTCTATTTCTTAATTGTTTTGTTAATTGCTATGATGATCATGCTATTTGATTTTTCACCCATGGATTTTGCACTTTGCTCCATGGGCTAATTCTCCCGTGCTTGGGATAATTGAAATTGAGGATGATTTGATTGCTCTTGCTATAATTGTTGACGATTGTTGTTTAATTAAGATAGTTAGTTTCCTAATTGTTGATGCTAATTGTGCTTCATGCATTTTTATCTCTTTTTATTAGTGTTTGATCATCCTAGCAACAAACAAAAGTTGAGCTAACGTGATTAGAGATTAATCGAGTTATAATTGTGTATGATTGTATGGATTAGGTGCTTCATAATTGAGAGATTAGTTGCACTAAAAATATTTACATTTAGGCATTGTGTGATGAATGAAGACATTATTGCATGATGTTCATACTTTCTATCTTGGTTGAATAGCAATTTGATGCAATTATAGTTGTGATCATTGATTCCTTGGTGGAGATTATCCACTAGCACCCCTTTCCATTTTGATATTTGAAGTTTGTTTTGCTTGATACTTGTTCTAGCTCAATTCTTAGCCTAATCATAGACTAATTGTTATTTGATTTTAATTCTAGCATTTGATTAGTGTAATTAGAACCAAAACCGTGCTTGCAACAATAATCATTGAAAACTCATGTCTTAGGGCCTCATTGCATATATTATCCCTTGGGTTCAATAAACTTGGTTTGGTCTTAATAACTCTTACCCGATTATACTACAATCAGTTGGATTTTCAGCAAAATAATCATTGAAGAGATTCACGATCTGTGACTTCTCTATCACGACGAACCATTCTATGCCCAACAATTGATCCTCCATGAGTGCGCTCGTCATTTGAATTTGTTTGCCACCCATAAATGAAATTATTATTGGACACTACCGTCTGATAAAAATTTTGATTTTGTTGATGAAAATCGGATATCATACGTTCATACTCTTCATCATCGAAGAAGAAAAAGATATATTAGAAGAGCTTGCGTAATTGTAATTCATCGAAAAAAAGATATATTAGAAGAGCTTGCGAATTATATTAGAAGATATATAAGAAAATAGAAAGATTGATTAGGGTGAATTATTGCATGTTAATTGTGTGCTTAATTGTCTCAATTTGATATGATTTTCATGTTAATTCACTATTATTTGGTCCAATTGCACTTAAATGTTTGATTTAATATTTGAGATTTTAATGTGTAGGTTTGATGCCATTTTGAGTGCAAATTGAGGATATTTGTCGTCTTCAAATTAAATGGGCAATTGCATGGTATGAAATAGGGTCAAGAGACGGTCGTAACACAAAAAGAATGAGGTCAATCGGAGTTCGTACACAAAAGATACGGCCGAACGAAGTTGGACAGGCAAAACACCCAAAACCGCATACACCCACCGGATTAAGAAATACACCCACCAACTGCACCCATCAAATTGATAAGTACACCCCCGGCGTCTTCACAAATCAGCGCAGCCCCTGTTTCTTCCCCAATCTGCAAAAATCCCAAATCAACATCGCCGACCACCACCGTCGACAGCCTTCACAACCACCATTCATTCTCAACTGACCACCCATTCCAGACGCCGTCACCATCGCCAGAAATCAACGCCGCCGCACACACCCAGGGCATCGCGATCCATCACCGCTTCCGTCGCTAATCTGCAACTACCGGCGTCGCAACCCTTTACCAGCGCCGTCATCGCTTTCCAGTTGCCGTCGCCGCCAATAGCTGCGTTTCCCAGCCACATCAGCGCCGCGACTTGGCCGTTCTTCGCCTCGACTCGAACCATTCACCGTCAATTGAATCGAGACGTAACCTCATTTACGTAGCTTGCCTAATCCATCTCGAACCACGTCTCGAACCAGCGTCGTCGCCCTCGACCCGAGACGCTTCTCCATTGACTCGACTCGAGACACCCAGCTCGAGTCGAGGCGGTACCTTGCAGCAACAAAGTCGCAACACGTTTTTGTCGAGCGAGTTTTGAACGAAAAAAAAAGGCAGTGGATAGCAGCGATTTTTGGGATGTGAAATAGAGGGGAAATACATAGAAAATTAGAAAGTCAGCGAAGGAGAAGATTATTCAGTCAACACTTAGGAGAGAAATTAGGAAAATAGAGAGAAAAAGGGGATTCACCCCTACCCACACTATTACACCTTTTCACACACACACATAGATAATTTTGCATTTCTTTATCATTTTCGAAGATCAAGACATGGATTCTAAATATTTGGAGGCTAATTAGGTGATATCTTATCTTTATTTTCTGTTTTATTGGATTAATTTCTTGAAATGATGAATGCTTATTTCTTTAATATTATGGGTTTAATTTCTTTAATTATGCTTGACTAATTTCTCAAGTGTTTGGGTGTTTGGAAGCTATGGATGATTGAATTATGTTGATTAATTGAGTGGGTAATTTCAATTGAAGGTTGATTGATTGAATTGATGAGTTTTGCATGATCTATTATTTGATTGAGCTTGAATTCCATGTTTAGTATTTAATTATTGCAAGGAGACTTGGATGATTAGGTTTCTAGCTTGGTTGAAGGGTTTAATTGGATAATTAGAGTGGATATTGTGTAACGCAAGGAGACTTGGTTAACTACATTAGAATTACATCAATTCACATTAATTGCTTAGATTAATAGTCGGGTGATTAGTGAGGGGACAAAAGGGACGTACCTTAGTAGCGAAGATTGATCACGCTAGAAACCTATTTGTTGGGTCCCTTTAGAACGAGTTAAAACTCAAAAACAAGATACCCTCTAGTGATAATCTAGAAGGGGGATGAATAGATTATCAAAACTTTTGCAAGTTTAGATGATCTATTAACTCCTAACTCAGTTTACAGCGGAAATAAATTTTGTTTATACTCAATTCAATTAGGATCTAAAGCTTTTTCGGATATCAAATTTGTTGTCAAGAAATAATCAATGAAAACAAGTAAATAAAGCGGTAAGAAGAAAGAACACGGATTTATAGTGGTTCGGATCAAACGATCCTACGTCCACTCTCCTTCTTGAATCTTGAAGAAGGGCCTTCACTTACTTACTTCCTTCTTTCTTGCTACCTTACTTACAATGATGAACCTTCACCTTACAATGAATCTTCCTAACTTCGAATATCTATGGCTTGAAGATTTAATGGAGAAAGTGTTCTATAAACACTAAGAACCGAAAAACGTATAAAACGTTCTTGAATGTGAGTAATTCTTTGTTGCTTGTGTATACAAAGTATGATGAAGAGTGCTAAGTGTCAAAGTTAATTCTAAATAGATTTCTATTCCTATTTATAGAGAACTCCTCTTGGCGATTGTAACTTCCTTGAATTCGGTTTGTTGATAGTTGTAACTCGATTAACTAATTCTTGAAACTGCTTCTTGTTTGGTTGTAATCGATTCTTGAATTTAATTAACTCTTCTAGCTTGTACGATTCTTCACCCTGTCTTGAATCTTCACCTTGTCGATTTTTTTACTCGAGTCTTGAATCTCCACCTTATGCGATTTTCTACTCGTCTCGATTCTCTATCCGATCTTCTACCTCGTCTGGTTCCATCATCGCATTTTGTTCTTGTCTCTATCCGACTTCTTTCAAAAACAACTCTATCTTATTTCTATCTTGTTTTTATTACATCGGTGACTATACATTGTCTTGAAATTTGGTCATCTTACTTTACACTTTAACACATCAAAACTAAATACAACTTTCTTTTCCTAACAATTTCCCTTTTTTGATGATGTTAAAACTCACCAAGAAAAGAAATGTTAGTACTCTTAAAAAAATAAGCAATTAAATCACATAATCGATAACTAGAACAATTATTGTTATTAACGGATGATCGAGAAAATCATGAATCGGATAATCGAGAACAATTTGATTACATAATCAGATATTTAAGAGTTAGAAAATGAATCAATATACTTCGAGAAATCAAGAGGTTAATCGATTAGTTTTTAGAAAAACAACAAAGATTGAGAGTAGATCAAAAGTTTATTCACAGTCCATAACGATTATCATGCAAATCACACAAAAATTAGATAAGATGAGGAAAGTTAAGACTAGTCATACCACCTATTTTCTTACGGAACATTGAGCGACCAAAGACTCGCTTTTTAAGTGAAATAGTTTCACCTCCTCTGCAAGATCAGTTGTGGCTTCGCTTTGATTATCACCGCTTAATCTTCTCAAGGTCCGAGATGACCATCACTGTTAGAGGGGGTTCCATCTCGAGAATAAGTCGGTGCGACTACATCTGTTAGACCAAGATTGTTTTGATGAGTTAAAAGACTGTTTCAGATAAGCGAGACTATGATGTGGAATCAAGACCGAGTTCTAGTTCGAAGCCGATCGAGACTAGGTCAAGATTAGTTTAAGTCACCTGAGACTAGGAATGTCAAGTCATCTGGAGACAAGCTCAAGTCTAGTCATCTGCAGGAGACAAATATGAAGAGCTCGGACGAGGACAAGATAAGCCGAGTAGAATAAGAAAGGCTAATCTTCACCAAGTCACCTGCAGACGAGTAGGAAGAATCACCGAGGTGTTAAGCGGTTTTCAAGATTAAGTTTGTTAAGCGGTTTTAAGTTTGTTAGAACTAACTAACAAACTAACTGACTTTTCAGACTTATATATAGATCTAGGTTTTTCATTTTTGAAGATATATAGAACACTTATGCATATTTGATTTACACAAGTCACTACTCGATTTCACAATCTTTTCACAAGAATTTCTAGAGAGTTTCAAAGAGTTCTAAGTGTTTTTAGAACACTTTTCCAAAGAATCTTCAAAATTCAATACACACCGTAATAGTTAGATTTCTAGAAGAAGAGTCTAGGAGATTGAAGATTTGAAGATTTGTATAAGTTGTAAGTTGTAAGTTTGGAAGTGAGAAAGTAAGCAAGATAGCAGAGTCCCTTCTTCAAATTGAAGAAGGAGAGTGGATGTAGGATTTTAAAATCCGAACCACTATAAATCACAGTGTTATTTCTTGCTTTCTTTATTTTTCTCGTTTAATCTACAATTGTGTTTCATCAAGAGATAAATTCGGAATCATAACTAAAATCGGTATTTCAACCTTGCTTTTGATCTTATAAGAAGTTGAGAATTTATTCTTAATCATTGCTTAATCTGATACTTTGGATTGATTTTTTAAGATTTGAAAAATCTACAAAATCTATTCAAACCCCCTTTCTAGATTTTGTTCTAGAAAGCTTTCTCAAGGTTTTAATCAACTCAACTTTCCGGGACCAACAAGTGGTATCGTGAGCGGTGTTAGGCATTACGATATTGATTTTAGGTCTTGAACAAGATTACTGAAATAATCTTGATTTTCTTCATTTTCTTTCATTTCTAACGGTGCTACTAATAAGCTTTTGTGGAGTATTTTGTCTTTGTTTCATCATGTCTTGAGTAAAAGTAATAAGTCAGAAATCTGCTGAATTTTCAATTGAAGAGTATGATTATTGGAAATTTAGGATGGAAAATCATCTAAAGGCCATTCATGATAGAATGGAAGAGGTTCTTGAGGAAGGTCCTATAAAGTTTTTTCATGGAGGCACCAAAGATCTGGAGCAGAGGCGGTGAGTCAAGAACTAGGCAAGAAAAGAAGAGTTACGAATCGACTAATGATGAAAGGAAGGTCCACAATCTTGACCAAGTAGCTAGAACGAGAAATCATAGAGACTACGAGTAAAGATTGGATAGAGAAGGTTAAGAGATGTAAAACAGCCCAAAGAAATGTGGCAAACTTTAGCTAATGTTTGTGAAGGTTACGACCAAGTGAAGGAGAACAAGCTACGGTCGATTGCATACATTTGAAACATTCAAGATGAAAGAAAATGAGTACGTGGATCGGTTTGATATGAGGTTGACCAATCTTCTTAACAAAGCGGTGATCTTGGAAAGAATTATTCGAAAAGGAGATTAACAACAAGATTTTGAGATCATTAACCAAGAGATGGAGGGAAAAATCCAATATCCTTAAAGCAACTCAAGATTTATCCTCTATTACTCACCATACTTTATTTTCTCATCTTAAAGCTTTAGAGTATGATATTCGAGATAGAAGATGAGGAAGATGAGATGGAGTCAAGCACCTCATCCAAATCTGTTGCTTTTGTCAAGAAAGAAGACAAGGTGTCAACAGAGGGTGTAGGAGCCGATCTATCCTTGAAAGAGCAGATGGCTTTACTTACAAAAAGGTATGATAAATTGAGAATGAAGTATAAGAGAAATAAATTGAGATTTGCGAGGTAGAGATAGACAAAGATCCAGATCGGATAGGAAGGTAGACAAATCTTCGATGATGACAAAAACAAGAGTCGGACAAGAAGATATAGATCACCTCGTTAGAAGAAATACTTCTAGTCCCGCATCGTATAGGAGTGATATTTGCTATACTTGCAACAAGCCAGGACATTTCAAATTATGCATCGTCCTCAATCGACTCCTAAAGAAAGGGAAGAGAAGAGAAAGAAAAGAGACAGGAGATTTGCGAGATCAAAGAGCTTTGTTGGCTGAAGAAAAAGAGCCAAAGAAATCATCATCATCTTCATCATCCTCATCCGATTTTGGATCGAGATGATGAGATCTGTCTCATGGCTAATGAGGTAATCTACTATTCATCTTGAGATAATGATTCTTGTCGATGCATCGATCATGACCAAACCGTTATACATGAATTATTGAGAGATTTAAAAACATCTTTAGGCTGCTTATAAACAGTGGAGACAGAGAATTTAATTTTAAAGGATCGATTCAAATTCTAAATAAAGGCAAGAAGGTGATAAACTCAGAGACCGAGGAAACATTCAAGGGGGAATGTTTTCATCTGATCAAGCTAGTACATCAACCAATTTTACGAAAGGTTAGAAAATGAACTCAAAACTTTAAAAGATAAATTTGAAGTAGTCTCAGGCCGAAAATGAATTAATTAAGAAAGACAATGAGAAGCTTGTCTTCAAAATTAGTCACCTTAATAATTCACAATCAAGTAATAGATCATATTTTTAATACTTCCCGAGAAATCTCATGATAAGACAGGACTTGGTTATGATAGGAACAATAAATCAGATGTTCAAAAACCTAGGAAATTTGTGAAAGCATCTCTGCTCAATCAAAGGATATTAAAATTGGTCCATGGAAACCAACTAGTCGGATAAGGACTACAACTTCCGATCTGAAACCAAGAATTCACCAAAGAATTCCTATCAGACTAGAAGGAATCCAAGAATCAAAATAAGAAAATTTTCTTATTATAATTCTTTTGATGGAAGGAGCAAATGCTATCCTACATTTCCTAAGTTTAGGATAATTACTCAATCAATACAACAAGTTGTCATTTAAAAATGATATTATTGTAGACATGATTTGGTAGAAAATCCGAGTCGACTTGTTGTCTGCAGATGAGATGTTTGTTTGGATTCCTAAAGTGATTCTTGACCCAAAAGGACCCAAGATCACTAGGGTACCTCAAAACTAACTGCTTTTCTGAGGATTCACAGGATCATCACTTAAGGAAGAGATCTTAGCTTCAATATGGTACATCGACATGGTCGCTCACAACATATGACCCATAACAAGAAGGTTGTTATCAAATTTTCAAAGTATTGATGGTCCAAGAGTTGTATTTGGTGATAATAATTGTGGTCGGACTAAAGGTATAGGTACTTTGATTATCAAGGATATTCAGGTATCTGAGGTATATTTTGTTGAAGGTTTGAAACATAATTTGTTATCTGTTTCTAGCTTTGTGATAAAGGTTTTTCGTAAAATTTTCAAGGGATAAATGTGATATTTTGGATAATTCCTCGATAAGGTACTATTAAGCGGCTTGAGACGGGTAATGTCTATGTGGCTAACTTTAATAGTTGTTCTCAAGATACTTGTCGATGGCTAAGGGTGGAGAAAATGTCACTGGCTATGGCATAAAAGGCTTAGTCATGAATTTCAAGACCCTTAGTAAGTCAGGCTAAGAAGAACCTTGTTAAGGGATTACGAAAAACTTTTATCAACCGATCTTAAATGTGATGCTTGTCAAAAAGGCAAACAGCCTAGACACTCATTTAAGAGTATTAACTCCTCCTCATCCGAAAGAGTGTTGCAACTCCTTCATCGGATTTGTTTGGACTGTTACACCTCTCGGCTTCGGTGGAAGGAAATATACTCTTGTTGTAGTAGATGACTTCTCTAGATACACTTGGGTTATATTTCTTTTCAAGAAAAATGAGACTATAAACAAGATTCCCGATTTGTTGAGACAAATTCGGAGAATGAGAAGGGAGTTAATATTATTAAAATCGGGAGTGATAAAGTGCAGAATTTTTGAATTCTTGTTTATCTAATTTCTTCAATGAGTTTGGAATTATTCATGAGACATCTTCAGCAAGAACTCCTCAACAAAATGGAGTGGTTGAAAGAAGGAATAGAACTTTGAAGGAAGCGGCCAGAAGCATGTTGGCTGAGTATAATACCCCTCATAGGTTACGGTCAAGCTATCAACACGGCTTGCTATACTCGAAGCAGGTGCTTAGTTGTCAAAGATAAGGGTAAGACTCCTTATGAGATTTGGAAGGGTAAGATTCCAAGGATCTCATACTTCAAAGCTTTTGGTTGTAAGTGTTTCATTCATAACAATGGGAAATCTAAGTTAAGAACTTTTGATGCTAAAGCGGTGATGGAATATTCTTAGGATATTCTAATACTTCAAAGGCATTTAGAGTTTTTAACAAGACAACCCTTTGTGTGGAGGAAACTCCTCATGTTGTTTTTGATGAGTTGTATTCCTTCTCGAGATAAAGTGAATCAAATTTACGAAAATCTAGATAAAATTGAATTATCCAAGACTAAACATAGAACTATTTATCTACCTACTCTTGACTCGGAATCGGATGAAGAAGAATTCCCATCCGATAATCAGAAGACAATTTGATCGAGACTCCTTCAGATCAGACACCTTTGACATCACCGATCAAAGACGAGTCGGTGATGAAGGGGAACGTCACCGAGGTTAGTCGGATGAGTTGCCAACCGAGACTCAAGATAAGGATACTTCTTCTCATATAGGCAAAAAGGATGAGAAGCTATCATCCATCCGATTATAGGAGACCCATCTAGTAGTGTGGAACACGAATGATGTTAGACTGCGAAAGTCTTTTCGGCTTGTTATGTATCGCTTCTTGAACCCAAGTCTATTGAAGAAGCATTATCGAACCCAAATCGATAACAAACCATGCAGAAGAATCGCATCAGTTTGAAAGACAACATGTATGGGATCTAGTGGAAAGACCTTTACACGTAAAGATTATAGGCACCAAATGGGTGTTTAAAAATAAAGCAGATGAGAACAATATTATTGTTCGAAATAAGGCAAGACTGGTTGCACAAGGTTATTCACAAACCGAGGGAATAGACTATGATGAAACCTATGCTCCAGCTTGGATTAGAGGCAATAAGATTGTTCTTGGCATTTCTTTGCATATAAGTCTTTCAAAGTCTTTCAAATGGATGTTAAGTCTCGCTTTTCTTAATGGTGTGTTACTTGAAGAGGTCTATGTAGAGCAGCCTCCCGGGTTTAAGATCAATAACAAGGTCTATAAACTCAACAAAGCTCTATATGGATCAAACAAGCTCCCGAGCTTGGTATGATACTCTATCTCGATTTCTTGACTTCAAATGGTTTTTCTAAAGGTAAGATTGATAGAACATTGTTTAGAAAGGAAGTAGATGGCAACATCTTACTAGTTCAAATTTATGTAGATGACATAATTTTTGGTTCACCTAGTCGAAATTATGTGAAGAGTTTAGCTTTCTCATGAAGAATGGTTTGAAATGTCAATGATGGGAGAATTGACATACTTTCTAGGCTTACAAATTAAACAGATGAGTAAGGGTATATTTATACATCGGTCTAAGTATGCAAAGGATCTCGATTGAGAAATTTGGAATGATTACTAGCAGAGAAGTAAAAATACCTATGGCAACTAACTTCTCAATGGATTCAGATGAACAGGGATACCCACCGATGCAACGGAGTATCGTGGGTGATTGGATCTCTTCTTTATCTCACCGCAAGTAGGCCGGACATAGCCTTTGCGGTTGGGGTATGTGCAAGATTTCGCCTAATCCCAAGAAAACTCATCTCGAGATCGCTAAGAAAATTCTTAGATATCTCAAAGGAACTTTGCAAGTAGGGTTATGGTACCCACTGATGACAACTTTGAGCTAACAGGATATTCAGATTCGGACTTTGGAGGATGTAAGATTGATAGGAAATCCACTACGGAACTTGTCAATTCTTAGGCAACAAATTAATTTCTTGGTTATCTAAGAAGCAGACATCTGTTGCCACCTCCACAATCGAAGCCGAGTATATGGCGTGGAAGTTGTTGCTCTCAACTCATCTGGATTAGTCAATGGCCTTAGAGACTACAATATTCAAACATCACTTTGTTCCTATTTACCGTGATAGTAATAGTGCAATAGCAATGACTTACAACCCTGTTTTACATTCTAGATGCAAGCATATAGATATTAGGCATCATTTCATTAGGGATCATGTTGAAAAGAATGACATTAGAATTGAGAAAATTGCCACCGAATCACAAAAAGTGACATTCTTACAAAACCATTAGTGAGTCTAGGTTCAAAGAAATGTGTTTAGAATTAGGATTACTTGATGCATCTTTAGCTGATTTCTAATTGTGTGCATTTGTTTCCTTATTTCTTTTCTTTTCCTTAAATTAATGTCTAGAAAGAATTATCAGACTAGATATGTGTCAAAGGACAATCGGGTAGCCGATATCATTGATCTCCTTTTAAGAATCAAGAATCAAGGATTAGTCATATTGACCTTATCCGAATTGATAATTACTTGTCTCGACATTGAGTAAATCGACAAGGACATAATATTCAAATTTGAGCGTCAAGACAACAGGATGACTATTTACATCCTATCCGATTTATCTTAAGCTTCGATGGTTTCTTTTGAGTTTATGTCTTTGCAGAACAGTGATAAATAACACCGATTCATTCGTTTATTCAAACTTCTTTATTCTTAATCTGAGTCCGATCTGCTTTCTTATAAATTTGTTTTAGAAAAATAATTCGAAAGTGTTTTGTTTAAACCTGGTTTGAAAAATGCTAAAAAGTTACATATAAATTGTTGGTTTTCGTAATCGAGACAGTTACTCTATCGATGACTTTCTAAAACTTATCTGCTTTTAAGCTAACTGCTTTTTCAAACCCATCTGCTTTAGGAAACCTTCATTGAAGTAAGATATCACATGGCCGACGTCACATATACTTACTTCTCTGAATAAAGTAACCTATATCGGTCAAATCAACAGTCTATAAAGTAACTATTTACGCATTCCGAAGGCGATTACAATTCACGCGCTGAATCCTAATCGTTTATCTTTGTTTTTAACCGTTGATTAATACTCAAGAAAAACTTTTTTGAATAAATGGTGAGATTAATTCATATTTTCAAAAATGGCGGTTTCTCTTTCCAATCTTCCCCCTATAAATACATCTTCTTCTTCCCTAAAACTTTTTCTTTCCTTTCTCGTAAAACCTCGCATATTCTCACAAACCCTTTTTCAAATTCATAAAACTTCCAATGGCATCTTCTTCAAAAACTACCAAATCTTATAAACCCACATACATTTCTACAAATATTTCTCACTTCAAAATGAATGAGGAATATTTCAAAACCGCTTTGAAAGCGGAAATGTATGTTGATTTTGAAAACCACCAATGATCCAGAATCTGCAGAGATTCTTCGCCTTCTTGAAGCCTCACGACTCAGAGGTTTCCTTTCAATGAAGTCTCCGCAATGTAACGGCGGATTTGTTAGGAGCAGAATTTCTGGCTAGAATGGAGGATACCTGTGGATGGGTTTGATACATCGGTGGATGGGACTACATTGAGCTATTCTGCAAAATATTGCTAGGATATTCGACACGTCAATGGAGGGAGTAAATCCATTGACGTATAAGGAGGATAGTTGGGAAGAATCATTCGATATGATGGCGAGGGTTAGTTACTGGGGGACTCGCAGGATTTAAAGAAGAATCTGCTAAGAAGAAGGTTTCGATTGTTAATGACGGTGGTTACGAAGGCGGTGCTTTGGGTGAGCAGAGCTCACATGATGGGTTAACCAAACCTAGATTGTGTGTGATGCGAGCCATATTGGATGGTGTAGAAGTGAATTGGGTAGATTTACTTGTTCAAGCTCGGAGGAGAAGAAGCGACGACTTTTAAGTCAAATGCAGAGGGTGGGTTCCTACTTCTACTGATCAGTCTCTTCAATAAAATCACCGTTTTAATTGAAGGGCTGAATAGGGAGGTCGACTGGAGAATAGGCACTAAAAAGTATTCAAAGCGAAGGGCATCCTCACAAAGGATGACAGATCGGGAGGTGTTCCAGACTCGGATGATGAGTCGATGCAACAGAGCTCGAGAGGTCAAGGCGGCCGCACTGCAGAGGGTCAGTGGTCCAGCAGCCGAACAAGTTGAGATGGCCCCGGTGGAGGTCGAAACAGGAGGGACATGAAGCGGCAGCGGTGAGGTCGCACCTCAAGTCCAACCTCAAACACTGCTTTGTGGGTCCCGAGGATGTTTGAGAGGAGGAAGAGGAGGCTGGTGAAAGCCTCGGAAAGGAAGAAGGGGGAAAGCTCATCTCGTCGCTCCCCGCCAAGGTTGCCTCGAGATGAAGAGGAAGAAGGGGAAGCAGAAATTCCCTTGGTGAGGAGACCAAGACGAGCAGCCCCCAGCTCAAGGATCCACCAAGTCCGGTAGCTCCGAACATCGAGATAGATCCATCTACCCCGCTACCGCAGGAGGTTCGGTCCTTGAGATAGCAGCCGAGGTTGGTCAACAGGAGGCTCCTCTCTCCCCAACCGATGAAGCTGTTTCTTTCCCAATTCCCGAGGCAGGTACAAGTCTTTCCACATCTCCTTCCTTATCTTCCATTCCGTGCAATGAAGAAATGCCTCAGCCGGCATTTACGAGCCTTTGCCTCGGCCCGATCTCCCACCACCCAAATAGGCGATGAAGGGGTATCCTGTGCCGGTATCCCAGAGCCTCTCCAATGTACCCTACACCCAAATCCCTACAATCCAAATCCCTACAATCCAAATCCCAACAGTCAAACCGATATCCCACCTCTACCATCATCACCACCACGAAATCCCACCCCCACCTTCATACCGAACAAGTACCTCTCCCTACGGTCCAAACCTCTCCAATCCCGATAATATCTTACTCCTCTCTTCCAACTATTCAAACACAATCTATTCCTCTCCCATCTTCTTCACCGTAACAAATAATCTCCTCGTCGACTCCTCAACCGAGGATGAAGACATCGACCTAAGCCCAACCACTGCCTTCTCATCTATATTGTCCCTTGTCGAAAAGAAAGTCAATGCTACATTCCAAGGAAAATGGAAAGAAAGACAAGGAGGATGGTCAAAGTCAGAATCGACACTATGCTAGCCAAAGCATGAAGGAAGTTGAGGTAACATTGTCGATAAGATTATTAATGTCACTAACTCTGTCTTTGTTGGTAAAGTGAAATCTATGGAGGAGGAGCTAAGGGCGTTGAAGGAGGAGGTTATGGGATACAATCAGCTAGTGGTGAATGAGTTGGTGTAGACCACTCAGACTTCGTGGTCAAGTGCAACACTGGATGCAAAACTTTGGACTTGGCTGAAGTTAAAAAGGGGAAAAAGGCGAAGAAGAGAAGAGACAAGCCCTCACAGTGTGGTCGAGGAGACCGGAAAAGAAGTGGGCATGAAGGCCAACACACTGATCTCGGAGGCGGCCGGGAGGAAGCTCGGATCAAATCGATGAGCTGGTTGCTCTCAGTGAGGGTAAGTCAACTGGAGGATGCTTTGAAGGAGGATGAGGAGAAGAGGAGGAAAGAAGAGGAGGAAAGATCGAGAAGCTCTTGGCTCGGTTTAAAGGATCTGAATCGAAGGAGCCAAGGGGAAGGGAAAAGAAGTAGCGATCGGCCCGAGCCCGAGATCAGTGAGAAATCATCCCTGTGGCTGCCGCTAAAGGAAAAGGTAAGAGGGAAGTCGATTATTCCAATCTCTCGGAAGAGCAGATCAAAAGGATTAAGAGAGAGATGGAATATTTTGGCAAGAAAGAAAAGAAGAAACAGAGGAAGAAGAAAGACTCCAATGTCTTTTGGAGCACTTCTTGAGCGAAAATGGTTAATCAAAGACCAAGGCGGTGAAAAGTTCGAGGCCATTCCACAACACATCTGCCTCCTAAGCCGGCTTGTGGGAAATATGCGGTGAGTACAAAGAAAAGAATCTGGAGGGTATGTGGATATACTTGGTATATTCTCAAGGGCCCCTGAGCAACTTCGGCAAGATCCAGACTTAGCTTGGCATGAGTGGATGGAGAAGGTAGATGCTTGAGTTCTATCATCGTCTGCTGGAAGAAGCCGATGTAGAGTTCAACGTCAACCTCGATCTCTCCGGCTTTTGAGTATGCCATCCCCGCCAGAAATCGATGGATCCTGGACCTAGATCGGGTAAAGGGTATTTTGAAGAAGGCAGAGGCTGAATCTGGACTCACTCAAGAGGAGGATATAAAGCAGCTTAGGAGTCGAGTATTCAATTGGTGATGATTCAGGATGAAGATCGGTGGGAAGACTAATAGAAACAGGATTTTTCTTTTCCTTATTTCTACTTTTCTATTATCTTCTCATCCGTAATCTTTGTAAATCCAATGTGAATATACTTTGTTTGATTCATTTTATGTGTATTAATTTTTTAAAAAGTTTTATTTTCTGTTTTAAGAAAGACTTAAAATTTTCTTAAGAATAAGTCATCCGAGAATTTTATCTCTCGAGACTTAAAAATGTTTTCAAAATTTTAACTAAGTCTTGAAGACTCATTTGGTTTTCTAAGTTTTTTTGAAAGTCTAAAAGATCTAAAGTTTTTATATGTGAATAAATCATGTTGTAATGTGAAAAATGTGCTTTGATACCTATCTATTGATCTTGATAAACTCTAAACTAACTTCGTGAGTGTGTCTCTTTCTTGTAGGTTTTAACTTCATCAAAAAGGGAAATTGTTAGACCAAGATTGTTTTGATGAGTTAAAAGACTGCTCCAGATAAGCGAGACTATGATGTGGAATCAAGACCGAAGTTCTAGTTCGAAGCCGACGACTAGGTCAAGATTAGTTTAAGTCGGTGGAGACTAGGAATGTCAAGTCATCCGGAGACAAGCTCAAGTCTAGTCATCTGCAGGAGACAAATATGAAGAGCTCGAGACGAGGACAAGATAAGCCGAGTAGAATAAGAAAGGCTAATCTTCACCAAGTCACCGCACGAGTAGGAAGAATCACCGAGGTGTTAAGCGGTTTTCAAGATTAAGTTTGTTAAGGCTTTTAAGTTTGTTAGAACTAACTAACAAACTAACTGACTTTTCAGACTTATATATAGATCTAGGTTTTTCATTTTTGAAGATATATAGAACACTTATGCATATTTGATTTACACAAGTCACTACTCAGATTTCACAATCTTTTCACAAGAATTTCTAGAGAGTTTCAAAGAGTTCTAAGTGTTTTTAGAACACTTTTCCAAAGAATCTTCAAAATTCAATACACCTTGTAATAGTTAGATTTCTAGAAGAAGAGTCTAGGAGATTGAAGATTTGAAGATTTGTATAAGTTGTAAGTTGTAAGTTTGGAAGTGAGAAAGTAAGCAAAGAGCAGAGTCCCTTCTTCAAATTGAAGAAGGAGAGTGGATGTAGGATTTTAAAATCCGAACCACTATAAATCACAGTGTTATTTCTTGCTTTCTTTATTTTTCATTTAATCTACAATTGTGTTTCATCAAGAGATAAATTCAGAATCATAACTAAAATCAGTATTTCAACCTTGCTTTTGATCTTATAAGAAGTTGAGAATTTATTCTTAATCATTGTGCTTAATCGATACTTTGGATTGATTTTTTAAGATTTGAAAAATCTACAAAATCTATTCAAACCCCCTTTCTAGATTTTGTTCTAGAAAGCTTTCTCAAGTTTTAATCAACTCAACTTTCGGGACCAACAACATCCGAGTTGAATTCATCATTCGCAAGGTTTATAAGATATTGATACATCCGAGGGTCCTTCTCTTCCAGCCAATTATGGAAAGCTTCGTCTTCATCGAGTCCCCACTTGATCACTTTGCAGACATGAAACTGGAAAATCCAGTCCACTTCGAATGGCCTCCACCTTGCCTCGATCTCGCCATTAATAACACTTCTTTGGGAACTACTTCACTTCGTGATATGGCCTAAGGACTTCTTCCCTTGCTCATCTCGTAATTTTAGAACCCATCTCCTAAGAGATCGATCATAATATTTTCCTGCCGCCTTCTCTGCTCTCTCCTCTTCTTAGCATCCCTTCTTTTATACTTCTCCTTCTCATCTCTTTTCCTTTTTCGATCTTTTCTTCTCGCATCTATCTCAGCTTGTGATTTCTTTGGAACTTGAGCTGTTCTAGATGATCCGGAAGGAGATGTAATTTGAGCAGTGTTCTTGCACAGGGCTTCTTTGGGTTCAGATCTTGTCTTCCTTACAACTTTCTCTGTCTTCTCCTCGTATTTCTTCTCTTCTCGCTTTTAGCAACTCTTGAGACAACTCTTCAATTTTCATGCTCAAAGCCATGATCTTATCTTCTTGCTCATCTACTCTTTTCTTGAGCACACTATCTTCCCCTTTTTAGCATCAAAGAAATCGGGTATTGCAGATAGTGGCTACTTGTTCAATTTGACTTAACAGCTCTTCTCGTACATACCGTCTTATGATCAAGCTGGTCATATCTCTTCTTTTGTCCGACCTCGCCTCGCCTAAACTCATCATCCATGAACCGCTTGATGCTTATCGTCCGCCTATCCTTCTCCAGAGCAAGCCGCATCTTCGTAACTTGATGAAATGATGCTTCTTTGGCTTTCCAAGCTTCTTTTACTTGCTCCTCAACTGAATCTTTGATCTCAACAAAGGCGTAACGAACATACTGCTTTTACCCATTCATCCCGAGAGTTCATCTCCTTAGCAACTATCGCTTTAATCGCAGCCATCTCTGCCTCATGTCTTAATCGGAGAAGTGTAGATCAATCAAGGTTTTCTCGTGAATTGCAGCTTCTACATTCTCTTTAATTGATGATGTGATGACATTTGGAACTAGTTGAAAAGCATTGAGACAGGCGGTCTTCGAGATGTTGAACTTCGGCTTTTAATGCATCCAATTCGGATATGCATACGTATGTGGAGGGCATGGTCTGCTCACGAAATATTTATTTCTTCAAATTCAGGTTCGGGTTGCACCTCAACGATCTGCTCTGTTTGTGCCTCCTCACCGTATCCATCCCAGTGGCTCATCGGCACTTCCACCGATTACTTCCTCTCCCCTTTCCTTCTCTACATCCACTTCCTCTCCTTACCTCCTCTACATCCACTTCCTCTCCCTTCCGGTCTTCCCCTTCTCACTGCTTTCATCTCCTCGTGAGTCTCATCTCCAAGATATACTCGTTGTAGAATGTAATCAACAAAGGCATTTTCGGTGAGTATATCTTGGAATGACTTCAACTTTGCCTTCTTGAGAACCTCCTTCTCCCAGGATGGCTAAATTGTTTCCTCTGCCTCGGCTATCGAATAGCTGTCTCCTCAAAAGATCCAAGCCTCGAGTCTTCTTAATGATAGACATCGATAAGCTCTTTCAACAGCTCGTGCTCATCTTTGAGAGTAGACTCTTGTGCGAGAAGAAACTTTTCCCAAAGATACGGAGTGAGGTCTCAGTAGGGTCCCATATCTCCAGGATGGATTTGGTAAATTTAAGAAAAGATTTGGTTCAGATGAGGTTGTGGGTAGGAAGGAGAATGGATCATATGAGGTTTGGGTGGGTGTTGGACTTATGGGAGTGGGCCGTTTTAGAGGCTCGGAAGCGGCGGCCTTGTCTGCTTCTTCATTGCCGAGTTGGTAAGAGGTGGATTTAGGTACTCCATCCTCGGATGAGGATGAAGATGATGAGGGTGACTTAATTTCTTCTTCTTCGAGACGTCTCCAGATGAGACTTCCACCGTCTCTGTCTCGGTCCTTTCTGCAACACTTCCCCTTGGGAAGGCTGTCTTATCTTCCTCTTCCTCCTCAGTTTGCAATATCCTCCTCCTCGTACGAGGATTCATCGGCTAGCATAGTCTCCACTTTCTTCTTTCCTTTGGCCTTAGAAGCCTTCTTTGTCTGTGACCGGAGGTGGGGTGTCTCCTTCGAGTCTGTTGGGCGAAGGGTTTCTCATCCTTGATGAGCGAGACCCTTTTGCTTTGTGAACTTTTTCACCCGGTTCGCGATCCAAGCTTATCTGTTCCAATCTTATGTTCAAGTATGATGGTGATTCTTGCCATCATACTTGTTATCTTTGTCGGTGACCATCTTATCGCCTCTGACACCTCTACTGTCTTCGACGAACTTCTTTCTTTCCTCCATCGACGAGAGTACAGCATGCCCGAGCCCAATTAATATCGGCTCCGTCTATAATGGCCCTCGACAAAGCATATCCTTGGCTTAGTCAATCCATCATGACTGCTGCTCTCCCGGTATACACTTCGTCAAAATGAGCATCAGCCTATACTTTCTTCGTAACATCCCCTTTTTGATTTGCGGTGTTATTCTTCTCGGGATTTTCTTGCCATCGGTTTGTAGCTCTCCAAATATTCTTCGGCTTTGTACAAAAATGGGTTGCCTCCGGTGGTGTTTAAACCAAAAATTTCACCAATATCGAGGAGATTGAAACATGAATTTTTCTGGACTTTTCAAGAGTCCGAATTCGAGTTTCTAGTCCGATTCTGTTGATTTGGCTCTGGTTAGGAATTCAGCGGCAAGATCATCAAGAGTTTTGGGTTTTGAAGGTTTCATCGAGCAATATTTCTTTAAACCTCTATCTTGTAGAAGTTGAAGAATTTCTCTGGTTTGGATCGGTGGAAATGTCCCATTCCACATACATTTCGGATTTCATTTACGACCTCGATAGATTCAAGATCATATTCATATTTGATTGCTCTTTCCGGTGTCCGCCATTGATGAGTGTTTGAAGGTTTTTAGGAGGGAAAAGAAGTTTTAAGAGAAGAAGGAATATATGTGTGCGTAAATGTAAATAATGCACACGAATGTCTATTTATATGGAAAAATATAATAATAAACAATTATTAGAATAATAATTGCCTGTAAAAGTGTAAATATAGCCTTTCGAATCGCCATTAATGCAATTATGGCATTTATTTTGAAAAGTGTACGAATAATATTTAATATGTCGCGCGTGAGGTTGAGACGGTTCATATTTCGAAACCGCCTCCACTTCCGCGCGTGAAGTATACTCGGTGTGTTTCAAAATTGAATTTGATAAAATTTCGGGTCCATAGTAACTTCTCCCGACACGCTTACTAATTTGAGAAATTACTTTTCGATTAATTGGAGAGATAAAATAAAATATTATTATTTTTAGAAAACAAAATTTGAACCCTTATTCTTTAATTTTGTAAAACAAACTATTTTGTTTTACCGAGTAACTTCATTTTTAATGAGTGATAGAGTGAATTATGATATTAAATTCATATTTTAAATATATGAACCCGATATTCATAATTAAAAGAATGTAAGAAAACTTCTGATTTTTCTCCTTATGCGGTTTGATAGTATCCTTTATACATTTCCTTGTATCTTTTGAATAAATTGACATTGACTTGTATTTCGAATCTTGTCACCTTTGTTCTTGCTGAAATCACGAGACACTTAGAAAAATTGTTAGTAACGAGTAAGTCGATAAGGTTCAATAGTCATCGATTGACTATTACATCCTTATCTCGATTTACTTATGTCGATAAGTAATTATCAAGTCGGATATGGTCAATATGACTAATCCTTGATTCTTGATTCCCATAAAAGGAGATCAATGATATCAGCTACCCGATTGTCCTTTGACACAATCTTGTCTCGATAATTCTTTCTAGACATACTATACTAAGATAAGGAAAACAAGGTTAATTCAAGAAGATTTGATCATGATGATTAAGGAACCATCTAATAATCCTAATTCGACTGAAAGTTCCTTAAACCTTGTTTACGCAAGAGGCTTTGTCAAAATGTCTCGCTTTTTGAAAATCAAGAAGAATTTTTCTAGTCGATATTTCCTTTCTCCACATGATCTCGAATAAAATGATGACGAATGTCAACATGTTTGCATACGGTATGTAAGATCGGGTTACGGGTAATAGCTATGGCACTATTACTATCACAAAAGATTGGTACATCTTTGGTGATAATGTTATAGTCCCTTAGCCGTTGACTAATCCAGATAAGTCATGAACAACAACTTCCACCGCCATGTACTCACTTTTAGTAGAAGTAGCTACAGAGGTTTGTTTTTAGACAACCATGAAATCGCTTACTTCCCGTAAATTGGCAAGTTCCAGATGTAGATTTCCTATCTATCTTACACCCACCAAAATCTGAATCGAGTATCCAGACAACTCAAAGTTATCATCACTTGGATACCACATCCTACATGGATTGTACCTTTCAAATATTTTAGAATCTTCTTTGCGGCTTCAAGATGACTCTTCTTAGGTTTAGCTTGAAAACGTGCACATGCACCCACCGCAAAAGAAATGTCGTGTCTACTAGCGATTAAGTATAAAAGAGATCCAATTAAACCTCTATACTGCGTCGATCGGTGTCTTCTCCTTTCTCATCTGGATCCATTGAAAAATTTGTCATCATAGGTATTTTGGCTTCTCGCCGGTACCTATTCCAAATTTTTCAATAAGATCTTTGGTATATTTTGCTTGATTTATGAAAATTCCTTTCTTTGTCTGCTTAATTTGAAGTCCAAGAAAGTATGTCATCTCTCCCATCATGGACATTTCGAATCTGTTCTTCATAAGATGACTAAATTCTTCACACAAGAATAGGTTAGTTGATCCAAAAATAATATCATCAACATAAATTTGAACTAACAAAAGACCTTTATCAGATTCTTTCCTAAATAAAGTTCTATCTATTTTACCTTTTACAAAACCATTTTGAATTAAATACTCGGATAATGTATCATACCATGCTCTAGGAGCCTGTTTAAGTCCATATAGAGCTTTCCTTAGCCTATAGACCTTGTCTCCTTTGACAAAACCGGAGGTTGTTCTACATAGACTTCTTCGGCTATGACTCCATTTAGAAATGCAGATTTCACATCCATTTGGAACACAAGAAATCTTTTATAAGCAGCATAAGCTAAGAACAATCTTATGGCTTCAAGACGAGCAACCGGTGCAAAGGTTTCATCATAATCAATTCCCTCGGATTGTGAATAACCTTGTGCAACCAATCTAGCCTTATTTCTTACCACAATATTGTTCTCATCTTTCTTATTTTTGAAAACCCATTTTGTTCCAATAACTTTTTGATGATGAGGTCTTTCAACAAGCTCCCATACATCTTGTCTTTGAAATTGATTTAATTCATCTTGCATTGCATTTATCCAATTGGAGTCGGTTAGAGCTTGATTAATAGTTTTAGGTTCAAGTAACGATACATAACAACTAAACAGCAGTCTTGGTTTATCTCGTGTCCTTGTGCTGACCAGAATCTAAACTTCCAATTATCTGCTCAATTTGGATGATAAGTCGATACTCGTTTACCTTTATCTTTTACTGGATATGAAGTCTTATCCGGGATATTTTCATCAATTGGTTACGTATTACCTTCAGGAATATCTTCTAGTCCATCTCGGTAGTGTAGTCGTACGATCGAGATGACATGGAAGAACTCTTAGCTTCCTTATCTTTATCCTTGTCCTGGGTGTGTCTTCCTCATCCGATTCGACTACGGTAAATAGAACTTGACTGATTTCTTGATGTTTAATCTGCTAAGATCCTCACTATCTTGGTGACATCATCCGTACTTTCGAGACTTGGAAATTTCATCAAAAACAACATGTGGTGTTTCTTCCACACACAATGTAATCTTGTTAAAAACTCTATATGCTTTAGATACAGATGAGTATCCTAAGAATATCCCTTCGCAATCTTAGCATCAAAAGTTCTTAACTTTGATTTTCCATTATTATGAATAAAACACTTACAACCAAATATATGAAAATATGAAATTTTTGGTATTCTCGCTTTCCATATTTCATAAGGAGTTTTGCATTTATCTTTCACAATTAAACACCTATTTTGAACAAAACATACGTATTAATGGCTTCGCCCAAAACCTCGTGTGGCGTGTCATATTCGAGATAACATAGTCCTTGCAGCCTTCTTTCAAGGTTCTGCTTTCTCCTTTCTACCACTCCATTTTGCTGGGGTGTTCTTGCAGATGATGTTTCATGTGCTATACCATTCTCGTACAATAGTTAGTAACAAACGAGTTTAGGAACTCGTACCTTTATCACTTCTAATCTTGACAATATTTAGTCCTTTTTCATTTTGAATTCTTTTGAGGAATTCTGGAATTTTTATTCTGATCTCATTCTTTTTGTACAAGAAAATAACCCAAGTGAATCTAGAAAAATCATCTATAATCACTAAAGTATACTTTCTTCCACTAAAACTTAGAGGTGTAATCGACCAAAAAGATCCATGTGTAAAAGTTCGAGAATCCTTTCGAAACAGGACCATTTATTGTTTTGAAAGAAGTTTTGGTCTGCATTTTCCTTTTTGGCAAGCATCACAAACATGATTTTTAGAAAATACTTTATCTGGAAGTCCTTTGACTAAAGATTTTCTTGCTATTTTGTTAAGAGTTTTGAAATTTAAATGACTAAAACGTTTATGCCATAGCCAACTTAAATCTTGAACTCTTAGCAATAAGACAAGTATCATTAGAGCAACTTTTGAAATTTGCAATATATATATTACCTCGTCTCGACTCAGTAAGTAAAATATTCTCATTTAAACCATCCAAAATAAAACATGCATCATGAGTGAATTTAACACAATATCCTTTGTCACAAAATTGAGATACAGATAAGAAATTATGTTTCAAACCTTCCACAAAATATACTTCATTAACCCGAATATCTCCAATCATCAAAGTTCCAACTCCTTTGGTTAGACCAAAATTGTTGTCACCGAACATTACTCGAGGTCCATCTATTGTCTCGATAGTTAGAAAGAAGTCTTTTCTCATAAGTCATATGCTTAGAACATCCACCTGCCTATATACCGATGACTTCAAGAACATCTTGCTCAACTATCTCCTTATCTTTCTGCAATCACAAATTAATTCTTAGGTACCCTTTGTGTATTGGGTCCTTTTTCGTCAAGTTGATACTTAGGTATCCAAATAAAAACATCCAAATTTTTCAGAACCAATGATTGGATTTTGCAACCATATCTATCCACTAATATTAGACTATCTAGATCAATTTTGTTTAATTGATCTCTAGTGATTGTCTTATATCTTGGAAAGAATGGATAACACTTGCTTCTTCCATCAAAACCATTATACTTTGGAAACAACTTTGATTTAGTCTTTAGATTTCTCTTGGATACATTTCTCCTCATCTCGTATTTTCTCCTTTGATATATCGGATGGGGTGATTTGCTCCTTTGATTTCTTTGGACTAAGTTCTGTCTTTTCCATAGTCTTAGTGGCTTTGACAAAAACTCTAGGTTTGATAGGATCATTTTTCGTGTTCCTATCAAAACCCAACTCTGTCTTATCACAAGGCTTCGAGAAGTATCGAAGATATTATCAATTGTAGACCGGGAATTATTAAGATATCCTAACTTGAGATTTAAATCTCTGTTAGTTCTTTTAAAATTCTCATTCTCCATATTGATATTTGAAAATTTAGCTTTTAAAGAACTCAATTCTTTTTCCAACTCATTGATTTTCTCGGATGAGGAACTAGTAGAAGTCTTTGATTGACATTCCCTTGAATGTACAATCTAGATTCTTCCTTGTCCCCTGTCTCGATATTCATTTGTTAGACTAAGAATTTGATCCTTTAAACTTAAATTTTCAGTCTCTATCTGTTTATAAGCGAGATAAAGTCTGTCTTCGCATCTTTTAGAAGTTTGTTAATAAGACATGAATCGATTCAGACAAGTTATCATTATCATTGTCGAGGATGAGTAGTAGTTTACCTCCTTAGCCATTAGACAAATGTCATTGTTCGATCCGAAACCGGATGAGGATGAGGATGATGATGTCTCTTGTGTTACCTCCTTTTCGGCCAAAAGAGCTCGTTGATCTCGCATACCTCCTATCCCGCTTTCTTCCTCTTTTCTTCTCTTTCTCTAGGAGTGAGTTGAGGACAATCATAGCTAAAATGACCAGGTTTATTGCGGTGTATAATGATATCTCCTCTTTCTCGACTTTGGACTACTCTCACCTCGTCTGATTGGTGATTTGAATCTTTTCACCGGATCCTTTTTGTCATTGTGCTGAATACTTCTCTTCCTTGTCTCGATTTATAATTTTGACGATTAAACCTATCTCTCTTATTCCTTTTATACTTCATCTTGAGTCTCTCATATCGTCGATCAATAAAGCCATTTCCTCTTTTCTTGACAAATCGATGCTTTAGAAATCTTGTCGGAATCTTCTTGATGAAGAAATGCCACAGTCTTTACAAGTAGATGACTCGCTTCGTCTTCTTCATCTTCAATTTGTATATCATATTCCAAGGCTTTCGAGATGAGAAAATAGAGTATGATGTGAAATAGATGATGATTCTCGTGTAGCTTTGAGGATATTTGCTTTTTCTCTCCATCTTTTGCTTAATGATCTCGAGCACCTTATTATTAATTTCTTTCTCGAATAAATTTTTCCCAAATCAGCACTTTGTTTACCAAATTGGTCAATCTTACATCCAACCGATCCACAGCTTCTCCATCTTTCATCTTGAATGTATCAAATGCATGTAAAACTGATTGTAACTTGTTCTCCTTAACCTCGCCTCGACCCTTCACAAACATTTGCAAGAGTCTTCCACATATCCTTAGCAGCTTTTACATCTCTTTACCTTTTCTATCCAGTCTTTGCTCAACGTCTCTATAATTTGTCCTTGCTACCCGATCCAAATTGTGAATCTTCCTTTCATCATTTGTCAAATCAAGACTTTTCTTTTCTTGTTGACTTCTTGTAGTAGAAGATTCAGCTCCAGTACTAACAACTCCATGGTAGAATTTTATCGGGCCTTCCTCAAGAACCTCTTCCATACGGTCATGAATGGCCTTTAAATGATTCTCCATTCTCGAACTTCCAAAGAATCATATTCCTCTATAGAAAAATCGTAAACTCCTGGATTTCTTACTTTTAATGAAGACATCGTAATTCAAGATGCTAAAAGACAACTTATCGAAATGTTAGTGACACAAAGCAATAAAGAATCAGATCTTAATGAAAACTCAGATATTTCAAAACTCGTATATTTCAAGACCACAAATCTTTATCGTAACAGCTTAACATCGCTTCCGATACCACTTGTTGGGTCCCTTTAGAACGAGTTAAAACTCAAAAACAAGATACCCTCTAGTGATAATCTAGAAGGGGGGATGAATAGATTATCAAAACTTTTGCAAGTTTAGATGATCTATTAACTCCTAACTCGATTTACAGCGGAAATAAATTTTGTTTATACTCAATTCAATTAGGATCTAAAGCTTTTCAGATATCAAATTTGTTGTCAAGAAATAATCAATGAAAACAAGTAAATAAGCAAAGAAGAAGAAAGAACACCAGATTTATAGTGGTTCGGATCAAACGATCCTACGTCCACTCTCCTTCTTCGAATCTTGAAGAAGGGCCTTCACTTACTTACTTCCTTCTTTCTTGCTACCTTACTTACAATGATGAACCTTCAGCCTTACAATGAATCTTCCTAACTTACGAATATCTATGGCTTGAAGATTTAATGGAGAAAGTGTTCTATAAACACTAAGAACCGAAAAACGTATAAAACGTTCTTGAATGTGAGTAATTCTTTGTTGCTTGTGTATACAAAGTATGATGAAGAGTGCTAAGTGTCAAAGTTAATTCTAAATAGATTTCTATTCCTATTTATAGAGAACTCCTCTTGGCGGTTGTAACTTCCTTGAATTCAGTTTGTTGATAGTTGTAATCGATTAACTAATTCTTGAAACGCTTCTTGTTTGGTTGTAATCGATTCTTGAATTTAATTAACTCTTCTAGCTTGTCCGATTCTTCACCCTGTCTTGAATCTTCACCTTGTCTGATTTTTTTACTCAGCCTTGAATCTCCACCTTGTCCGATTTTCTACTCGTCTCGATTCTCTATCCGATCTTCTACCTCGTCTGGTTCCATCATCGTCCTGCTTTCTGTTCTTGTCTCTATCGACTTCTTTCAAAAACAACTCTATCTTATTTCTATCTTTTTTATTACATCACCGACTATACATTGTCTTCAATGGTCATCTTACTTTACACTTTAACACATCAAAACTAAATACAACTTTCTTTTCCTAACACTATTGACTCGTGGGAGAATCGGAAGAACGGGACGTTGGCCTAATCAATTCTTCGTGCTTTAACGAAACATGACTCCTAGGCTTACCAAGTACGGTGTTGTGTTTTCTTACTTGAATTGCCCTTATCAATTTGCCGACGAGAGAGTTACTACTTGATTTTGATTCGTGTTTCATAGTCCATAGCCGAAGAACACCCGAACACATCTTTTATCTTGCTTGAATTTAATTGACTTGTTTGAACGTTGTTGCTTGTTTATCGTTGTTTTAATCGTAAAATCTTGTTGAATGGTTTGCACTACAATTATGACTAAACTAGTAGATTTAGGGCTATCTCCCACTTGATTCCCGCGGATTCGATAATTTAACCCGGTACTTGCTCGCTACACGATCCTCCTACACTTGGGAGGTGAGTGCTAGTTTGCACCTATCAAAGATAAGATTGGTGGAATGAAGTGAGAAATGATTGGAATGCATGCTCATTATATAATTGTCGAGAAAAGCACAATCCATGTACATTGATCCGTAGCCGTTGATAACCAATTTGTTCTTTTTAATCTCAATTGTCCATATAATCTGAAAAGTATTGAGAGTGTAGATAAGCACAATTCATGTGCATTGATCTCGTAGCCGTTGATAACTAATTTGTCCTTTTTAATCTCAACCGTTTATGTAGTCTCGAAAAGTATTGAGAGTGGAGATAAGCACAATCCATTTGCATTGATCCGTAGCTATTGATAACGAATTTCTCCTTTTTAATCTCAACCGTTTATGTAGTCCGAAAAGTATTGAGAGTGGAGATAAACACAATCCATGTGCATTGGTCCGTAGCCGTTGATAACGAATTTCTCCTTTTAAATCTCAACCGTTTATGTAGTCTGAAAAGTATTGAGAGTGAAGATAAGCACAATTAATGTGCATTGATCTCGTAGCCGTTGATAACTAATTTATCCTTTTTAATCTCAACCGTTCATGTAATTCGAAAATTATTGAGAGTGTAGATAAGCACAATTTGATCTATAAATACCCCTTCATTTCAATACAATTTCCACACTTGAAGTAACTCACTCATTTTAATTTATTAGTTTCTCATTTCTCTACAATGTCTTTTCGAAAAGCCTCTTATTCTATGGAGGAAGATATGCAACTTTATAATTTATTTATTGAAGTCTCTCAAGATTCAATTATAGGAACAAATCAACTGGAAACACATTCTGGTCACGCATTGAAGAGAAATACAACTCTACTCTACCAAACAACACCGCTGAAACTCGAAATGCAAAGTCATTGCGTGATTGTGTGGCTATTATCAAAAGCGCAAAGTATCAAAACTATGTGGATGCATTGCGCAAATTGAACTTTCAAACCCAAGTGGTGCTTCGAATGAAGATATTATAAATTCATATTTTTACTTTATTTATATCTAATATCCATAAGAAGAGCTTTCAATATTAATTTACGTACTATAAATTATGCAGATGTATAGAGCAAAGATCTTGATGGTGCAAGATTCAAAGTATAAGAAGGGATTTAAGTTTGATAATGTGTTCAATCGGATGAAAAAGTTGTGGATTCAGAAGCGAATAGAGACGCAATAATAATTTTGCTTTATCACAATCAGATGCATCGGTGCGATTCTCCCATTTACTCTCCTGGTTCATTAAATATTAACTTGAGTGATGACAACCGATGGTGGCTTACCATCCCAAATGCGACCGGAAGGGGTGAAAAAGGCAAAATTGAAAAGAAAAAAAGGAGAAGATTCATCTCGTGCTTTAAAAATTTGGGAAGAAGCAAATCAAAGCTGGATTGAAAATATAATGATTGAATCAAACACACAACAATGAAGAGCCCTAGAAGAATTTTCAGAAAGAAGGAAGGAGAGTGCACAAAAAGGAAAGATAGTGCACAAAGAAGAGATGATAAAATCATATTCATGAATTTGGAGGACATTCCCGATCCGCTAGACGTGAATGGTTTCGAAATGTGCAACTCAAAATTATGCAGTAAACGTTCTCATGAATCTCAACTTGGAAATTTGATTGGAGTGAATTGATGCATGTTTTTGGGGTGTATTTTAGTGCAAAAAGTGATCAAAAGTATTAGATTTTGTGCATAAATGTGTAGAGTATCACTATTTTACCTAAAAAGTATTACTTGATGAATATTTGATATTTTTCATCCGTTTTATAGGTAAATCGGTGGAATTTGGTCAAACCGAGAGTACCGGCATTCTTAGGATGAAGAGACGATCGAGACGGATGAAAACGGGGTCGAGGCGGAGCCCGTGTCTAGAAAATTTCTGGACTCGACCTCCGGGTTGAGGTCTAGGGGCCTCGACCCGAGGGTGAAGGCAAAAGGATGGAATTAAAAAAGCAGAGCAACCTCGAGTCGAGGGCTGAGCCTCGACTCGAGGGAGAGGATTTTTCAGAATTTCGTTTATTTTAAAGGGCAAAACAGAGCATACCTCTATACCATTCCGTAAAGTAGTTACCAGCGGTTTTTGGGGCGATTTCTTAGGCCCCAAGCCAATTTCTCCTTGTAGGTAGATTAGATTGGTAGATTTATATAGAATTTCAATTGTTGTTGCTTAGATTAGCATTAGATTTCTCGATTCAAGCTTGTAATTTTTTGGAGAAGAAGTTACTTTGAAGACTCAAGCATTCCTATTTTTGTTGATTCAATTCAATTGGTGATGTTCTTCCTCTCTTGTCTTTTTAATTCCTTTATTGTTGTTATTAGATTGTTGTTTGCTCAATTAGATTTTCTTCCCATGGATTTTGCTCTTGGCACCATGGGCTAACTCTCTTGTGCTTGGGTTAATTGAAATTGAGGATGATTTGATTGTCTATGCCTTGATTGTTGATGATTGTTGATCAATTGAGTTAAATTGCTTCCTAATTGAGATTCTCAATTGTGCTTCATCCACTTTTATCTCTTTAGATTAATGTTTGATCACCCTAGCAATAGGCGAGAGTTGAGCTAACGTGATCCGGGATTAATCGGGTTATAATTGTGTATGAATGTATGGATTGGGTGCTTCTTAATTGAGAGATTAGAAGTACTAAGGATACTCACATTAGACATTGTGTTATTAATGGAGTGATTAATTTCATGATGGTTTTATGCTTTCTATCTTAGTTGATTTGCAATTTGATTCAATCATAGCTTGTTGATCATTGATTCCTTGATGGATGTTAGCCCTAGCACCCAAATCCCCATTTATTGTTGTATTTGTTCTTGCCTTCCAAGTGTTTGATCATTTGCTTCTTTGTGTTGTTTGAGTTTATTTCTTGCATTTTGTTGTGTTTTTATTTTCAAACCCGCTTTGCAACAATAGTCATCGATAACTTATATTTCTAGGGCCTCACGTGCATACTTTTTCCCTTGGGTTCGATAAAAATAAATTAAATTATTAATATTGTCTTATTAAATATTTATTAGTTTTAAATTACAAAAACTAAATATTATACAATATTACACACTAATTACAAAATATTAAAAAAAAATTTGATTTGCGTTTGAACAGTGAGTGGCATATTTGTCATTTACTCGTTCCCAAATGGCAAATTTTTTTCTCATTAGCCACCGCATTGGAGATGGGTTTCGTGGCAAATTCGCGTTTGAGTTGTATTTTGCGTCTCCATTGGAGACGCTCTAAGAAATAAAAATTAGGGGTCATTACAACAAGGTACAAAAATTGGCCCAAATTACAACTAAATACATGAACAATAAATCCTTGCAACCAGTGTACAAAAATAGGGAGCAAATTCTCCAAAACACCCTCTCTGCCCGTTTACCTTCTATACCGCAAAAATTTGGCGCATTAAATGCGCTGAAAAGCTGAAATAAATTGGGACCCACACATAAAAAATGGATTTGTATGGCTTTTTCATCTCGAAAAAGTGTAAAAAAGGCCGCTAAAATTCCATTTGACATTTCAAAAACAAAATTGAGAGCACGAGCCGGTGAAGAAGAAAATTTCAGAGCGATTTTGAGATTCATCGAAACAAGGTATCGTAAAACAATTACATTTGTAATGTTTCGTTATTGTGTTGTTTATTACCGATTAATGTGTTGTTTTGAAGGTTTGTTCTGTTCGATTTGGTGCGTGTGAGGCAAAAGAAGTTGTATGCCGACGAAGACGAAACAGTAAAGTAGTGATAGATCAAACAGAAAAAGGAAGTACGTTGAAGAACGACAAAAAGAAAAGAAAGGTAAAGAATTTCTAGATTTTTTTAAAAATTTTATATTGTAAAAGTAATTTGAATTTGTTATATTTTGAAGGTTTGCGTAGCGTAAATTTGGTTGATGGAGCGAGCAAAAAGAAAGGTTTTATAGATTTCATAAAATCTGTTTATACAAATTAGTTATGAAAATTAATATTATGTTGTTGTTAAATGATTTTCGCGGGAAAAGAGTCGTTAGATACGTTTATAGTTCAAGCTGAAATGTATTCAGGGAATAGAATTAGCTCAATATTGAAAGGTTGTATGAGAAAATTATTTGTTTTTGGCGTAAACCGAAAGTGATACCGTTATTGTTGAACGAATCCGACGGAGAAAGAGTAAAAATCATAAAAAACAGCAGTTCGAGAAAAGAGTAAAAATCATAAAAGTGCCGATAGTATAAGTTTATAATTGATTTAGAATTTACTTGTTTACAACTTCTTTACAATTCTCGGATGTAAAAGGGAAGAAAAAGAAAGTGTCGAAGAATGTTATGTATGATTCGTCATCAGATTGCGATTGAGATAGCCCCCAAGTGAAAAGGGAAAGGTCATCGTGCCAAGAAACCGATTCGGTGATGTTTTACGTGCAAAGTAGAAGTATTGTGCAATCCTGTGTGTGGCTGTGCAAAATATTAGTTTGAGCATGAAAATTTGAATATGATTGTGCAAATTACTATGACATCCGTGCAAATATTATTGTTGTTGTGCAAATGTTCGTGTCATTGTGCAACTGTTCATGCTATTGTTCAAATTATGATGTAGTATGTATTATGTGGATTTTTTTATTAGGTTCTATCAAAGTGGTTAAAAACGAGACATATTATAGATCAAATCTACGAACCGCAGTGAAAGAGTTGAGCAGCTTTTGAGTTCGAGAGGCGAACACATTAGCATATTGAAGTTAACACCTTCTTGGTTGTTGTTTGATGCAATATATAGTAAGGAACATGAGAAATTGATGAAGAAATGCCACAAATTCGAAGAGGATATAAGACAAATAGTTAGTACTTTTGACTTTGACGGCCAAGTGTTTTGTTATTGGAGGTGAGGAAATACCATTGTTGAATAGGGATGCAGAACTAATATTTGGGATTACTTTGGAGGGACCGAGATGATAGAGATTAAGGGTGAGGAATATAGAGTTACACCTTGGATAAAGAGATGTTTTAAAAGAGAGATTGAGAGTACGAGAATCTGCATTTGTGATGTACGGAAGCGGTTTTATTCCGAGAAAATAAAGACAATTATCAAGAGTAATGAGGCTGAGGATATAGATGATGTTGCTAGACTAGTGCATTGTTATTTTATGGCGTGTGTCCTGTCTCCATTTGAGAATGGATCATGTTCGTTCCACTTATCATTTACGTTGAAGATCTGGGAAAAATATGCAATTACGATTTGGAGCACATACATTGTTGATATGTTCAAAAATCAATTGCTTGGTAGCAAGAAAATGAAAAGTGGTGGTTGTGCAATTATACTTCCTGTAAGAGACTAATATTTATACAATAGTTGACTTTTTATTATCTAAATTATAAAATGAGCATTGTGTAATTCGAATGGTGTGTTTTGCGGTATTGGTTGTGTGAGCACACGTTCTTATTTCGAAAATACATGATGCATCGTTCCCTCGTTTTTAAAGCTGGGACATGAATCGATTCACAAGAGTATTCATCGGATCAAGGTGTCGGAAAAAGAACATGTAAGCAAATAATCTAATTTCTATGGATTAAGATGAAACTTCTTTTAATGTATATCATTGTTTCAGAAGTAAAGGTTATGTTGAAGGCAACAAAGATTGAGAAACAGATTATGGGTGTACTTGTCGATTACGAGAAAGAGGGTTTTTGATGAGGAAAGAAAATATGATGAAACGGATGATTTAAAAGAGAAAGATGATTACATGGATACTGATGGTGATCAAATTGGCCGTGAACATGGGGTGGTTGAAGAATCTAGCGATGACGAGTATGTTGAGGCAACCTGTGATTATGTTGAAGAAGAAAGGAAGAATCCACGATGATGTTGTCCCTACAATGGAAGAAGATATTTCTATTAAGAACTCAACATATATGGAGATGGGGATTCGACTTGAAGTTTGTTGATGCTGCAACATCGATGAGAGGCTATTACGAAGAAAAGTGAAATGATGAATTCGAATGGAGAAGGAAAATCGATTCGATTGATGTACCTAACCCAACATTCAGTCTTAACCTTACACAGATTTAAAGTGCGAAATATCCCCTTCAAAAAGCGTAAAAGATGTCCTTAAGGAGATAGATGTTGAGGATGAAGCAAGAAGGAATGTCTTAAATGAGTTAAATTCCGAGGATGACGGTGGTTTCTACGAAATTGAAGTACAAAGCACAAAGGAAGATGAGAGACATGAGAAAGATGAGAACTTAAATTCGGTTGTTGAACGAATGGGTCAGAAATTGAGAAGCTTGAAAACGATAACAAGGAATTGAAACTGAAATATGAGTTGGAAATTTTAAAGTCGAGAAATGAAAACAAGGAGTTGAAGACAAAATTGGATGAAGCATCTGTCTCAACAACTACACAATTATACGAGAATCCAATGAACATAGCACATTTGGAAGCGGTTGAAAAATTACACATTGCACAACTTGAAGTGGAGAAGGTGAGAAAGAAAATTATAGAGTTGTCCGAATTAAATTTGATCGACGTGCGAGCAATGAAGAGAACACCATTGGGCAAGGGAAAACAAGTAAAAGTTATCCTTCGCCAAGCACAATGATACGTAGAGTTAAAGGAAGAACAGAGAAAGAAGATAGGAAACAAGTGGTCATCTCACCACAACCAAGTACTCGGGAGCTTGTTCTTTTGCCGAGGGTGAAGAAAGAAAGCAGACGGGAAGAGGGAATAAATACGGTGAGGTACGAATGCGAAGCGAGATTCAAGCTAGATGAAAATTGTATTCTTTGTAAAGAATGACAACGATGCAAGGCAGATACATTACCTGTTTGAGAACGATGGCGATGGGTAATATGTACTTTATGTAAACTATTGATATTTTTACGTATTACATAAAGTTAAATGACATGGACAATTATGAAATGTGCGGTGGCTCTTGTATGGGTAGGACCAAGCCATTCTCTCAAGTAATCGTAAAAGATTTGGTTGCTATCATGCACCATGACATGATTTCAAGTCGTATAACATTAAACAAATTTAATAATGCATATTACTTTCAATGTAAAATCTAACCAACAGTAATAATAATCGAATTTTTAATAATGTAAAATCTAACCAAATTAATAATAATCGGATTTATTGTTCAAACAGGTAATTGATTCGTGGGCCGAGATAATGCATTTGATGTACGACCAACGAAGCCGGGAGCAAGGAATGTATTGGTTTTCACTAGCCACCGCTGGGTAAGTATTATTTTCAATGTTCCATATAAGCCTGAAATATTATTATTACGGTAGCCTTTACGATTATGAGCCCTATTTATAATGTGTAAATGTAGTCCCCGATTAAAGCAAATTCAAAAAATCCAAAAGGAGCATTACGCATTTGATTGACAAAGTTATAGAGGGAGCTATGGATCCTATACTATTTGGATCGTCAAGCGGTCCGGCTAGAGGACTCGGGTGACCATTGACACTCTTGAAACTTAATATGCGAAAAATGAATGGAGGTTTTTTAATTCAATGCGTCCAAGGCGTCGCGGAGGTGTAGACCATCATTTGACGCGATCTATGTTGGTGGTAATTATTCCTTGTTTTACATAGGTGGCTTTTTTTGGGCGGTAAGTGTGATAATTGAAGTATATATTAATTGTAACAGTCAAATATGTCAATCACAAATTGCGAGAGGTTTTTTCAAAGCATAGACCAGCACACCCATTCCTTAGAAAGAAGTTGATAGAACCGAGTTTCGGAAGAAAGCTTGCAACAGTGCAGATTCGGTGGATTGCGGGGTTATAGTATGCAACTTGATAGAAACATTTGTGTCACAAAATCCAGCGAGAAAAGGAAAGTTCGGTAATGCATCATTTGGAAATTACAGATATAAAATGGTGAGGTTATTCCCGGACGAAAACAGTGTTATTTTTGAATGACTTGTTACCTAAATATTTTACCTAGCTAAAACCTTAAATTATATGCACGTCTTTTGGATATCTCGTTATGGATAATTAGAATGTGCAAAACCTTAAATTTTATGCACGTCTTTTGGATATACATTATGGATTATGTAAACTTAATTTGCGTAGACATGTTTATGTTCTCGCTTTGAGAAATGACTATGCAATGCGGTACATATTGTGCAAATATTATTGGTATTATTGTGCAATATTATTTTAGATGTGCAAATATTATTATTCTTGTTGTGCAATATTATTTGAGTTGTGCAAAATTCATTTAGTGTAATGTGTAAAATTTGATCAAAAGGGGTTTGATATTTTTTTAGAAAATTTTGAAAACTGATTTTTTTATATTAACAAAGCTTTGTTAATATACCGATTCGATACTAAGCATATGTATATTAGCTTAAAAAAGCTTAGAAAGACACAAAATGTTTAAAAATAATATTGTCGAGTCTTTGTACAACTTGAAGACACAAAATGTGTAAAAATCATAGTCCTTTCCTCAAGTTGTACAAAAATAGTAACAAAGCATCTATTACTAAAACAAATATTCCCATATATTAAAAAGACACAACCAAAGCATATTATAGAAACAACAATAGTAACCAAAAAATTTTCGGATATGCAAAAATAATGAACATGTGCAAGAATCAATTATAAAATAGACACTGTAAAATTACATATACAAGTCTAAGCAATCGATGCATTTGAAAATTGTAAATAATTAACATACTTTAAAAAATGCAAGTTATGATTACAATAAACTGATTATGTAACATTGTTTGAAACACCTATTACTAAAACAAATATATTAAAGAAAAAACAGCCACAACGTAAAGAAACAACAAGAGTAACAAAAATTTTCCGGATGTGCAAAAATAATGAACATGTGCAAAAATCGAGAATAATAAAATCGACACCGTGCAAAAACACATAACAACCACATAAAACAATCAAATTACATATATAAGTCTAAACAACTGATGCATTTGAAAAATGTAAAAGTTAACATACTTTAAAAAAATTGCATGTTATAATAAAAATAAACTCATTAATTAACATTGTTTCAATGTGTTTGAGCAAGTTATGATTAAAAAAATAAAAAAGAAAAATAATTTTACGATATTGTAAAAAAATTAACAAAACACATTATTTATTATTTTGTAAAAAAATTATCCGTTTTTCTAAATGTATAGATAATAGTAGCCAAAAAATAACCAGATTTGCACAAAGTGTCTTTATTTTTGCACATAGTTATTTTTTGGGTACTATTACCTATACATTTACAAAAACGGATAAAGACACTGCAAAACACGAGAAAAATAAAAATATATAAAACTAAAATAAAAATACATTTTAACTCTTTAATAATAGTAAAATACTTAAAGAAAAATACAAATAAAACAATAAAATTCAGAGCAATACCAGAATGCATGAAATGATTAAATAGACTAAAAAGCGAGATATATGGAATAAATGCAAGCACTTATTACTAAAGCGATATATTAAACCAAACAAAAACCATAAAAAAAGATAAAGCGAGATCAACAACGAAACTTTAGAAAATATAATATTACAGAAAGGAACCATACGAAGTTGTTCATAACAAAGAAATAAAAATAGTTGTTCATAAAGAAAAATAAAAAAGAAATATTTTTAATAAGGAACCGGAAAGAGGAATTGAGCTGTTGGGTGTACTTGTCCTCAAGATGAAGGTATTCTTCATAAGCCACATCCTGCAGAGCCTTAAAACGGATGATCTCCTCGGGAGTCTCGCATTCTTCATATCAACCCATAGAGCCACGACTGCGTCATTTTTACATGTATTTTGTCCAAAGAAGAAAGCCTTTTGCAGATTTGCCAACTCGAGAAGAACCTTCTCCCATTGCGCAGAAATATGAAGTAAATTAATGGCCAAAAGGAAATAGGTTAAAGAAAATAATGAAAAAAAAACAACAAACACAAACCTCGGTTCTCTTGGCCACCTCTATTAGCTTCTCATTGTTTTTTTCAATCACCTCTAACAGACGATCAAATTTTGAGTCATCTTAAAAAAGAAAAACAGCAAAGAACATTAAAATATGTCGAGAAGAAATATAAGAAAAAAGAACCAACTTTAACTGAAAAAATGCAATATTAAAAAATATTAAGTTGAGCAGACCATTGTTGCTTGTAGAAGAAAGAAAGATGAGAAAGCAGAGAATGTGTTAAATGAAGACACCGAACGTAGAAAGAGATAGATATATGGCTGCGTAGAAATGATTACCCGCAATGTTATATAAATGCTTGATTAAACGTTTTGGTTGGCATCGTAAAACGCGGACGCTTTGAAGCGTGGAAAGCTGTTCAACTTCCACCGCCAAAAATGAAATCGTCTAATAAACGTTTTCTTGGTTTTAAATTTTATTTTGAACGGACCAAGATTATTATTATGGCACAGGCCCAAAATCAAAATACATGTAAAGCCCTTTATTAGCTAATATAACTACGAAAAATATGCGAATATAAAAAAATTTGAACAGGCCCATAAAAATGAACGAGTCTTGTGAACAACATATTAATACTTGCAGCGACAACAAAAAAATAAAATGAAGACCCGAATCCAAAAATTTGCAAAGGCCGTTTTTTAAACAATTAATCGAACATTATGGAACAGTGTAAAAATATGTGAATCAAAGCCAATACATTGATCCAGCTTCATGTCAATTGAGCCGTCTGATTGGTCTTGGGCCTTCCCTTCTCATAGGCCGGAGCACACAGATCTGCATTGAAGAACTTGTCTGCTTCCACCAGCGGCCTCGATAAAGATCTTTGTCCTCCTTCTCTATCCACTCATGCCACTTCAGTCCTCGTCCGGCTCTGCTGAATGGACCCCTTCAGGATGTACCAATGATACATCCATCTCGCGTCCAAATTCTTTTCTTTATATTCATTGAAGAGTTTGCCACCACGACCTTCGGCGGATTGAGTGTCCTGTGATAGGGCCTAAACTCGGCTTTATCTGCCTCCTTCATCTCCCATTTTCTTACGTCTCTGCTCCACCTCATCTCTAGTCCCTTGCTCTTCTTCTTGACTTCTTTCTTTCTCTTTCTCCATAGAAAGCTGTTCTCTCATGATCCCGCTGATCCGTTCCTCAGCGAGTTAGAGTAGTTAGGCTCCCTCTTTCTTTTCTCGAAATTGTGAGCTTAGGACTTAGAACTTTGGCTGGAGCAGATTCTACAATCATCTTCCCTTTCCCTTCCCTTTCACCTCACCGCTTTCGTCTCGATTCTTTTAACTTCGTCGGTGAGCAGTCCTTTCTTCTTCTTCTTTCCTCCTCCTCTCTTCATCTTCCTTGGCGCCTCCTCAAGTTGGCTGACCCTCAGGTGAAGTGCGGCCGGCTCATCCGATTTAATGCGAGCTTCCTCTCTGCTGCCTCCAACTCACTGCTAGCCTTTGTGTCAACCTTGCTCTTAGTCTCATCTAACACGGTGTGAGTGCCAACTCTCTTTCCTTCACCTCCTTTTCCCCCTTTTTGACTTCATCACCAAGGTAGTCAGCTTCGTCTCCAGGATCATTGCATTTAACCATGAAGTCCGACTTGTCCAAGGCCAATGAGTCTACCACTATGGAGTTGTATTCGAGAGACTTGCGATTTCAGCCCTTTAACTTCCTCCTCCATAGCTGTCACCTTCTCGGCAAGAACAGATTGAGTTATAGGCGTAATCTTTTCAGTAAGATTTACCTCTACTTCCCGCATATTCGTGATCATTGCTTCGTGACTGCCTTCACCATCTTCTTTGTCCTCCTATGGAGCTTCTTCTCGAAGGCCTCGCTTCATCTTCCTCTCCATTTGGGCAATTATGGAAGTGATGGCTGATGTGGGGCTTAAGTCACTTTCCTCCTCCTCGGATGAGGATTCGGAAGAAGAAGAGGTAGAAGGATGAAGTTCATAAATTTGGGGTTGAGGAACGGGAGCTCATCCGTATGTCTTCTAGAAAAGAATAAGAGGTGATGTCTATTTACGGTGGTGTGAAGTGTTGAGTTTCGAGATGGGGTGGGGGTGGATGTAGTGGGTGGCTCTATTTGTGGAGAGATGGTTGGGGTGAAAGTAGTTTCAGGTTGGGTGGTAGTGGGGATGATTTCAGATTGAGTGATGATGGGGACGGTTTGATTGAGTGGTGATGGGGATGGTTTCGGATGAAGTTTGGACTATATGGGGCAAGCTGTGGTCGCTTTCGAGAGGCTTGGAGGTGCCGGTGCACACCTCTTCATTGCAGTGGAGATTTTGAAGGAGAGAGAGATGAAGTAGTACCTTCCTCTTGGATGGGTGAAAATCTGACTTCCTTGGCTGGAGAGGCTGGGACATCCAGTGTGCAACCTCTACTGCGATTTCCAAAGACACCGGCGGTACTTCTTCCGGGTAGGAGGGTAGAGACTTCCGTCTGGCGACCAGGCTGCCGAGATGATTCAGACGTCTGGAGGACCTCCTTTGAAGAATAAATTGATTATCTTCATCGAGTCCTCATCCGGCCCGACTTGTAGATGGCTCGGCCTCTTTGGTACCACTGTCTGCGACCACGACCGGCCTCCTCCTTGACCTCCTCCTTGTTGGTGACCTCACGAGAAGTTGCTGCCTCCTCACTGTTACTTCTACAACAGTGGATCCTCGGCTGGTTGAGCTTCAGCAGCTGGTACGGCAACCTGCTGCTGGTTGAGGTTCGCTGGCCTCGTACCACCGCTGCCGCTAATCGCTCCCTCGCCTCGAGCATCCTCGACTCATCATCCGAGTCGAGCAACCTGTGATACCCGAGACTCTCACTACTCATTGGTCAATATATTTCATGCATTGAGTGCATTTTTAATTAATTATGTGCTACTTGTGATTTTGAATTATTTTATCTTGCATTATGTTATTGTGTTTTGTGATATTGAATTAATTAAATATGTCTTTATATGTTTAGTGGTGAGAAAATTAATTTATAAGTGATCGAGATTTTCATGGTGTTAGAGTAGTAGTACAAGTTTTATAATTATTAGTGGTATTAATTGAATTCGTAATAATACTAATTGTTTCTATTAATTATATATATATATATATATATATATATATATAACATAAGTGTAGTGTGTGTATATATATGTGTTTAGTGTAGTATGTTAGTAAATTAAATAAACAAGTGGATAAAGAAAAAAAGTAAAATAAAATAATAATTAACAAAACTTACCTGTAAGATTAATTGAGGCGGTGGGAGGGATATACTCCCATATCAACTTTCACGCTGGAAGAAACATTCACGGGAGGGAGGGAGGGAGGGAGGGAGGGAGAGAGAGAGAGAGAGAGAGAGAGAGAGGGGGAAGTTTCGTATCGTGCGAGATCTGAAGTGTTTTGGTAAGTTTTCGACTTACATCGATTGACAAATTTTATACCGTTTTGAAGCTCGCGGTGAGTAGAACAAAACCCTATCCTCAAATTATTAATAATTGTTCTTATCTCGATAGTGAAAGCCGTAACAAGGGTTTGATTTTATCGACGTTTTATGCGGACTTGAGGTAAGTAGAAATTCATTTGCACCTACAATGCATAAATATAGTGTTATGAAATATTTATGCTTAATTGGTGATATGTGAATATTGTGTTAATTGTGATATTTGATTGATATTCAATTATCATTATGAAAGGAGTCTGTGAGCTCTATATATGAAGTGGAATGAACTGTGAGTTCGGTAAGTATTGTGAATTGAACTGTGAGTTCGGTGACTGTTGTGAATTGAACTTGTGAGTTAAAATGTTGTAGAATGAACCTGTGAGTTCAAAGGTTATCGTGACAGGAATTTGTGAATTCCATGATATTGCGTAAGTGAAAAGGGTGTTTTGAGCATGTGGTTTTATTGTGTGTATATGCTACATTGCATCATGCATATCATGCATTAACATGAAAATATTTTATCAAATGGTGTGTTTGACCACATTATGCACCGAGGGCGTGGTGACCTAGGAGTTAAGGCGACTGTGCGAGATCTGGCGTATGCTACCTAGAGTAGGCCACCATCTCATATGTTATGTTGTGTGCAAATTTTTGAGAGGGGACTTCAGACGGACGGGGGTCGAGGTTTGGTGATGGACCTCGCTAGGCCGTTAGAGGGTAGGATCCTCACCGGTGTGGAGTCGACGTGGAGGGATAACTTCTTGGTGGTCATGAGGGGCGCGATGGGGGACCTTTGATGGCCACAAGAGGATGGGCCTCACGTCGAGGTCATACATATAGTGGCCACTTTAATATAAATGAATTGAGCTTAGTGCTCGTGTTCGGTGCATAGTAGTGAGTTAGGGGCCCTAATGAGTGTTTCATAAATAAATTGATGATTTTAAAGAGAGTGCATTGTGCATTGGGAGGTTTTCGAACTAAACACCGCATCATGCATAATTTCGCCATCGAGATTTATATCTCACCCAGCTTTATGCATTGTAGGTAATCCCGATGATTACCGATGAGGAACTGGACAAGCTGTGGCGCTCTTGCAGGGTTTTGAGTAGCTGTGTACATAGATGACGCACTGTTGGGCAAGATCGTAGCTTATTTTGCTTTGCTATTGTATTTTATGTTTGTTTTGGCTATGTACAGGTATAAACAAGCATGTACTAGTGTGTTTCGTAGATTGTGGGCTTGTTAAGAATTAGTATGAATGTGAACATATTATGTTTTGAGTACGTGATAATGTTATCTTTGGAAAAAAAAATGGAGCAAGTTCTCTTGATTGTTTTATGTTTAAGTTCATATTATGTCTAGTTGTGCAAGTGTGGGTCGTGTCGAGTGGTATCGAAACCTTTGTTTGCCTCCCGTAGATCAAGCCTATGTACACGCGCTCGTAATTTGGAGAGCCCGGCTATTCCAGTAAGTGTTTATGTAAATTTTGCTTGTGTTATTTCTTATCATGAACTATATTGGCCATGTGATGTAGGACTGGTAGTGTGAGTGAATAGATATGGCAGGGAATGAGGGCGAGAGTAGTGGTAGGGAAAGAACTCGAGCCGACAAAGACCGACCGGTGTTGATCGAGATAATGTTATTGCCCGTTTGGCGATTTGGTTAGCGCCGTGCCCAACAAATCCAACAACTCATCCAACAAAGGGATACGAGATAGGCAACATGAAGATGTGCATCGACCACACCATGAGCCGAACCTCTAGACTTGGTTTGTGAGCGGTTTCAAAACTAAATCCTCCTATATTTGAGGATGCTACCGATCCATTGTCACAGAGGATTGGTTGAGAACCTTAGATAATATGTTTCAATATAGTAGAATCCATGAGGTGGAAAAGGTTCCGGCGCATCCTTCATGCTACGTGGCGATCTTTGGACACCGGTGGGACACCGTGAAAAGTATTGAAGACATTACCGCTATGACTGGGAGAGGTTTAAAGAAATTTTCAGAACAAGTATTTTACCGCCCTGTCGAATAATGAAAATGAACGAATTTATACAACAAGTAGGTACCATGATCAAGTATGACTATCTTCGTAAATTTGAACAGTTATCCAGGTGCTTATGGAACATATGGTGAGTACCGAAACCCCGAAAGTGGAAAGGTTTTGGAAGGTTTAAGACCTCGAGTCAGTATAGGGATGTGAGCATGGCGGGCATTCAGGGAGTAACCTATGCACAAGTTGCGGAGAGAGCCCAAATTGCCGAACAAGCCGAAATGAGAATAAGGCAAGCACAAGAGGCTCGACGACAGCTTTCAACAAAGACAAGTACCGTCATGGAGTGGAGATATTAAGAAAAGACCATTGCCATTCCAAAAACCAAGACCAAATCTCCAATTTCGACAAGGACAGAGACCGTACAAGAAGGTTCAGAAAACGTTTAAAGACGGATCGATCTGCAGTACCACCACCACCACCCATTTGTTTGAATTGTGGTAAACCGCACGGTGGAGCCTGCTTTTCTTCCCCTAGAGTTTGCTATTCCTGTAGACAAATAGGACATATGGCTACTATGTGTCCGACTAGTGGTAAACAAAGGGAGCAAGGAAGAGTTCCAGTAGCGAGTGTTTACCCCGACAAAGGAAGACGCAGAAGATAACCCGGTGGTTACCGGTAAATTTTCTATTTTTGGTATTTCAACTTTTGTGTTATTTGATTCTCGAGCTACACATTCATTTGCATCCACCGAGTATGTGAGAAGGTGGGTAAATCACCTAACCTAATAGAAGCCAAATTTGATGTGATGATCCCTTCTAGTGATTCAAAACAAACCAATCGATTTTACGAGAATGTGTTATACCCATAGAAGGTAGAGAACTCGTGTGCGAATTTGATTGTATTAGACATGAATGACTACGATGTGATTTTGGGTATGGATTGGTTATCGAAATATGGTGCTACAATTGATTGCCGAGAAAAAAGAGTATTATGTTTCAAACAGGAGAGGAATCTTTTTCCTTTGTCGGAATAAAGAAGAGCTTTAGATTTTCGATGATATCAGACGAGCACAAAAATTATTGGAAAGTGGTTGTGAGGGTTATTTAGTCGTGTAATGAGTATTGAAGGGCAACAAGGTTCAATCTGATAGTGAGGTACGTGGTACAAAAATATCCTCGAATCAAGCTTTCTAGATGATCTTCCAGATTACCACCAGATCGTGAAATAGAATTTGTAATTGAACTACAACCAGGAGCTTCTCCTATATCTAAATCACCATATAGGATGGCGCCACTGAATTGAAAGAGTTGAAAGAACAATTGCAAGAGCTACTTGAAAAGGGTTTCATTCGTCCTAGTTTTTCACCCCGGGGAGCGGGCTTTTGTTTGTTCGAAAGAAAGATGGTACACCGAGAATGTGTATTAACTACCGGAACTAAACAAAATCACGATCAAGAATAAATATCCCTTACCTCGCATTGATGATTTGTTTGATCAACTTCAAGGTGCATCTATCTTTTTGAAGATTGACACGAGATCGTGGTATCATCGATTGAAAATAAAAGAGGAAGACATCCCTAAACCGCATTTAGTACGAGATATGGGAACTATGAATTCTTAGTAATGCCATTTGGATTGACAAATGCTCCAAAGCAGCGTTTATGGATTTGATGAATCGGGTATTTAAAGACTTTCTCGGACAAATTTGTTATTATATTCATCGATGATATCTTGATTTACTCCAAGACCAAAGAAGATCATGCGGTGCATTTGAGGAAAGTGTTAGACGTTTTGAAGGAAAAACAACTATATGCAAAATTCAAGAAATGTGAATTCTCGGTTAGATAGAGTTGTTTTCTTGGGACATGTGATATCGGGAGCGGGGATTTCATTGACCCAAGTAAAGTTGAAGCAATTAATAATCGCCACAACCTACAACTCCATCGAGGTGCGCAGCTTTTCTTGGTTTAGCGGGGTATTATCGCAGATTTGTTGAAGGATTTTCCAAAATTGCTTCTCCATTGACACATTGACCGTAAAGGGCATAAGCTATAAATGGACAGATGCGTGTGAACAAAGTTTTCAAGAATTGAAGAAGCGATCGACATCGGCTCCAATCTTAGTGATTCCAATCGAATCGGAGGTTTCAAAGTATACAGTGATGCTTTGAAAAATGGTCTCGATTGTGTACTAATGCAAAATGGTAATGTGATAGCATATGCATCTCGACAATTGAAAGATTACGAAAAGAACTATCCTACACATGACCTAGAGCTTGCGGCGGTGGTGTTTGCACTTAAAATTTGGAGACATTACCTATAATGGGGACCATTGCGAGATTTACACCGATCATAAGAGTTTGAAATACTTCTTCACTCGAAAAGAACTGAATATGAGACAACGAAGATGGTTAGAACTTGTGAAAGACTATGATTGTGTCATCAACTATCATCCCGGTAAAGCTAATGTGGTGGCAGATGCACCGAGCCGAAAATCGGTGGAAAAGATGGCGGCTTTGAATTCAATTCGAAACCCGAACTTCTTGACCTACAAAAGATGAACATAGAACTTGTTGAACATGGAACCGTGATAAAGAAAGCTTGCAGCGCTAACACTTAAACCCACTTTGATTGACAGAATTCATCAAGGGCAAGAAACTCGATGAATATTTTGTCAAGGTAAATAAAGACCTCACTTCGACGAAATATCGACTTTCGTTATCGTAAAATGGTGTACTCCAATACGTAAACCGACCGTATGTACCTAATATTGACAAGACTCGTGAGGATGTGATGAAAGAAGCACATTCGACGCCCTATTCGGTACATCCATGAGCTACTAAAATGTATAGAGACTTGAAATTGCATTACCGGTGGCCAGAATGAAGAAGGATATTTCTCAAGACGTAGAACAGTGTTTGACTCACAAAGAAATCAAAGCGAGAACATCGAGGCTTGCGAGGACCTTGCAACCGTTGTTTATTCCGAGAATGGAAATGGAAGAATATCACGATGGACTTTGTTACAGGATTTCCCAAAACAGCTTAAAAGTTTTGATGCAACTGGGTCATTGTGGATCGATTGACAAAATCAGCTCATTTTCTACCGATTTGCACCACATATTCTATGGACCGTTACACTCGAGATCTATATAGAAGAGATTGTCGCAGACTTCATGGTGTACCACTCACTATTGTTTGAGACAGAGATTCTAGATATTTGTCTAATTTTTGGAAGAGCCTACGTAAAGCTTTGGGGACTCAATTATCTTTCAAGATCGCGTATCATCCACAAACAGATGGACAATAACGAACGATACAAATTACGGAAGATATGCTCGAGCTTGTGTGTTAGATTTTCAAGGCCGGTGGAGTAAATTTTTGCCTTTGATAGAGTTCTCTTATAATAATAGTTATCAGTCCACTATTGGGATGGCTCCATATGAAGCACTTTATGGTAGAAAATGTCGATCTCCCGTACATTGGGATGAAGTCGGAGAGAGAAAGCTTTTGGGTCCAGATATGATTCGAGAAATAAGTAAAGCAAGAGAACAAATTCGAGAAAGAATGAAAACCGCCCAAAGCCGATGTAAGAGTTATGCAGACAAGAGAAGAAGAAAGTTAGAGTTTGAAGTAGGCGACCAAGTATTTCTGAAAGTTTCTCCAATGAAAGGAATAATGCGATTTGGGAAGAAAGGGAAGCTTAGTCCGAGATACGTGGGTCCATTTGCTATCACTGAAAGAATTGGCGAGGTCGCTTATAAACTTGACTTGCTGCGTCAATGTCTCGGATACATAATGTGTTTCATGTGTCTACATTGAGAAAGTATATTGCAAATCCATCGCATGTTTTACAAAGTAAACCCGCAGAGTTGAAAGCGGATTTGAGCTATGAAGAAGTACCGGTGGAAATTTTACTACGAGAAGTAAAACAACTCGTAAACAAAGAGATTTCATTAGTTAAAGTGTTATGGAGAAAGAAGCCACTTGGGAAAGAGAAGATGATATGAAATCCAAATACGAGGACTCTTCAAGTAAGTGAAATTTCGGGGACAAAATTTTTATAAGGAGGAGGATGTGATACCCGAGACTCTCACTACTCATTGGTCAATATATTTCATGCATTGAGTGCATTTTTAATTAATTATGTGCTACTTGTGATTTTGAATTATTTTATCTTGCATTATGTTATTGTGTTTTGAGATATTGAATTAATTAAATATGTCTTTATATGTTTAGTGGTGAGAAAATTAATTTATAAGTGATCGAGATTTTCATGGTGTTTGAGTAGTAGTACAAGTTTTATAATTATTAGTGGTATTAATTGAATTCGTAATAATACTAATTGTTTCTATTAATTATATATATATATATATATATATAAAACATAAGTGTAGTGTGTGTATATATATGTGTTTAGTGTAGTATGTTAGTAAATTAAATAAACAAGTGGATAAAGAAAAAAAAGTAAAATGTAAGATTAATTGAGGCGGTGGGAGGGATATACTCCCCATATCAACTTTCACGCTTTGGAAGAAACATTCACGGGAGGGAGGGAGGGAGGGAGGGAGGGAGGGAGAGAGAGAGAGAGAGAGGGGAAGTTTCGTATCGTGCGAGATCCCGAAGTGTTTTGGTAAGTTTTCGACTTCGTCAATTGACAAATTTTATACCGTTTTGAAGCTCGCGATGAGTAGAACAAAACCCTATCCTCAAATTATTAATAATTGTTCTTATTTGATAGTGAAAGCTGTAACAAGGGTTTGATTTTATCGACGTTTTGCGGACTTGAGGTAAGTAGAAATTCATTTGCACTACAATGCATAAATATAGTGTTACAAAATATTTATGCTTAATTGGTGATATGTGAATATTGTGTTAATTGTGATATTTGATTGATATTCAATTATCATTATGAAAGGAGTCTTGAGCTCTATATATGAAGTGGAATGAACTGTGAGTTCGGTGAGTATTGTGAATTGAACTCGTGAGTTCATCACATTGTGAATTGAACTCGTGAGTTTAAATGTTGTAGAATGAACCTGTGTGTTCAAAGGTTATCGTGACAGAATTTGTGAATTCCATGATATTGCGAAGTGAAAAGGGTGTTTTGAGCATGTGGTTTTATTGTGTGTATATGCTACATTTGCATCATGCATATCATGCATTAACATGAAAATGTTTTATCAAATGGTGTGTTTGACCACATTATGCACCGAGGGCGGCAGGGCGACCTAGGAGTTAAGGCGATCAGGCAGATCCCGGCGTATGCTACCTAGAGTAGGCCACCGTCTCATATGTTATCTTTGTGTGCAAATTTTGAGGGGATTTCGAACGGACAGGGGGTCAGTTTGGTGATGGACCTCGCTAGGCCGTTAGAGGGTAGGATCCTCACCGGTGTGGAGTCGACGTGGAGGGATAACTTCTTGGTGGTCATGAGGGGCGCGATGGGGGACCTTTGATGGCCACAAGAGGATGGGCCTCACGTCGAGGTCATACATATAGTGGCCACTTTAATATAAATGAATTGAGCTTAGTGCTCGTGTTCCGGTGCATAGTAGTGAGTCGTGGGCCCTAACGAGTGTTTCATAAATAAATTGATGATTTTAAAGAGAGTGCATTGTGCATTGGGAGGTTTTCGAACTAAACACCGCATCATGCATAATTTCGCTTCGAGATTTATATCTCACCCAGCTTTATGCATTGTAGGTAATCCCGATGATTACCGATGAGGAAGCTGGACAAGCCGTGGCGCTCTTGCAGGGTTTTGAGTAGCCGTGTACATAGATGACGACTGTTGGGCAAGACCGTAGCTTATTTTGCTTCGCTATTGTATTTTATGTTTGTTTTGGCTATGTACAATATAAACAAGCATGTACTAGTGTGTTTCGTAGATTGTGGGCTTGTTAAGAATTAGTATGAATGTGAACATGTTATGTTTTGAGTACGTGATAATGTTATGCTAATAAAAAAATGGAGCAGTTCTCTTGATTGTTTTATGTTTAAGTTCATATTATGTCTAGTTGTGCAAGTGTGGGTCGTGTCACAACCCTCCAATCCTTTCATCCTTAGTTAGCAAGCCTTTTTGCTTAGAATACTTCTTTAATCCTTCCACTTGTCTCAAACCTTTATTCAACCCTTCCATTAACACGGTGATTTTATTGAATAGACTTACAAATGAGGTGACCGTCCCGCCTCCATCGGTTGGGTTGAATAACGGCCTTAACTTCTCCTCCTTCATCCTCCTAAACAACAGGTCTACCCAATCTACCTAAACTCCATCAACAATGGCTCTCATGCAACACAATCGCGACTTTGTCACTCCATCATGGGAGCTTTGATCTCCTAGGATTGACTTAGTTACAATCGTCATGAGCAGCCTAAACCTCCTCCTCAACATATGTTTCTTTAACTCTCTCCTCACTCCCCGTAGGTAACCCTTGCAAGCAGATCAAACGATTCTTCCCAATCGGTTTCCTTATACAACAAAGGATTAACCCCTTCCATGGAGGTATCCGTAATCCTTGCAACGTTCTCCTTAGAAAACTCCAATTGAGTACCTTCAACAGACGTTTTGAAGCCATTTTCGTAAATTCACTTCGTGCAAGGAACTCTGCTCCGATGAAATAAGCGAGTTTTGTTCGGCGTAGATTTGAACGAACAAAAACCCCGTAATCTCGAGGCTTCCAACAACTGATAATTTCTCTCGACTCTCTATCATTTGTAGTCTCAAAATCTACAAACATTTCAGCCTTCAATTTATTTTTTACCGAATCGTAAAGCATTTTAAAATCGAGATCCTCAAGCGGATATATATGTAGGAGGTTTTGGGGTTTGAGAAGAAGAGGATGCCATTGATAAGTTTTTTAGAGTAAGAAATTTTGAAATTTTGATAGCAGTGGAATTGTGAAAGTAAAATTTTTAAAACCGATGAAGGTAAGTTTTTAAATGAGGGAGAGAGAGAGAAAAGTTGGGAAATCGAAACGTGGCACGATCTCGTGGTTTTGATTTTGAACCGATTGATTGAAAAGGCGCGTGTAAAACATCAACGGTTTTGCGAGAAAATCATTTTGAATTCAGGCGCGTAACGCATACAGCGTCTTGAATTGCGTAAAAAGTAACCGTTTATCCTACGGATTAGACGGCTAATAGACTTACTTTATCGAAGTAATTAGTATACCCGACGTAAGCAATGAAATGTCTTACTTAGTACTCGGTATTCTATTTGAGACTTGGTAAAATGTCGACTGGTCAAAATCACCTTATCTTATATATATATTTTTTTAAAAATTTCTCCTAGTCTGGTTTTAAAACAACAAATGTTTAAGACTTAATACAAGATTTCCAGTTTAGTTACACAAAACAAATTACTTGAGATTCACAGACTTGAGAGCTTAATTTGAAAACAACAATTTTGAAGAAAAACAAAAATGAAGGTTTTCTCAATGAAGAGATTTATGAGACTAACTGTATACTGCTCCTGCAAAACAAACTCATCAAAACTATTAGTAGCTTAGGTAGATCGGATAGGGTGCAGATAGTCATCTGCTTTTTGAGGAAAATCACCGACTATTGTGCCCTAGTCTGATTTACCATATGTCGATAAGCAATTATCATGTCGAGATAAGGTCAATATGACTAATCCTTGATTCTTGATTCCTAAATAGGAAATCAATGATATCACTACTGATTGTCCTTTGACTCGAGATCTAGTGGATAATTCTTTCTAGACATAATAAACTAAATTGAGAGAGATAAGAATTATAAGAAAATTAGAGATTTACTAAAGAAGCATCTAATAATCCTAATTCTACGAGATAATTCTTTAAACCTCGTCTCCGCCAATGGTTTTGTCAAGATGTCTCGCTCTTTGAAAGTCGGTCAAGATCTTCTCAAGTCTCGATATCTCCTTTTTCTACATGGTCTCGGATGAAATGGTGTACGATATCTACATGCTTGCATCTTGTATGAAGAATCGGGTTACGAGTAATAGTTATGGCACTATTACTATCACAAAAGATAGGTACATCTTTGGTGATAATATTATAATCCCTTAGTCATTGACTTATCCAGATCGGTGAGAACAACAACTTCCACCGCCATATACTCGGCTTGATTGTGGAAGTAGCTACGAGGTTTGTTTCTTAGACAACCATGAAATCAGCTTACTTCCAAGGAATTGACAAGTACCAGATGTAGATTTTCTATCTATCTTACACCCACCAAAATCCGAATCGAGTATCTAGACAAATTTCAAAGTTGTCATCATTGGATACCACAATCCAACATTTACTTGTTCCTTTCAAATACTTGAGGATTTTCTTTCTTGCTTCAAGATGGCTTTTCTTAGGATTAGCTTGAAATCGAGCAATGAACTCCAACCGCAAATGAAATATCGTGTCTACTAGCGCTTAAATATAATAAAGAACCAATAAGACCTCGATACTCGGTTTGATCGGTGTCTTCTCCCTTCTCGTCTGGATCCATTGAAAAATTTGTTATCATAGGTATTTTAGCTTCTCGGTACCTATTCCATATTTTCAATAAGATCTTTGTATATTTGGCTTGGTTTATGAATATTCCCTTCTTTGTTCTGTTTGACTTGAAGTCCAAGAAAATAAGTCATCTCACCCATCATGGACATTTCAAACTGCTTTTCATAAGACTACTAAATTCTTCACATAAAGATATGTTAGTTGATCCAAAAATTATATCATCAACATAAATTTGAACTAACAAAAGATCACAACCAAATTCTTTTCTAAAGAGAGTTCTATCAATTCTACCTTTAACAAAACCATTTTGAATTAAATAATCGGACAAGGTGTCATACCAAGCTCTTGGTGCTTGTTTAAGTCCATATAAAGCTTTCCTTAGTTTATAAACTTTGTCTCCTTTGACAAAGCCAGGGGGTTGCTCTACATAAACTTCCTCGGCTAAGATTTCATTTAAGAAAGCTGACTTAACATCCATTTGAAAAACTATGAATCTTTTAAAAGCTGCATAGGCTAAAAACAATCTTATGGCTTCCAGACGAGCTACTGGTGCAAAGGTTTCATCATAATCAATACCCTCTGATTGTGAATAACCTTGAGCAACTAGTCTGGTCTTATTTCTAACCACAATATTGTTTTCATCCCTCTTGTTTTTAAAGACCCATTTAGTTCCAATGACTTTTTATGATGAGGCCTTTCAACAAGCTCCCACACATCTTGTCTTTGAAATCGATTTAGTTCTTCTTGCATGGCATTAATCCGTTGGAATCGATTAGAGCTTCGTAATTGATTTAGGTTCAAGTAATGACACATAGCAATCGAACATACAATCTTGATTTAGTTGGGTCCTCGCCGGACACCAGAGTCTAAATCTCCAATTATCTCTTTCAGTGAGTGATATGACATTATTTTCTTACCTTTATCTTTTACGGTAGATGATGTCTTGTCGAATTATTTATTTCAGATGATTCTATGTTACCTTCGATAATTCTACCCGATCGGCTAATGTGTCGTTGGTCGTCTGATCGGTTGGTAGATCACCGTTGAGGAAGTTCTTTCAGGTTCCTTTCCTTTGTCTCGATTCTTCCTCTTCATCCGAATCGATTCTTGAGTGTAGAATTTTATGGTTGATCCTTTGATAGTCATCTGATCCAGATCATCCGATATCTTTGTGATGTCCCCTGTCTTATCAAACTCAAAAGAAGATTCATCAAATACCACATGGGGTGTTTCTTCTACACATAAGGTTGTCTTATTAAAAACTTTATATGCCTTTGATATAGATGAGTATCCTAAGAATATCCCATCTGCTATCTTGGCATCAAAGGTTTTTAATTGAGATTTCCCATTGTTGTGTATGAAACATTTACAACCAAATATATGAAAATATGAAATTTTGGGAGATCTTCCCTTCCAAATTTCATAAGGAGTTTTACACTTATCCTTGACAATCGACTTCTATTCGAACATAGCATTTGTATTCACCGCTCGCCCAAAACCTATGAGGAGTGTTGAATTCGGATAACATTGTTCTAGCCGCCTCTTTCAAGGTCTGTTTCTTCTTTCAACAACTCCATTTTATTGTGGAGTCCTTGCTGCAGAGGTTTCTGAGCTATGTCATTCTCAATGCAGTAGTTAGAAATCAATTTATATAGAAATTCAGTACCTTTATCACTTCTAATTTTAACAATATTTAATCCCTTTTCATTTTGAATCTTTTAAGGAATTCTCGAATCTTAGTCATAGTCTCATTCTTTTGTACAAGAAAATAACCCAAGTAAATCTTGAAAAATCATCAACAATTACTAAGGTGTATTTTCTTCCACTAAAGCCGAGAGGAGTTACTGGACCAAACAGATCCATATGAAGAAGTTCGAGAATCCTTTACGAAGAAGGACTACTTATTGTTTTAAAAGAAGCTTTGGTCTGCTTTTTCTTTTTGGCAAGAAACACATACATGATTCTTTGAAAATATTTTATCAGGGAGTCCTTTAACTAAAGATTTCCTTGCTATTTTGTTAAGAGTCTTGAAGTTTAAGTGACCAAGTCGTACGTGCCACAACCAACTTAAGTCATCCGAACTCTTAGCAACAAGACAAGTATCTTTAGGACAGCTTTTGAAGTTGGCAACATAAATGTTACCTTGTCTTACTCCAGCCAATAGAATATTTTCATTTAAACCATCTAATACATAGCATGCATTATGAGTAAATTTGACACAAAACCCTTTATCACAAAATTGTGAAGCAGATAGTAGATTGTGCTTCAATCCTTCCACGTAGTAAACTTCTTGAACTTGAACATCTCCAATCATTAGTGTTCCTACACCTTTAGTAAGTCCATAGTTGTTATCACCAAACATCACTCTAGGTCCATCAATAGTTTGATAGTTAGAGAGAAGTCGTCTTTCATAGGTCATGTGCTTGGAACAGCCACTATCAATGTACCGGATGACCTCAAGAATGTCTCCTCTATCAACTATCTTCCTATCTTCCTGCAATCACAAATTTATTGCTTAGGTACCCTTTGTATTTTGGGTCCTTTCATGTTAAGTTGATTCTTAGGAATCCAGATAAAAATATCAACATTCCTTAAAACCATAGATTGAAGCTTGCATCCATATTTATCTACTAAGATAAGACTTTCAAGATCAATCTAATTTAATTGATCTTTTGAGATTGTCTTGAATCTTGATAAGAATGGATATGACTTGCTTCTTCCATCAAAGCTATTATACCTAGGATAGATTTTTGATTTAGTCTTAGGTTTAGCCTTAGGAGTTATTTTCCTCGTCGATTTTTCTTTTGAAGTATCGGATGAGGTGATTAATTCCTTTGGTTTCAGGACTGAATAAAGTTTCTACCTTAGGTTTAGTTGCTTTGACAAAGACTCTAGGTTTTATAGGATCATTTTTCTTATTCCTATCAAAGCCTAATCCGGTTTATCACTAGACTTTTGAGATGAATTGAAGATTTTATCTATTGTGGTTTGAGAATTATTCATAAGTCCTAACTTGAGATTTAATTTCCTGTTAGTCCTTTTATAATTTTCATTCTCGAGAATAGATATTTGAAAATTTTATTTTTAAAGAACTCAGTTCTGTTCTAACTTATCTGTCTTATCAGGACAAGGTACTGGTGATCATCTCGGTCGACATTCCCCCTTGAATGTACGGTCTGGTTTCTCACTTTTCTTAGTCTGATTGACCTTAGTTAGATCGAAATTTGATCCTTTAAATTAAGATTTTAGTCTCTATCTCGTTTATAAGAAGATAGAGCGGTCTCCAAATCTTTCAAAAGTTTATCAATAAGATCGGGATCGGGCTTTATAAGGTGTCACAGTCATTATCTCGATGATGAATAGTAATGTACCTCTTTAGCCATTAGGCATATGTCATCATCGACCCAAAATCGATGAGGATGAGGATGATGATGTCTCACGAGCTTCTTCTTTCTCGGCTAGGAGAGTTCTCTCGGTCGGCATACCTTCTATCTCTTTTCTTCCTCTTTTCTTCTCTCTCTCTAGGAGTGAGTTGAGGACAATCATAGCCGTAGTGACCAGAGTTTCTGCATGTATAGCATATATCTCCTCTGTCTGTTTTGGACTACTATCTCCTCGTCTCGATAGGTGACTTATGACTTCTTGGTGATCCTTCTTTTTATCATTATCCGAACTCTTTTCATCCTGTCGATCTATAGTTCCTACGACCTAATCTGTCTCTTTTGTTTCTTCTCGTACTTCATTTTTAATCTTTCATACATTTTCAACAAAAGAGCCATTTCTTCTTTTATGGACAAATCGATGCTTTAGAGATCTTTTCGATTCATCCCGATGGACAAATGCTCTCTGTTTTTCAGAGATGTAGATGACTCTACCTCATCTTCTTAATCTTCAATATGAATGTCATATTCCAATGCTTTAAGATGAGAGAAAAGAGTGTGATGTGATATTGATGACAAATTACTGTGTTGCCTTGAGAATATTAGCTTTCTCTCTCCATCTTTTGCTCAAAGATCTCGAGTACCTTGTTGTTAATTTCTTTCTCGGTGTAAGTCTTACCCAAATCGGCTGTTTTGTTCACAAGATTAGTCGGTCTCACGTCCAATTGATCTCTGATTTCACCATCCTTCATTTTGAACGTGTCAAATGCATGTAGAATGATTGAAGCTTATTTTCTTTGACTGCTCAGATCCTTCACAAATTCCAGCAAGAGTCTCCCACATTTCTTTGGCGCCTTGCATCTTTTAACCTTTTCAATCCAATCCTTACTTAGAGTCTCAATAATCTCAGTTCGAGCTACTTGATCAAGATTATGGACCTTTCTTTCATCATTTGTTAACTCGAGCTCTTCTTTTCTTGTCTGGTCCTCGGATTCAGTGACTCACTCAGAGCCGGGTGCCTCCATGATAAAATTTTATAGGTCCCTCTTCAAGAACCTCTTCCATCCTATCATGAATGGCTTTTAGGTGATTCTCCATCCTAAATTTCCAAAGAATCATAATCTTCAATAGAGAATTCAGAAAGATTCCTTGACTTCTTGTTTTTTCCCGATGACATGATGAAACAAAGAAACAAAATACTCCACAAACTAATTAGTAGCACTATTAGTAGTAAGGAAGAAATGAAGAAAATCAAGATAATTTCAGAATCTTATTCAAGACCTAAAATCAATATCGTAATACCTTAACACCGCTCCGATACCACTTGTTGGTCCCCGAATGTTGAGTTGATTATAAACCTTGAGATAACCTTCTAGAACAAAATCTAGAAAGGGGGGTTTGAATAGATTTTGTAGATTTTTTTAAATCGTTTCAAAACCAATCCAAAGATCGATTAAGCACAATGGAAAACAATTTTTAAACTCAACTTTTAACAAGATCGAAAGCGGTGATGATATTGATTTTAGATAAGACTACGAAATTTAATTCTTGAATTAACAAATTGTAACTTGAATGTAAATTAGAAGAAAGCGGTAGATAACAATGATTTATAGTGGTTCGGATTATAACAATCCTACATCCACTCTCCTTCTCCAAACTTTGAAGAAGGGTCTTCACTAGCCGCTTACTTACTTACAATCTTTACAACTTACAATTCAATCTTCAACTCTTCAACAATGCTAACCAAACTTCTAAAATCTAACTCTAGAATAAGAAGTGTTTTTTTTTGAAGATTTGAAGTGAAGTGTTCTATAAACACTTAGAAAAATTTTGAAACCTCTTTTGAAAATACTTTGTGAAATTAATAGTGAATAGTGTGAAAAATCGATTTGCATTCATGTATTGAAAGATAAAATCTAGTCCTATTTATAAGTCTCTGAAAGGCAGCTTAGTTTGTTAGTTAGTTCTAACAAACCGGAAACTCGCTAACAAACTTAATCTTGAAAACTTCTCTTGACTTCACTGATTTCTTCTACACGTCTGCAAATGACTTGGTGAAGACTCGCATTTCTTATTCTACTCAAATTGTCTTGACCTCGTCTCGAATTCTTTATGATCGTCTCCTGCAGATGACTCAATTTGAGCTTGTCTCCGATGACTTGTAAACTTTGATCTCTAGCTAACTTAATCAGCTCTGACCCACCCTCGATCACCTTAGCACTAAACTCGATCTCGAGCCGTTTATCAACGTTATCCGCTCATGTGGATTGTTCCTTTTAACTCATCAAAACTCTACTTGGTCTAACAATAATTATTGATGATTGTTGTTTAATTGAGATAGTTAGTCCCTAATTGTTGATGATAATTGTGCTTCATACATTTTTATCTCTTTTGATTAATGTTTAACCACCCTAGCAACAAAACGAAAGTTGAGCTAACGTGATTAGGGATTAATCGAGTTATAATTGTATATGATTGTATGAATTAAAAGCTTTGTAATTGAGAGATTCATTGCATTACGAATACTCACATTTAGGCATTGTGTGATCAATGGAGACATTATTGCATGATGTTCATACTTTCTATCTTGGTTGAATAACACTTTGATGCAATTATAGTTGTGGTCATTGAATCCTTAGTGGAGATTGTCCCTAGTACCCTATCCCCATTTGATTAATTGAAGTTTGCTTAGCTAGTTTCATTCCTTACTATTAGCCTATTCATAGTTAATTGTTGATTGATTTTGAAGGTGTGTGTGAGTGTTTGACATAATGTTGTCACAAATGTTAGCACATTTGAAGAACAACACAGACAAAAATAAATAAGTCAATCGGCAAGATGGATATCAAAATTTTGTATAGACTATGAATAAGTCTATATCATCAATCGGCGAAATATCACTAATAATTGTTAAGTGATACAATCGGTGAAAGCACGAGCTACACTCAGTAAATAGATTTACGTATCTAGTGAATAGATGTTAATCAACAAACCTATCACCTAATACAATTACAGATCCAATGTTAAGTGAAATGTTGGAACATTCACCAACGGAAGCATCGAGTATGAAACGCATAATAAATTCTATAATCTATGCCAATAGACTATGCTAGATTGTGTTTCCCTCAACTTCAAGTTTTAATCTTCATAGCAGCCATGTATTTATAGATATTCTAGACACTCTTAGTGCTTGAAGATAACTTCCACATCTCCCTTGAAAATAGGTAACTTCTTGTAACTTTCCCATGATCTTTTCAACTCCTTACTCTTGCCTTTTCAAACGCATGACTTATATAATCGGCATAAGTCTTCAATCAGAAACCAAGACATTAAACAAGACATTTCGAAGGTTAAGGGTTAGTGGAAGTGGAAGGATGAATTCTAATGTTGTGACCAGAATGTTGTCACATTCTAAGTAACACTTGTCACTAACATCAACAATCTCCCCAATTCGGCCTTTCTACCGTAACACACCCGATATTGTACCATTAATCGAATGTGTACACAATAGAGATAAGTAAATTAACATCAAGTTAATGACATCTCATTACTTAGCCAAAATAAACGAAATAAAAATAATAAAACAAACACATAACAAAGAACATAACTTAGAACAAGTATACGATCATAAACATAATCTAATACTATACTTATAAACACATAAATCAGAACATAATTTAGAAAAATAAATACAGAAATAATAATATAAACAAAGACAAATAAAATAAATCAGAGCTATAAGAACTTAAACACAAAAGCTCATACTAAAAACAAATTTAAAAATAGTTTAGAAATCGAGCAACACAAACTTGAACATAAAATCTCAAACTACTATCAAACTAATAATAAGTTCATAAGATCGGAGCATAAGTATCAAAACATATACCTACACTACTATAAGTTTATAGAATTAAAAACACATCAAAAATAGAAATTCAAATGAGTCTTTTACAAGAATAAGATAGAGTTATAAATGAAAATCGGGAGAGGATTGGGTACATTAAGAATAACAGTGCATCTTCATCTCCGCACAAACTCCCCTTTCTTCAAGCTCTTCCATTCTTTCAAGCTCCCCTTTACTCGGATCATTAATGGCCCCAATCATCTAAGTCGTCATACAAAGACACCGAGGTCCTCATCACCCCAGTCCTACCGCATCAATCTTCTCAAAGCATCCACATCCATATTCGAATTGGGTCCATCATCATTGTTGTCCGGATTGTTAGGCACACCGTCTCGACACATTCTCGGGTTTCTGTTCCCATTTCAACATCAGGAACAACATTCATTCCAGCTCCGAAATATCAGCATCTCGGTCCTCTAGACGTAACAAAGCTAAAGATCTACATCAACAAAGAAGCAGCTGGTAAGATCCAAAGACCATCGCAGCCGGGCAAGCAAAGATGGGCATCGCAGCAACATCGTGTCCTACTCCCCTGCTACGGTGGAAAGGAGCCTCTCCCATACCCGCTTGCAGCTTCAAGATTACTTAACAGACACTTTAAGTTAGAAATTGAGTTATCTGTCATGGCAATTTGATCTGAATAAAGCTGCGGTTGTAGCTGCGAAATATTGGCAGCGTGTTTGCCAACATTTAGCGGTACATCGGGTGTCTGCTCGTGAAGGAACTTCAGTCGTGTATTGGGATCTCGTATGGTAGATCAATTACCCTTGGACCACTTCTCAAAGACATGAGAAATCCCAGGACTTAATGCAAATAAGCCGATGATCTCATAATTCTCTCTTTGAAATCCTTGTGCCGAAATCATCATGTAAATCGACTTGGGTATGACAACAATCCCTTGCTACACTCTTCCCGAGTAAGTCATCATGTTATCAAAAATTATTTTTCCCGATTAAATCTCCTTAGATGGCCGATTTTGTACATCAGACAGCTTGTTCAGAGGTGAGTGTAGTAGTGTTTGAAGAAGGTAGCCAATTGCACACTATCGGCTTATGCAACACACTCGCATAAGCTGGTTAAGACAGATGAATTCATCCTATATCTTCATACAGCTTTGTCTTCCCGGTGATTACACTCATAACCTCATCTAAGTTATCAACTTGTGGATCCTCATCATCCCTAGTTTTGAGAAAATAATTAATCACAAATGGTGTCACCTCCATAGTCTTACCTCTAAATTTCACTTTCTCATAATTCCTAGAGTTCACCTTAGAAATACCGACCTTCATATTAACATAAAATTCATATATCCAATCAATCAAGTAGGGGTAGCAAACGAAGGGCATACATCGAGGATCTATCATTCAAATATCCAACAATATTTATAGACACAAAATCATCCATTTTTATAATCCTTTCACCAACAATCAATCTAGTCCTCAAGGTCCTAAAATTATCACTATCTATACCATGATAGCTTTCATCTGAATCACTTGAAGACAAAGATAGAGAAGAGTCGGTATGTACCTCTTGATCTTTTTGAGGATGATTCGCAGGCAGAGCCGGATGTTGCCATGGGTGTGGCAACATTCTCGAGCACATCCTATGGATCATTATGCCTTTTGCTCATTTTCTCCAAACCGGCAGTCATTTCGGCTAAAGTCTGATTCATTTCGAATCTTCAGTGCTCCCCTGACCGGGCACCGGACAGAGGCTTGACCACTTGTTTCCCTTTTCGGGCTTGCTTCCCTCATTTCTTCTTGTAAGACTCAAAATCGAACACTGAATGGGCTTCGATGCAACACCATCATCATGTTTTTGCTTCTTCCCTTTCTCCGAGTAATCTACCCTACGACCAATTGTTCTATATGATCGTCTTTTCTCACCACGATCCCTAGAGCTCGAGGCTTTCTCGTCGAACAGCCTCGAAATCGAACCGTGAGTTCACCTGTATCGATTGAGTCGGATGATGGGTCTTCCATCGGAGCATCCTCGTGGTGATTGTGGCGGCGTAAAGACCAGTGTGTGTTTATACTGGCCGAAATCAACCTCCACATTTTCGACCATGATGACGGGATAAATTGTTTGCTTGGTCAGATTCTTGAATGTGTAGACAATCTAATCGAAGTAGCTCCCTCCGTGAGTTCGACGGTTATTGGGTAAGTTTCGAGAACAGTGGTCTGCTTGGGCTTTGCCGCTATTCAGATTTTGTGGCGTTCCACCCAAAATTGGAGTTTCAAAGTGGATTGGGTTTTAGATGGAGGAAGAGGAATGTCGATTAACCCAACCCTAATTGAAGAGGGTGATGTTGGGTGAGTTGCGCCAACATTCTCGTAAACATTTTCAGTTGTCATTGAAGCAAAGAGATGAAGGTTTTTTTTTAGGAAGAGGATGAAGTCGGAGAATTCGAAATTTTGGATTGTGAAGGTGAAGAACTAATACCAACAAGTATAAATTAAAAATACCTTTAAACACTGTTCTTTAATTTGAGACTTATGAATTAATGTGTATAACACACCGAACACTAAGGACCTTAAATAGGGAAAAGAAAGAATGTAGAAGTTGCGATCACATCGGCGTTAAGAAAATAAAATTCATTACATCCCTAAAAAATAGGTCATTACCGAATGTGTGGAAGTTAATTTTGAAACATGCTAAAACCGTTTAAATAAATAAAATAATCTGCACAATAAAATAAGTTAGACTAATTAATATTAAGGGAACAATTTAAATTAAATAAATCTACATAAAATAATATTCGAAAATTATCAAACTCATAAAGGTAAATATACATATGAGAACCAGAATGTTATTCACCGAATGTTGGCACATACACTTCTCAACACGCTTTTACATGAAATCAATTCATTTGTGTTGCATTATATTTTGCTTTTCTCACTTATTCACATTGATCCATTTTTCTAGAAGAGATCATCGTAGTTGTCAACTCCGTGTCCCATAATTACTCAATGGATTTGTGAATGTATTGATGCATTCAAGTCACCTTTTGAAAAGAGAACATCATAGTTACTCGGTGACATAGCATCTATGTAACGCCCAAAATTCAGAATGCGAGGCCCTTGTGGCTTTTAACACTATAAACTCGAGTTGTCACTTAATAACCGAAGAATTGGGCTTATTTTTTTTTGAACAAAATTATTTAAACGTAAACGTAAACAAGTTGAAGATAAACTTGAGAGATTAACAGTGGAAGATTTAAATATTATCTTTAACATAATACATGAGTTGCATTTTTTTAATAATTGAAAAGGAAGTAGTTGCGTACAAAGTAAAACGTCGAGCGATCCGTAAAGGTTCGTTTACTCGGCATAAGAGATTAAAATTGCCTTTCTAAGCGATTGCATCTTATTTAGAATATAAGTATATTAGCATCATAATTAGAGAAACTCCGTGTCACCGCAGCCTCCGGCCCTCTTGAGCATAACTCAAAAATATTGAGTTTGGAGTGTGAGATAAAAATCTTAGTGGATAACATGTATCTTTGTTATACGTATTGACAGATGCCGAAAATAAATATTTCTCCTTTTCCATGATTAAATCTTTTACTTGTCATTTATTTAATTTAAGGTTTGATCTTGTATACATATTAAATCTTGCTCGTTGAACTCACATCGGACGTACACTGTGGGGTACGCCACCGAATGCGCCTTTGCTTTCCATATACGAGATTAATAGAACTCACATCGACATACACTTGGGGTACGCTCACCGAATGCAGCCTTGCTTTCCATAAACGAGATTAATAGAACTCACATCGACGTACACTTGGGGTACGCTCACCGAATGCGATCTTGCTTTCTTTAAACATAATTAATAAATAACTAAGTCGTTAAAACTTTTAAGGTGTTTAATTATTTTGCTTGAAATACACCAACAGTCCATATAACATTAACGGCTAATACGTATAGTGTCACCCACCTTTTAACTTTATAGATAAGTTAGAACTGCTGTTTGGAAAAATTCGAAATTTAGAAATAGCGAGGGACGGTCGAGCTCGACTTATGCCGCACTTCACCTAGCACTAGTTTCCTCAAAAATCTTAGTGATCGTACTTTTATTAGTAAACTTTACAAGACTTGTTATTTCGCTCGATTAACCCATTTAGGATCTTTGAGTTTTGGATCTGTTTTTTAAATTTGAGAATACTTAATAAATACTAAATTCATTTAAACAAGTTACAACATCAAAAGTACTTTAAAATTCGATGAATTTATTCATGGGTTTAACGAGGACGTTGAGCCTCATTTCTTTAGCCTTTTTAAAAATTAGTCCAATAAATTTAGTAAAAGAAAAAATCAAATAAAATACTTACACTATTTTACAATTTACAAAAATGAGTGCAAATACATTTCATCATATACATAACAAGTTCGTATACTTATTTCAAAGAAAACATATACCCAATATTTTTGTAAAAAGATTAAATAAACAATCATCAACTTTATAAAAATAAATTTTGATGCGGATAAAAATGTCGGGCCCAACTACACGTAGGGCCCAAACCCGATCGTATGGAGGGGCCCAACTACACGTAGGGCCTAAACTCCGCCACAGGTGGGCCACGAGGCCAAGACACTGTATGGAGAGGGGCCATGAGGCCCAAACCCAACTACAGATTGGCCACGAGGTCTAAGCCCAACTACGGGTCACGAGGCCCCAAACCCGACTTGTAGGTGGGCCGCGAGGCCCAAACCTAGCCTGCAGTGGGCCGAGAGGCCCAAAGTAGATTTGAAGAACACGTGAGTGTTTGACCGAGTCCATAGCGGTTATTTATCTAATAAGATCAAGAAACGCCAAGGAACGAATAGTTGAGATAATTGAGGCCCAAGTCAAGGAATGTCTCCTATATTCCTTCATCATCGGGTTCGACCTTCGCCCAGGAGAAATTCGTAGGCACAATCAGATTTCTTGAGAGAAAAGATATTCACACACGACATCATGGCGTAACGTGTGGGATAATGCCTTGAAACCGTGATGACGGTTATTACTCTTAACTTACGTATAAAGAACCCACCCCGCAGGGGAGGTAACGGTATCGAATCACTATCACTCTCACTTAGTTACTCTATACATACTTTCTTGAGTGTTTTCGGTTATCCGACTTGAGCGTCGGAGTGCCTACGCCGGAGAACCCTCCGGCGTGTTTTGCAGTACGCTTGTTCGAGGGAAGTTAAGGATCCGGAATTAACTTCGGAGAGGGGGCATAGTTTACGTTGATTGGTTTATCGAGTTGGGAAATATGAGCTTCAGACCAACTCGGTATTATGATGAGGGATGCACCGAGGCTCTTGGTATTTGGGGAGATGTGGAGGAGTTGTTCCTGGAGAGTGGGATGGGGAGATTTTATTCGATTCTAAGCCATCCTACAAGGGGCTTATGATGGAATTCTTGAGCACGGTGGAGGCTCATGGGCAGAAGTCGATGGGATTTGCAACGAGCATCACTTTCAGACTTGGGAATGAAAACCGGACGTTGACAAAGAAGTGAGCTCGCAACAATATTCAACACGGAACCATATTCTCGCTCCATCCGATGAGTGGTTTGATGCCACGTAATTTTGGCAATCGATCACACTAGAAACAAGGACGATTTGCCCGGTTTTCATCCTAGCAAGACTAAGACCTCGCAGATACGTAACCCAAAGTGCTCCGATACATCCACAAGATCATAGGCCAAATGGTTTTCAAGATTTGAGGCCGGGTTTGTGAGAGATCACGAACTATTCGTCATGTACTTGGATGGTTCAAGGCCTACACACGCACAGGGATACTACTTGATAGATCGGTTTGTGCGTCGGAAGAAACCGGTGAAGAATGTGCAATGTGGAGGATTGATCACTCATCTTGCCGAGCACTTTGGGTGGGATGCCGAGAGATCTCGATCACAACCTCTTGAAGGACCGATGAGATTAGATTTGAAGGCGTTAGCCAATATGAAGATGCTCAAGAGGGTTCGAAGACGTTATTACTTTAATCTCGAGGCCGATGGATGGTTCCCACTACCGAAACCAGAGTTGACCACAATTATTGAGGGAAGTGTGGTGAACCTCAACTTATCCTCTCGGGAGCACAGAGCTTCGATGAATTCCGTTGGAGATTTTCCGGATGAGCCGAAACCTAGAAGAGAACGGGAGAGTCATCGAGGATGCAAGTCGACCAGGAGGAGGAAGAAGAACATGAAGAAGAGGAGGAGAGAGATCCACCACCACCGCCACCGCTAAGAAGAAGAGAGCCGGTTGCTTTGAGGTGATGGCACATACCTACCATCGCCGTAACGAGTATCGACACTCTTGCAGAGCAGCGAGAGATTGCATAATAGGATGGAGGCTCGACGCAGACGACATCGGATTGGAGCAAAGAGTGGTGGGGTTGGAGCAGAGCAGAGGCGGCAGAGGGAGATTACGGAGGAAATTCTCGGTAATCGGATGAGGCGGCTTCAGATGCAGGAGGTGATGTACTCATTGTTCACTTCTCAAGGCTATTTTCCTCCACCTCCGCCTCCGAATGCATGAGTGGTGGTATCTCTCGGATTTAATTTCAAGATCTCTTCCCTCATTGATGATTGTATTTGAATTGATAAGATTGTCGTTAATCTTGATTTGATGGGATGTATTAATGATTGTGTGATGTTTGTTTTTAACTTCTTGGATGTTTGTTGATGGGTTGTGGATGATGTTTTTATTGTTGTTTGATGTTTATTCTTGAGCTTAATTGTGGATTATTGTTGAAAATCTTTGAGTTTATTTTTGTGAATGGATGTATTTTGGAGGAATGATTTTAGATGTTCAAAAGGCATGTGAATTGATAGTGGAAAGTTGAACTAATGAAGTGAAATGAGTGATGTGTTGATTAGAAGCTTGCATAAGATAATATGTGTAGTGGTTGTGTGAGCAATCATGCTTGAGTTCATTTTCATGGAAACCGTGTGAGCTTTAGAGCCTAATGATCCGTGCATCTTTACGGTTTTATTCCTTGTTGAGAGATTCGATCACATTTGTGCATACTAGAACTTGCCTTGAGACTCGTCGAAATTGAGTTTTGTGTGGAATTCGTAAAAATGACAAGAGGCCATTTTTGGTTTTTAAAGTCACTTAGCCTAAAAATTTCCCCACCAAAACAATGATTTCCATAGTTAGCAAATTTGAGCCTTGAGTCCAATTTTTCTTTGGCAAGCCATGTGAATTATAACCATCTTTATCCATTTTTTAGCCTAATTGTCCATATACTTAGTAGAGCATAATTGTTGAAATGATGGTTAAAAGAAAAGATTGTGTGTGGAAGTTGATAGCTAGAGATGAATAGAGAAATTGAAAAGAAGGGTTGTAAGAAAGAAAGATTGAGTTGTGCAATGAAAGTGAAAAAAGGAAATGTGAAAGAAAATTCAAGTTAGAGTTGAAAGTGAAAGAAAAAGAGACTCTAAGAAGTGGGGGTATTTTCATTTGATGAAAGAAAAACAAAAGAATGAGTGATGGTTGATGAATTGAATTGAAAGTGTATTGAATTGTGTTGTTTAATCAACTCTTATTGCTCTACTAATGTTTGAGTCACTTTGCCAAAAATTCACCCACCTCGTCCAAAAAGCCTACGTTACAACCGTAAGAAAGTCCTCTTTGATTTATGATTGAAGCACAAAAAGACATAATGGAGATTGAGTCTATAGGCAAGCATATGATGTGCATTTTTGTGCATTGATTTTTGAGTGCACACACGTCCAAAAACTTTATGAGAGTTGAGTGAAACACCTCATGGAAGGAACATGGATTTGAGTGTGTGATCTTACATTAGTCATTGCATGTAATATTCTTGTGTTGGTTGATGATTGACATTGATGTTTATTGTCATGGATCAAGTTTGATGATCTTATGCTTTCTAATGCTTGATGAACGTCTTGGAATCAAATTCACCCTTTGTGCTTAATTGTTTCGTTGCTCGGGACGAGCAACAATCTTAGTTTGGGGGAGTTTGATTAGGGTGAATTTGTGCACATTTTTACTGTGGTTTAATTGCTTATTCATATATATTTTATGAGCATTTTCTCCCTTATTCGAACACTTGTGAGGTTTTACGGTTGTGGAAGGTTTTTGTCGGTTTTGTCGGTTTTGTAGGTGTTGATCATTCATTTGATACGATTCAACCTTCCATCAAACCTCTCCTAGGTTCATATTCTCTGTAAAAGTGAAGCATCGAGTGGAAATTAGAAAGGCATGAAGCCGAGGGTCGAAACGTAAGTGGAATCATCAAAATCGGAGGTCAAATGCACTTGTCCTCGAGCTCGACTCAAGTCAGGTCTCGAGTGAAGTCTCGAGTCGAGACAAAGTTATGGCTCGAGTCGAGACGTAAGGGGATTTACGTGAGCAAGCTATCATGTCTCGAGTGGTGTCTCGACCCTGTCTCGAGTGGCGTCACGAGTCGAGACAGTCCCCGACTCGAGTCGACACACCCAGGAAGCTCGAGATGAACAGAGTCAGCTACGGTTTTTGGAGACCAAGCTGTCACGACTCGAGTCAGTGCAAATGTCTCGAGTCGAGACAAAGGCTTCTCGAGCAGCTTTTGCAGAATTTAATTTTTCGAAGGACTCACTTGCAATTTCAGCCTTTTCACTCGAGCCCTCGCTATAAAAGCCCAATTTTCTGAATTGAAGAGGGAGGAACTCATTTGGGAACACAAAAATCCACACTTAGATAGAATTAGCTTGGAGTAGAAACATAGAACTCATTTTCCCCTTTTCTTGTTCCTCAATTTCATAGATAGATAGCATTAATTCTCATTAGATTAAGTTTACCCATAGTTTATCTTAGTTTAATTCTTCAATTCAAGCAAGGAACTAGCTATTGTAAGGATCTATTGCAAGTTTTCATCCAATTCAATTAAGGTGATATTTCCCAATTTATTGCTTTCATCTATTTTATCATGGGTAATGTTTCTATTGCTTTGATTTCTATTTTGTTGATCAAATTAGCCATGGGCTAACCCTCTTGATTGCTTGGGTGTTGGAATTACATATGAATTTGGTGTTGATCATGAATTGATCACTTTGATTAGCATGTGTTGTGGTTTTAATTCTTCTACTATTGGGCTTTGTGATGATCTCTTGATTAATTGATTTCATTAGCTTAATTTGTTGAATTTGTATGTTACAACGAGAGTTGGATATGCTTAGGATAGGATTAAGTGAACTAATTGATTAATTTTGATGATTTTGATCATAATTGATTGCACCGAGAGGTGGATTAGTTGCTAGATTCCCCATTAGTGGACATTGCATGCCTAGGTGTGTAGTGAAGGGACGACCCTAGACATTAGTACCCGATTGTGAATGTGTTTAGGTGATCAACGGTCCTAGGTGCTAGCTTGTTAGAATTTACGTGATCGCTCTTAGCTTTGCCCCATTCCATGCCGTGATTCGTGATTGATTTGTGTGATACCCAAAGGATTGTGTAAGGAAGACACCCGAGCGATCGTTTCACACACCGCTTGCACTCATTTAGAGTTTTATTTGCTTTCTTTTGTTATTTGTTGTTTTCTCATGTTTGGTTATTTGTTGATTTACGCTTTCGCACCCGGTTAGCCACTATAATTCCATGGAAACATATGTTTTTTAAGCTTCGCCGTTCTCCTAGTCCCTTGGGTACGATAATTTGTTTGGTCGTAAATACTTAGTGCTAAAATACAAGCGATCAAAACACGACATTTCAAACCCACCTATCGGAAAAGCTATCATCGTCCCAACGTCGGAAAAATTCGCTCAACCGAAGTGGGCAAACGAAGCTAGAAAAGGTGGAAACACAAGCTTTTTTTCAAAACAAATGTCAAATTGTCAAAAGCGCATCTTCCTATAACTATCTATATATATATATATATATATCACCCGTCGAAAAGTTGTTGCCGGCAGTGACCGAAAGGAAGAAGATGATCGGACGGAACCGGGAGTGAACGGTGGCTATGGAAAGTCGTCAACAAAGCGCCGGAAAATGGAAAGGCAACCTCCTCTGAAAACAAACACCAAGAAAATTAAGAGCGAACCTCTCACGTTCTTTGAAGCTGTTGAATATATATATATATATATATGTATATAAACAGAAAGCTCACCGCCGGAAAATCGCCGCCGATGAACGACCGATCGGGGAAGATGACCGGACGGCAAGAAGTGGCAACAAGGAGGACAACACAAGGGCGGAGGCTTATCGCGATTGATGCCAACAATCGCAGATGTCTGAATTTGAAGTGTGGAAGAAGATACGCTGATGATGGGCGGGAAGATTCTTCTTGTGATTGTCTTTTCAAAATATTGAGGACCGAGTCTGCAAAACCCTCTTAGCATGTGGGCGCGTGAGGTGCACGCGCATTAATGGCGCCACCCACGCACCGCCCGATGTGACAGACGACGCGTCCTCCTGCACAACTCCTCAAACCTCATGCCAAGCCTCCCCGCAGATTCTCAAACGGTCAACTTGGGAAATTTGTTGGTTCACTTTTAACTTAATGAATTACAGCTCGCCCAAGGCATATTGGAATCTTGGCTCACCTGTATTCCCTCTATTCAAGAGCTCGCCCGAGGTATATGGGGATTGTAGCTCGCTCTAGCAAAAAAAAATCGGCTCGCTCGAGGCATAGGAAAACGTTGACTCGCCATCTTCTCAAATGACCCCAGCTCACCAAAAATGGGGTTGAGACTCGGCTCGCCAAATGTTCTACTCCGGCTCGCCAACAAGTGGTTCGCCATCCTCCGTGTCGCCAATTACAGCACGCCCAAAGGCCCACTTGGCTCGCCAACTACCGGCTCTCCAATTTCCAGCTCGCCCAAGATTCACTTTGCATTTCAAGAGTTCGGATCGCATTTATATTTAAACAATCAATTCCGACGGAGAGACATTTGAATTTGCCTTTAATCTCGATTAGTCACCGCAAAGCTGTGACTCTTCATCGCCTCGTTGTCCCGATTTCAAAAGGTATTATAATAAAAATTCCGAGCTGTGGGGTCAAAAGTTATGCTCAAATTTGTACATCGGGCGGGCCCAATTTTTCGACTTGCCATAAATCATGTTTGAGTTGCCCGAGGATCGATGGGCCCATCAAATAATTTGGCTCGCCTTGGATTTTGGAATCCCACTCGCCCAAAATATAGGCCATGTCGGCTTGGCATGGACATCGAGAGAATTTCCGAGCCCGTGAGTTAGTAGCTACACCCACTTTTTGTTTTACGTCGCTTGGGGCATTCAATGGATTACCGGTTCGGCCCTCGAGTCCATTGAAGAACCAAACTGGGGCAATTGTTGTATCACGAATATTTGGGCCAAGTGTAAGAGGCCCAATAGAGAGGTGAGCTCGGCCCACCCAAGTAGAGCACGACAAATAGTCAAGCAGGATGTCTAAGTATCCGGCTCACTAATACGAGCCGGCTCACCCGCCAAGAGTCATCTGGTTCGCCGCTTGCCCGCCACTACTTGGCTCGCCAAGAGTCATCATCTGCCCGCCGCTCGCCCACGTAACTCGGCTCGCCAAGAATCATCATCTCGGCCTCGCTGCCGCAGAGCTCGGCTCGCCACCGTACGGGAGTCCGTAGATCGGACAAAATCAGGCTATATATGGAAAAGATATCTGTGTAATAGTTAGAATTAAATGTCAAACATACTTGTAATAGAAACAAATCAAGAGAATGTCAGAAATCCCCACCACGGACACTGGCGGACGAGAATGGATTGCGGCTGGCCAAGTACGGGTTGCAGGCCAACCCACATTAAATGAGGATCCTAGCATTAAATGCATCCCCAAATTCGTGGAATACTAGGGCAGCAAGCTTGCCCTATAAATAGAGCCTTGAAGGCACAATAAATGGATCCTAGAATCCACCCTTAAGATCAAGCTAACCACCCAGCAATTCTCTCTCCCTTTATTGCTTTATTACATTCATTCCTCCAAGCATTCGTTGTTAATCATCATCATTCATTGCTCTTGAACATTTATTGTTCAAGTTCATTGAATCTTTACTTGTTTTATCTGTTAAGCCACGCCACATTAACCACAAATCCACCGGATTTAGGACGGATAACAACAAGGTGTAAACAACATTACATACAAATTTTGATTTTATCACCTGGTAAAAATTTTAACAGACTTTTGATAAGATTTTTGAATCTCTGCTTCGAATGTTTAGCGAGAATGTAGCAACATTTTCAAAGACATTTTAGCAAATTTTTGTCTGTTTCATTCTTAAACAGCTTTGGTCTCTTATGGCCTTCAAGAAAAACAATAATGACAAACAAACTTCTTTTGAATCATTTTTCAGCTTTTTCAGTTCATCAAGGTTTTGTAAACATAATAGTTTTTATTATTGCTTAAAAACTGAGTAATGTTACCATTATAACCAAGGCCATGTCTACTAGTACTTCCAATTGTTAGTGCATCATCAAGTTTTCTTTGAGCTTTCTAAATATCTTTTGAAATTCAGTGTTGTGTCTTTAAGCTCCTCTTTAAGGTTGCATATTTCCAGATCTTTCCTTATCAATTTGATATCAAGCTTTGTCACAAAATCCTTTTCATATGACTCTTCAATAGGCATGTCCTTCAAGGCTTTCTCGAGTGGATTCCAACTCCTTTTCAAGCTTTAGATAACTGGTGGACTTACAATCTTTGCAAATATTGTTAGTTGTACTGTTTTATCTACATAAGAACTTGAGAAACAATTAACTTTTGGAATTTCCGATGTTAATTTTCTCAAATGTTGGCACATTTGACTCAACATCAAAATCATCCAAGAAATCATCAAGAGTATCATCATATATAATTCTTGTAGAAAAATCATATTCTTCATTTTTATCATAATCATCTTCACAATCGGACTCATTGTTGGTCCCGTAAAGTTGAGTTGATTAAAACCTTGAGTTAACCTTCTAGCACAAAATCTAGAAAGGGGGTTTGAATAGATTTTGTAGATTTTTCGAATCTCTTCAAAAATTAATTCAAAGTATCGAGATGAACACGGCGGAAAACAATTTTAATCTCAACTATCAACAAGATCAAAAGCAACTGACAAGATAGGTTTAACTTTAATCTCGTGATTAATCGTAGATGATAAACTAAGAATTGAAAAGAAACAAACAAGTAAATCAATGCGATGAAGAACACATGATTTATAGTGGTTCGGATTAGTGAGTTCGAACTCTTCTTTTCCCCGCCTAACTCTTGTTTCAAAGAAGTAGTACCATCACTTGTGCCACCATGATAAAACTTGATGGGTCCTTCCTCAAGAACCTCCTCCATTCTGTCATGAATCGCTTTAAGATGGTTCTCCATTCTAAACTTCCAAGAATCATATTCTTCTATAGAAAAATCAGGCAAACTCCTGGATTTCTTGCTTTTCATAGAAGACATGATGAAATAGAAAAACACAAAACTCACAAGATCTAATTAGTAGAACTGTTAGTGAAACTGCAGATTATCAAGAACAAAAATTCAGGATATTAGTTAAGACCTAAAATTAATATCGTAATGCTTAACACCGCTCCGATACCACTTGTTGGTCCCAGAAAGTTGAGTTGATTAAAACCTTGAGTTAACCTTCTAGCACAAAATCTAGAAAGGGGGTTTGAATAGATTTTGTAGATTTTTCGAATCTCTTCAAAATTAATTCAAAGTATCGGATGAACACAAATGGAAAAAAATTTTAATCTCAACTATCAACAAGATCAAAAGCAATCGACAAGATAGGTTTAACTTTAATCTCGTGATTAATCTGTAGATGATAAACTAAGAATTGAAAAGAAACAAACAAGTAAATCAATGCGATGAAGAACACAGGATTTATAGTGGTTCGGATTATAATAATCCTACATCCACTCTCCTTCTTCAAACTTGAAGAAGGGCCTTCACTTACTTACTTTCTTCTTCTTGCCGACTTACTTACAATGATGAATCTTCAGCCTTACAATGAATTCTTCCTAATTTACGGATATCTATGGCTTGAAGATCTAATGAGAAAAGTGTTATATAAACACTAAGAACCGAAAACGTATAAAACGCTCGTGAATGTGAATAATTTCGTGGCTTGTGAATACAAAGTATATTGATGAGTGCAAAGTATCAAAAGTTGATTCTAAGCTAATTTCTATCCCTATTTATAGAGATCTTCACTTGGTAGTTGTAACTTCCTTGAATTCGGTTTTGATCGCTTATAACAATATAACTCAATTCTCAGAATTCCTCTTGATTAGTTAAACCGCTTCTTGAAACTTTGTGTCATATTTCTCTAACACCTCATCGTCTCGATACTTACTTCACCTTGTCCTCATCTTCATTCCTTGTCTAGGTGTTTGTTTATAGTAATGCATCACAACTCGTCTTCTATCTCGTTGTCCTTGTCTCGATATCTTGACCTTGTCTCGATTTTCTTTCCTCATCTCGAGATTTGTCCTTGTCTCGATGTCTTAATCTAGTCTCGACTATTTATACTTAGTTTTATTTATAAAGACATACTTCACTGCCTATACAAGATGATCACCGGTCATCCTATTGTACACTTTTAACACATCAAAACTAAATACAATTTTTCTTTTCCTAAAAATTTCCCCCTTTTTGATGATGTTAAAACTCACCAAGAAAAGAAAAATCGTTAGTACTAAAAAAATAAGAATGAAACAAAGTAAACAACTAAGTCACGTAGTCGGATAATCAGAGCAATAGTTTAATAAACACAGAATGAACTTAATAATCGATAATCAAAGTTAAGGTCAAATACTTTGAAGACAACATATAGACTAAGTTTTGAAGATTTCAGATGATTTAGTGTTATGAAATTATGAACAAGTTACTAAACCAAATTAAGTCAGCTTGAAGTACCAATGTTTATGAGAGAAGTCAAATTTGGTATTCGGATATATTCACAGAGTAATCCAAATTTCATGTAGATCGGATAAGGAGCACAAAAAGAAAGATTTAGACTAGTCATACCACCTATCCTCCTCAAGAATCTTCATTACCAAAGACCCTATTTTTAAGGATATGGTCTCTCCACCTTCAAAGCAAGATTTATGGATTCAGCCTTGATTAATAGCCGCTTGATCTTTTTACGATCCGGTCGGCCATCCTTTGTTAGTGGAGGTTCCATATGAGAGTAGGAAGGTGCAACAACGTCTCGAATTGAATTCCACGTGAGCAAGGTCGATTACATACCGGTACATCTCGAGGGTCTCTTTCTTCCAACCAGCTTATGAAATGCAGGCGTTCTCATCCAAACCCCATTTGATATTCTTGCATACGTGAAACCGGAAAACCCAATCTACTTCAAATGGTCTCCATTTCACCTCGATCTCGCCATCGCAGGGATTTCTTTGGGAACCACTTCACCTCTATGAATCGGGTCTCAAGACGCCCTCGCCTTGCTCATCTTGTTCTTTTCGAACCCATCTTCTTAATGATCTGTCATAAAACTTCCCCGCCGCTTTCTCTCGTTTCTCTTCTTTTCTTGGCATCCCTTCTCTTATACTTCTCCTTCTCCTCCCTTCTCCTCTTTAGCACCCTTGCTTCTTCTTCGGTTTGCATCGGGTTTTCGAATTTGGCTCAAGCCTTAGCTTTCCCAGGCCGCTTTGGATGAGGATGGAGGGGATTTGATTGATAAGATGGGAGCAGGATCAGCAGAGGTGGAAGATCGTGCTCAGGATCGACTCGGTTGACTAGCTTGTTCTCCTTTTTAATCTCCTTAATGCTCTCTCGACTTCTCTTCACTGTCTTTTTCTTATCTTCCTCACTCTTAACAACTCCTCCGACAACTCATCTATTCTCATATTCGAGTGCCATCACCGATCATCCTCGCAGCTCAACCCTTTTCTTGAGCTCACTATCTTCCCCTTTTTGACATCAAGAAATCGGGTATTGCAGATAGTGGCTACTTGATTTATTTGGCCAATGAGCTCTTCTCTTATAAATCCAGCTTTTACGATCAAGCTGCCTGTGCACTTTTTGTGAGTCAGTCTACTCGTCTCGAACTCCTCCTCCATGAAATTTTTCAAGATGCTTGTCTCTGTCTGCCCTTCTCCAAAGCTATCTCGCATTTTAAGCACTTGAGAGAATGAAGCCTCCTTAGCTTTCCAAGACTCTTTCACCCGGTCTTCAACACTATCACCGATTTGGCGATATGCATCTCGAACATATTGTTTGACCCAGTGCGTCTTGTGAGTTCATCTCGTAGCAACCTTCTTTTTCACTTCACCATCTGTTCTTCATGTCTTATTCCCGAGAAATATAGATCAATCTTGGTTTTCTCAAGAATTGCAGCCTTCTATATTCTCCTTGATTGATGATGTGATGACATTGGGAACCATTTGAAAGGCATTCAGACAAGCATTCTTGAGATTTTGCACTTCGCCTTTGAGCTTCCACTTCGGATACAGACGCGATGCGGAGGGCAAGATCTGTTCTTCGATGGAGTCGATTTATTTCTTCAATCTCGCTCCGCTTTGCACCTCCTCAATCTGCTCCGTTTGTGCCTCCTCACCTGTATCCATCTCACTGGCTCATCGGCAGCTTCACCACCATCGCTTCCTCCACCCTTTCCTCCTCAACCACAGCCTCTTCATCCTTCTTCTCGCTTCTTCCCCTTCTCAATCGCTTTCCACCTCCTCTCGAGGTCTCATCTCCAAGATATACTCTTTGTAGAATATAATCAACAAAAGTATTTTCAGTTAGTATATCTTGGAATGACTTGAGTTTTGCCTTCTTGAGAACCTCTTTCTCCCGTATTGCAAGGTTGTTGCCTTCCTCGCCTGCCTATCGTAATAGCTTGCCTCTTCAAAGGATCCCCTGAGTCTTCTTAATAGATAGACATCAATAAGCTCCTTCAATAGCTCAAAGCTCGTCCTTAAGAGTGGATTCTTGTCTTAGGAGAAATTTGTTCCCAAGAATCCGGCAGGTGAGGTCTCGGTTGGTCCCATCTCCCGAGATGGGTTGGGTAAGTTTAGGCGAGATCGGGTTCAGGATGAGGTTGAGGGTAAGAAAGAGAATGGGTCGAATGAGGGTTGGGGTTGTGGACTTATGGGAGTGGACTGCTTTTAGAGGCTCGAGGCAGCGGTCTTATCTCGCCCCTTCATCGCCAAAGTTGGGAAGAGGTGGGTTTAGGTACTCCATCCTCAGATGAGGATGAAGATGATGAAGGTGATTTGATTTCTTCTCCTTTTTCTCGATTCTTCTTCGGACGAGACTTCCACCGTCTCCGTCTCGACCTCGATACTCCTACCTCCTCACCGGGACACTTCCCCTTGGGAAGTCGTTCTCTCCTCTTCGTCTTCGTCTTCCTCCGTCTCGCAGACGAGGATTCATCCACCAAAACTGTCTTTGTCTCCTTTCTTTTCGCTTTTGAAGCCTTTTTCTTAGGAGCCGGGGGTGGAGCCGGAGCGTCTCCATCTCCTTCGAGTCCGCTTGGCCCGTAAATCTTCTCATCTTTAATTAAAAGTCCCTTCTGTCTGGTGTACTTTTTGACTCCAACACTCCACCAAGGTTGTCTGTACCCACCTTATGCTCAAGTATGATGGTGATCCTTGCCATCATACTTGCAATCTTGGTCGAGACCATCTCATAAGCTCGTCTCGTGATCAAGTCTTGGTGAACTTCTTTCTCTCCTCCATTATCCTTGAATACACCCGGGCCTGCCCAGCTTGATTTCAGCCCCATCTAGGATAGCTCTCGACAAAGATATCCTCGGCTTCGTTAGCCCATCATGGCTCTGTTGCTCCCCCAAGATGCACTTGGTCGAATCGCATCAATAGTCTATACTTCCTCTTCAAAGATTGGTCTTTTTAAATTTGCCGACGTATTCGATAAGTTCTCTTCGCCATCAATCGAAAACTCTCCAAATATTCTCGACGATTTATAGGTGAATGGGTTGTCGCCGGTGGTGCTTAAACCAAAATCGCACCAATCTCGTAAATAGATAAAACTATTCTTCGCTTCTTCTCCATAGTTACGATTCGAGATTCTAATCCGATTCTGTTGCTTTTGCCCTAGTCGAAACTCAAAGACAGAGATCATCCACCGTCAAGTTCTTCGTCGGTTTCATCAGATGCACTGCTTTTAAACCCCTTGATTCCAGCAGGTTTAAAATTTCTCTTGTTTCAAAGCATCGGTGGTAGTATCCCAATCAACATACATTTCTGATTTTATTTTATCTCTCGATGGAAGTCAAATCGTATTCGAACTTGATATTCTTTTTGGATTCCGCCATTGATGAATATTGAAGGTTTTAGGAGGGAAAAGAGAGGTTTTGAGAAAAATATGAAGGGTTTTATGTGTGCGTAAATGAAAATAATGCACACGAATGTCTATTTATATGGAAAATATAATAGTAAACAATTATTAGAATAATAATTGCCTCGCAAAAGTGTAAATATAGGCTTTCGAATCGCCATTAATGCAATTATGGCATTTATTTTGAAAAGTGCATAGAATAATATTTAATATGTCGCGCGTGAGATTGAGACGGTTCATATTTCGTAAACCGCCTCCATTTCTTGCGCGTGGAGTATACTCTCGTATTTCAAAAATGAATTTGATAAAATTTCGGGTCCGTAGTAACTTCTCTCGACATAGTTACTTATTTGAGAAAATACTTTTCGCTTAATTGGAGAGATAAAATAAAATATTATTGTTTTTAGAAAACAAATTCGAACCCTTATCCTTTTATTTTGTAAAACAAAAAAATTTTATTAAACTGAGTAACTTCAATTTTTAAAAGAATGATAAAGAGAATTATGATATTAAATTCATATATTAATTATATGAACTCAATATTCATAATTAAGAGTATTTAGGAGAAACTTCCTGGACTTTCTCCTTAATGCGGATTGATATCATTACGTCTATTTCCTAAACACTTGGATAAATTGATCTTGTCTTGTATTTAGAGACGTGTAAACTTTGTTCTTGCTGAAATCACAGACACTTAGATAAATTGTTAGTAACAAGAGTAAGTCGGATAAGGTTCAATAGTCATCTGATTCTATAGAAGTCGATTGACTATTACACCCTTATCTCGATTTACCTATGTCGCATAAGTAATTATCAAGTCGATATGGTCAATATGACAAATCCTTGATTCTTGATTCCAATGATAGGAAATCAATGATATCACTACCCGATTGTCCTTTGATTCATATCTTGTCCGATAATTCTTTCTAGACATAATAAACCAAATGAGAAAGACAAAAAAAAACTCAAGTAATTTGATTATAGATTAACTAAAGAAGCATCTAATAATCCTAATTCTACTGAAAGTTCTTTAAACCTTGTCTGCAAGAGGCTTTGTCAAGATGTCTCGCTCTTTGAAAATCGTAAGAATCTTCTCAAGTCGATATCTCCTTTTTCTACATGGTCTCGGATGAAATGATGTCTCGACATCTACATGCTTGCATCTTGTATGTAGAACTGGGTTCTGGTAATAGCTATGGCACTATTACTATCACAAAAGATTGGTACCTCTTTGGTGATAATGTTATAGTCCCTTAGGCATTGACTTATCCAGATCAGTGTGAATAACAACTTCCACCGCCATATACTCACTTCAGTTGTGGAAGTAGCTACGAAGTTTGTTTCTTAGACAACCATGAAATCAGCTTACTTCCAAGAAATTGGCAAGTACCGGATGTAGATTTTCTATCTATCTTACACCTACCAAAATCTGAATCGAGTATCCACATACCAAAGTTGTCATCACCGGATACCACAATCCAACATTTACTGTTCCTTTCAAATACTTGAGGATTTTCTTTGCCGCTTAAAGATGGCTTTTCTTCGGATTAGCTTGAAATCGAGCATGCACTCTAACCGCAAATGAAATATCGTGTCTACTAGCGATTAAATATAATAAAGAACCAATAAGACCTCGATACTCGGTTTGATCAGTGTCTTCTCCCTTCTCATCTGGATCCATTGAAAAATTTGTCATCATAGGTATCTTAGCTTCTCGGCTGGTTCCTATTCCATATTTTTCAATAAGATCTTTGTATATTTGGCTTGGTTGATGAATATTCCCTTCTTTGTCTGCCTTGACTTGAAGTCTAAGAAAATATGTCATTTCTCCCATCATGGACATTTCAAATCTGCTTTTCATAAGACTACTAAATTCTTCACATAAAGATATGTTAGTTGATCCAAAAATTATATCATCAACATAAATTTGAACTAACAAAAGATCACAACCAAATTCTTTTCTAAAGAGAGTTCTATCAATTCTACCTTTAACAAAACCATTTTGAATTAAATAATCAGACAAGGTGTCATACCAAGCTCTTGGTGCTTGTTTAAGTCCATATAGAGCTTTCCTTAGTTTATAAATCTTGTCTCCTTTGACAAAGCCAGGGGTTGCTCTACATAAACTTCTTCAAGAAGGATTCCATTTAAGAATGCTGATTTAACATCCATTTGAAAAACTATGAATCTTTTGAAAGTCGCATAGGCTAAAAACAATCTTATGGCTTCCAGACGAGCATCGGTGCAAAGGTTTCATCATAATCAATACCCTTTGATTGTGAATAACCTTGAGCAACTAGTCCTGCCTTATTTCTAATCACAATATTGTTTTCATCCCTCTTGTTTTTAAAGACCCATTTAGTTCCAATGACTTTTTGATGATGAGGCCTTTCAACAAGCTCCCACACATCTTGTCTTTGAAATCGATTTAGTTCTTCTTGCATGACATTAATCCAGCTTGGAATCGGTTAGAGCTTGTAATTGATTTAGGTTCAAGTAATGACATATAGCAATCGAACATGCAATCTTGATTTAGTTGGTTCCTCGTCTGGACACCAGAGTCTAAATCTCCAATTATCTCGCTCAACCGGGTGATATGACATTACTTTCTTACCTTTATCTTTTACAATTGGATGATGTCTTGTCTGTATTATTTATTTCAGATGATTCTATGTTACCTTCGATAACTCTACGATCTGCCGATGTGTCGTTGGTCATCTCGATCGGTTGGTAAATCACCGATGAGGAAGTTCTTTCTTGTTCCTTTCCTTTGTCTCGATTCTTCCTCTTCATCCGAATCGATTCTTGATTGTAGAATTTTATGGTTGATCTTTTGATAGTCAATCGATCCAGATCATCTCGATATCTTTGTGATGTCTCCGTCTTATCAAACTCAAGAGAAGATTCATCAAATACCACATGGGGTGTTTCTTCTACACACAAGGTTGTCTTATTAAAAACTCTATATGCCTTTGATATAAATGAGTATCCTAAGAATATCCCATCTCGCTACCTTGGCATCAAAGGTTTTTAATTGAGATTTCTCATTATTGTGTATGAAACATTTACAACCAAATATATGAAAATATGAAATTTTGGGAGATCTTCCCTTCCAAATTTCATAGGGAGTTTTACACTTATCCTTGACAATCGGACTCCTATTTTGAACATAGCAGCCGTATTCACCGCTTCGCCCAAAACCTATGAGGAGTATTGAATTCAGATAGCATTGTTTTAGCCGCCTCTTTCAAGGTCTGTTTCTTCTTTCAACAACTCCATTTTGTTGTGGAGTCCTTGCCGCAGATGTTTCTGTGCTATGTCATTCTCAACGCAGTAATTAGAAATCAATTTATTTAGAAATTCAGCACCTTTATCACTTCGATTTTAACAATATTTAATCCCTTTTCATTTTGAATTTTCTTAAGAAATTCTGGAATCTTGGTCATAGTCTCATTCTTTTTGTACAAGAAAATAACCCAAGTAATCTTGAAAAATCATCAACAATTACTAAGGTGTATTTTCTTCCACTAAAGCCGAGAGGAGTTACTTGGACCAAACAGATCCATATGAAGAAGTTCCAAAATTCTTTCTCAAGAAGGATTACTTATTGTTTTAAAAGAAGCTTTGGTCCTGTTTTCCTTTTGACAAGAAACACATATATGGTTCTTTGAAAATATTTTATTAGGGAGTCCTTTAACTAAAGATTTCCTTGCTATTTTGTTAAGAGTTTTGAAGTTTAAGTGACCAAGTAAATGCGTACCCACAACTTAAGTCATCCGAACTCTTAGCAACAAGACAAGTATCTTTAGGACAGCTTTTGAAGTTAGCAACATAAATGTTACCTTGTCTTACTCCAGCCAATAGAATATTTTCATTTAAACCATCTAATACATAGCATGCATTATGAGTAAATTTGACACAAAACCCTTTTATCACAAAATTGTGAAACAGATAGTAGGTTGTGCTTCAATCCTTCCACGTAGTAAACTTCTTGAACATGAACATCTCCAATCATTAGTGTTCCTACACCTTTAGTAAGTCCAAAGTTGTTATCTCCAAACATCACTCTAGGTCCATCAATGGTTTGATAGTTAGAGAGAAGTCGTCTTTCATAGGTCATGTGCTTGGAACAGCCACTATCAATATACCGAGATGACCTCAAGAATGTCTCCTCTATCAACTATATTTTTATCTTCCTGCAATCACAAATTTATTGCTTAGGTACCCTTTGTATTTTGGGTCCTTTCATGTTAAGTTGACTCTTAGGAATCCAGATAAAAATATCAATGTTCCTTAAAACCATAGATTGAAGCTTGCATCCATATCTATCTACTAAGATAAGACTTTCAAGATCAATCTGATTCAAATGATCTTTTGAAATTGTCTTGAATCTTGGTAAGAATGGATAAGATCTACTTCTTCCATCAAAGCTATTATACCTAGGATAGATCTTTGATTTAGTCTTAGGTTTAACCTTAGGAGTTACTCTCCTCGTCGATTTTTCTTTGAGTTATCGGATGAGGTAATTAATTCATTTGGTTTCCAGGACTGAATAAAGTTTCTACCTTAGGTTTAGTTGCTTTGACAAAAACTCTAGGTTTTATAGGATCATTTTCTTATTCCTATCAAAACCTAATCAGCTTTTATCACTAGACTTTTGAGATGAATCAAGATTTTATCTATTGTGGTTTGAGAATTATTCATAAGTCTTAACTTGAGATTTAATTCTCTGTTAGTCCTTTTATAATTCTCATTCTCAGTATAGATATTTGAAAATTTTATTTTTAAAGAACTCAATTCCTGTTCTAACTTATCTGCCTTATCGGACAAGGTATTGGTGATCATTTCGATCGACATTCCCTTGAATGTACGATGCAGTTTCTCACTTTCCTTAGTCTGATTGACCTTAGTTAAATCAGAAATTTGATTCTTTAAATTAAGATTTTCAGTCTCTATCTGTTTATAAGCGACAGAGCAGTCTCCAAATCTTTCAAAAGTTTATCAATAAGATCGGGATCGATTTGAGATAAGGTGTCACAGTCATTATACGAATATGAATAGTAATGTACCTCTTTAGCCATTAGACATATGTCATCATCTGACTCCAAAATCAGATGAGGATGAGGATGATGATGTCTCATGAGCTTCTTCTTTCTCGGCTAAGAGAGCTCTCTGCAGTCGGCATACCTTCTATCTCTTTTCTTCCTCTTTTCTTCTCTCTCTCTGGGAGTGAGTTGAGGACAATCATAAGCTGTAGTGACCAGGTTTGTTGCATGTATAGCATATATCTCCTCTGTCTCGTTTTTGGACTACTATCTCCTCGTCGATAGGTGACTTATGACTCCTTGGTCGATCCTTCCTTTTATCATTATACGAGTTTTTCTCATCCACCTGTCGATCTATAGTTCCTACGATCTAATCTGTTTCTTTTGTTTCTTATGTACTTCATCTTGAGTCTTTCATACCTTTTTAATAAAAGAGTCATTTCTTCTTTTACAGACATATCGGATGCTTTAGAAATCTTTTCGCATTCATCCCGATGAACAAATGCTCTTGTTTTCCAGATGTAGATGACTCGCCTCATCTTCTTCATCTTCAATGTGAATGTCATATTCTAGTGCTTTAAGATGAGAGAAAAGAGTGTGATATGATATTGATGACAAATTCTGTGTTGCCTTGAGAATATTAGCTTTCTCTCTCCATCTTTTGCTCAAAGATCTCGAGTATCTTGTTGTTAATTTCTTTCTCGGTGTAAGTCTTACCCAAATCGCTTTGTTCACAAGATTAGTCAGTCTTACATCCAATTGATCCACAGTTTCACCATCCTTCATTTTGAACGTGTCAAATGCATGTAGAACAGATTGAAGCTTATTTTCTTTTACCTGTTCGGATCCTTCACAAATTCCAGCAAAGAGTCTCCCACATTTCTTTAGCAGTCTTGCATCTTTTAACCTTTTCAATCCAATCCTTGCTCAATGTTTCAATAATTTCAGTTCTTGCAACTTGATCTAAATTGTGAATTTTCCTTTCATCATTAGTGAGTTCGAACTCTTCTTTTCTGCCTAACTCTTGTTTCAGCTGAAGTAGTACCATCACTTGTGCCACCATGATAAAACTTGATGGGTCCTTCCTCAAGAACCTCCTCCATTCTGTCATGAATCGCTTTAAGATGGTTCTCCATTCTAAACTTCCAAAGTAATCATATTCTTCTATAGAAAAATCAGGCAAACTCCTGGATTTCTTGCTTTTCATAGAAGACATGATGAAATAGAAAAACACAAAACTCACAAGATCTAATTAGTAGAATGTTAGTGAAATCACAGATTATCAAGAACAAAAATTCGGATATTAGTTAAGACCTAAAATTAATATCGTAAGCGACTTAACACTGCTCGATACCACTTGTTGGTCCCAGAAAGTTGAGTTGATTAAAACCTTGAGTTAACCTTCTAGCACAAAATTTAGAAAGAGGGGTTTGAATAGATTTTGTATATTTTTCGAATCTCTTCAAAATTAATTCAAAGTATCGGATGAACACAGCGGAAAAAAATTTTAATCTCAACTATCAACAAGATCAAAAGCAATCGACAAGATAGTTTTAACTTTAATCCTGTGATTAATCTGTAGATGATAAACTAAGAATTGAAAAGAAACAAACAAGTAAATCAATGCGATGAAGAACACAGGATTTATAGTGGTTCGGATTATAATAATCCTACATCCACTCTCCTTCTTCAAACTTGAAGAAGGGCCTTCACTTACTTACTTTCTTCTTCTTCTTGACTTACTTACAATGATGAATCTTCAGCCTTACAATGAATTCTTCCTAATTTACTGGATATCTATGGCTTGAAGATCTAATGAGAAAAGTGTTATATAAACACTAAGAATCGAAAATGTATAAAACGTTCGTGAATGTGAATAATTTCGTGGCTTGTGAATACAAAGTATATTGATGAGTGCAAAGTATCAAAAAGTTGATTCTAAGCTAATTTCTATCCCTATTTATAGAGATCTTCACTTGGTAGTTGTAACTTCCTTGAATTCGGTTTTGATCGGTTATAACAATATAATCAATTACGTAACTTTCTCTTGATTAGTTAAAATCGCTTCTTGAAACTTTGTGTCATATTTCTCTAACACCTCATCGTCGATACTTACTTCACCTTGTCCTCATCTTCATTCCTTGTCTAGGTGTTTGTTTATAGTAATGCATCACAATCGTCTTCTATCTCGTTGTCCTTGTCGATATCTTGACCTTGTGATTTTCTTTCCTCATCCGAGATTTGTCCTTGTCGATGTCTTAATCTAGCCTGACTATTTATACTTAGTTTTATTTATAAAGACATACTTCAATTGCCTATACAAGATGCTCACTGGTCATCCTATTGTACACTTTTAACACATCAAAACTAAATACAATTTTTCTTTTCCTAACACTCATCACTTAAGGTAGCATTAAAATTTACCCTTTTTCTCAAAAGAGTGTTTGCACATTCATTAGCATAATGACCAAAAGCAGAACATGCATCACATTTAATATTTTTCCTATATTCGGATCATATTTGATCTTATTACCTCTATCAAATTGCCTAGATTGATTAGAGTTTCTATTCTTATCGTGCAATTGACGTGAACTTCCAATCGATATCTATCATGATTCTTAATTTGCAAATTATTTCTAAGTATATTTGCTCTCTTTTTCAAAAATGAATTAAACTGCTTAGTTAAGAAAGCAATGTTATCGGCATTGTCGGCCCAATTATCAACATCTTGATCGAGAATCTATTTCAAATAACAAGCGATTTGTTTATCAACACTTAAAGATGTCTCTCCTTTGAAAACAGTAAATTTTCATTTCGGATTTCTCATTATCTCTTTGGGAAAAATTCATTTCATAAGTTTTCAAAATATTAACCAACTCATTTTGTGTAATAGCATCAATATTATTTGCTTCCTCAATAGCACATATGTTAGCATCAAAACGTTTAGGAACAGTTCTTAAGATTTTATATACTAACCTTGTATTGGATATAGCTTCACCAAGTGCTTGAGATTCATTAGAAATCTCGGTGATTCTTTCATTGTAGGAGGATATGGTCTCATCTTCCCTCATCCTTAGATTTTTAAACTTGGTTCCAAGCATCCGCAACTTTGTCGTTCTAACACTCTCAGATCCTTCACAATGTTCTTGTAATCTCTCCCATGCTTCTTTTGCAGAAACATAATTAGAGATTATTTTGAACATGAAAACATCTCGTAGATGTGAATATGACATTGAGTGCCTTAGAATTGAAACTAAGCTGTTGTCACTTCATCATTTGTCCAATCAAGCTCTCTCTTTATTAGGGCTTCACTATCATCGATTCTTTGGAACTCTTGGTGGAGTCCATCTCGGTTAAAATACTCCTCCATGCACGTTCATCAATGGATTTGATGTACATGCGCATCTTAGGCTTCCAAATCGCATAATTCATTCCATTAAGAACTGGTGGCCTAATCAGAGCTGTCATAGGATATTTCATTGCAATAATACACACCAAATACATGATCAAAACTCGGGATAATGAGTTTAATGGCTCTGCAGTGTCAATTGAAGGTGTGTGTAAGTGTTTGTGAGAATGTTATCATGAATGTTGGCACATTCAAGAACAACACGAGACAAAAATAAATACGTAATCACACAACGGAAGTCTTAAACACTTTGCAAGATGGATATCAAAATTTTGTGTAGACTATGAATAAGTCTATACTGTCAATCGATGAAATATCACTAATAATTGTTAAGTGATACAATCGGTGAAAGCATGAGCTACACTTTGTAAATAGGTCTATGTATCTAGTGAATAAATGTTATCAACAAACCTATCACCTAATACAATTACAGATCCAATATTGAGTGAAATGTTGGAACATTCACCAACGGAAGCATCGAGTATGAAACGCATAATAAATTCTATAGTCTATGCCAATAAACTATGCTAATTGTGTTTCCCTCAACTTCAAGTTTTAATCTTCATAGCAGTAGTGTATTTATAGATATTACGGACACTCTTAGTGCTTGAAGATAACTTTCACATCTCCCTTGAAAATAGGTAACTTCTAGTAACTTCCCCATGATCTTTTCAACTCCTCACTCTTACCTTTTCAAACGCATGACTTATATAAGCTGTCATAAGTCTTCAATCTGTAAAACCAAGACATTGAATAAGACATTTCGTGGGTTAAGGGTTAGTGGAAGTGGAAGGACGAATTCGATGTTGTGACCAGAATGTTGGCACATTCTTAGTAACACTTGTCACTAACATCAATAGATTTTAATTCTTGCATTTGAGTAGAGTAATTAGAACACATCCTTGCTTGCAACAATAGTCGTTGAAAACTCATGACCTAGGGCCTCATGGCATATCTTATCTCTTGGGTTCGAGAAACTTGATTTGGTCTTAATAACTCTTACACGATTATACCACAATCAAAATGGCGCCGTTTAGGAGATATGTTTATGCGTTTAAGTGAGACTTAGGATTAGTTGGACGTGGCTACTTATTGTTTTTCGTTCTTGTTTTGTTTTGTTGTTTTATTGGAATTTAATACTTTGATTGGTTTTAATTCTTTATTTCACGCAAAATGCAGTAGAAAAACCCCAAAATAAACATTAGTTTATCAATAAGTGACAAACACAAAACAAATTAAAGTCAATAAGTGAACCACATTGACAGAATTTCATCTCGTCTTATAGAAGAAAAGCTACACTAAACAGAGAAAATGGGTGTTTATTTGTGAAAATCCTTGAATTTTGCAACAAGGAACTTCTTGGCCACTTCTATAAGTGGCTGAATTGTAGAGAACATCAAAAGACTTTGAGGAAGATCCAAATAAAGTAAGGCTGATTCACATGTCATTGGCAAGGTAGGCGGTGATAGAATACAATCTCTCAAGCATGAAGCAACCTCAAATTTGTCCACGATCACACAGATCCAACAAAGCATTCAAAGTAGTTGGTAGATTATTACTATAAATATACTTCAACAAATCCATAAGAGACGCTTCCTCTGCGAGAGATGTAAATCATGTCGGACCATTATTGGTTTAACAAAAAGAATCGAGAATAAATATTGGTAAAATTATACATTTAACTATGGGTGTTTTCATACTTTCAACTTTGTACGAGTTTAGCAACGGTGATCCAATAGGTGTGAACCCTTCCTTGAGTTTTCACAAATATGAATGACAATTGGAAGAGAAGAGAGAGCGTAGAATCACCAGCAGAGTCGGACCTCTTTGAAAATACACCATGGGTGATGAGTTGCCAAGGTTTTCCAACATAACTCAAATAAAACATACCTAACTCATATTTTTCTATTTTTCACAACTTTTAATCTCATTCAATTCGAAACTTATGCATTCGATGTAAGCACTACTCCCCAATAGAGACATCTACATCAAAAATACATGAAAACAAGCATTAAAGCTTTTTATCACCTGAAATCACCCCTCAAAGTCTAGCTTTAATTCTCTATTTCATGCAAAAGCAGATTAAGAAAAACCTAAAATAAACATTAGTTTATCATACAACTAGACATTTGAAATAATAAAAGAAGATTCAAGGCTCACCAAATTCAAACAAAAAAAAAAATTGGATCCAATCCGGTTCAAATATAAGAACCCCTTTTCAAATGGCGGACCTAAGATTTTAGAACTCTTATTGCCCTATTAAATCACAAGTTCTAATCTCATTGTGTTACATACACAATTTAATAATACAATGAGACATTATCTCTGGTAAGAAGCGGCGAAAGTCGAATATGATGGCTATGAAAATGAATGAAGTGATCGAGATCGATGATTCATTTCTATCCCCTTAACCAAGGGTCTCTGTGCGAAATATTTTTTATTTGAAATTGAGAAATACGAGGAGGATGAAGAGTGTTTTATCCTTGATTTTGATCCCTATATTGATATCGATTTCTTGAAATTTGGGTTACGATAAGGAGGATGAAGAGTATTCGATGATAACTTCAAACTCTTTCGGTGTTTAATTGAATTTTGCCGAAAGGGTTGAAGTTTGAGAAAAACTTTGTCCCCAACTTCGAAAATTCTTTCTTGTCTATGTTTATCAGCATATGTCTTCATGCGGTTACGGACTTTCAGTATATTCTCTTTGAATGATGTGCGATTGCCGGTGGATTATTCTTCTTGATATTTCTTCAAACTTGATTGATAATGAAAAAAATTCAGGACACGATAGGTGGGATTTTAAAATCCTACATCCACTCTCCTTCTTCAATTTGAAGAAGGGACTCTGCTCTTGCTTACTTTCTCACTTCGACTTACAACTTACAACTTGTACAACTCTTCAAATCTTCAATCTCCTAGACTCTTCTTCTAGAAACCTAACTATTACGATGTATATTGGATTTTGAAGATTACAGGAAAAGTGTTCTAAAAACACTTAGAACTTTTTGAAATTTCTCTAGAAACTCTTGTGAAAAGATTATGAAATCGAGTAGTGAATTGTGTAAATCTAATATGCATAAGTGTTGATTTTTAAAGAATGAAAAACCTAGACCTATATATAAGTTCGAGAAGACAGTTAGTTTGTTAGTTAGTTCTAACAAACTTGAAACCGCTTAACAACTTAATCGCCCTAGACCTCGGTGATTCTTCATACTCATCTGCGGTGACTTGGTGAAAACTTCGTCTTTCTTATTCTACTCGGCTTATCTTGACCTCGTCCGAGCTCTTCATAATTGTCTCCTGCAGATGACTAGACTTGAGCTTTTCTCCGGATGACTAGCATGTTATCAAACCTCGGTGACTAGCTTAATGCATGACCCCGTCGATCACCTTACATCCTCATTTGTTCTTGATTTGGGCGATTAGTCGATCTGCTTCTTTAACTCATCAAAACCTCTTGATCCAACAATTTCCCCCTTTTTGATGAAGTTAAAACCTATAAGAAGGAAACATACTCACAGTGAAGTTAGTAATAGATCTAGTTAAATCAATCGTATAGATACAGTACAATTTCACACTTCAATGATTCAATCACAATAAGAAATTTAGGTCTTTTAGACTTTTTAAAAGTATTTAAAAAAATTTAACAAAAGATTTTAACTCGAGATATAAGAATTTCTCGGATGTTTTATACTTAGAAAAATTTTAATTCCGAGATATAAAAATTTCTCGAGATGATTTATACTTAGAAAAATTAAGAAAATTTTTAATTACTCGAGATATAAAATTTCTCAAATAAAAAAATTTAAGAAAACTAATACACAAAGTTCACATAAGACTGAATATATTCATTCACGAGACATTTGCTGATTACTAAATAAGAGAAGCGATAGAAAATAAAAGATAAGGAAAGAAAAATCCTGTTCTATCGATTTCCCATCGATCAGCTTCTGGAATGTTTAGCAGTGAAAATCCTCGCTCTAAGTTGTTTGAGATCATCCTCATCTCGTGAGCTCGGATTCCCTTTCGCCTTGGCCACAATCATTACGACCCATTCGGATCGGGAGAACCATCTTCTTTAAGCTTGGGGGTGACTCGCCGTAGGCTGGTGCGATCGGATCGCAGATTGAACACATTATGTGCCTCATCGAGCGGCTTCCCATAAAGATCTCGCATCCTCCTTCTCCATCCATTCATGCCAGATGTCTTCATTAGCTGCTCCGGATGGCGATGCCTTGAGAATGTACGATAATACATCCACTTAGCATCCAGGGCTTGCTTTTTATAATCATTAGTGAACTTCCACGAGACCATCTTAGGAGGAGCCGTGGTGCGGTGGACGGGCGGAAATCGGCTTCATTTCTGCTTTGGACACCCACTTCCTAGTATCCTCGTCCCACTTCATTTCACTTTCCCCATCTTCTTGACCTCTTCTTTTCTCTCTTTTCAAACATCTCCTTCTCAAGACTCGATTCTTCTAATGCCGGTGATAAGTTGGAGAAGTCTGGTTCCTTTCTTTTGCGCTCGGTGATTCGGGGCTGATCATCTGCTCGGTGATGGAGTCTTCTCGGCTAGCTGCTCTTTGCTTTTCCTTTACCTTTGCCCTTGGGCTCTGGTTCTTCGAGACTCTTTCATGCTAGCCAGCGGCTTCTCGATCTTCTCCTCTTCTTCCTTCTTCCTTTTCTCCTCATCCTCTCGGATGGCTTCTTCAATCTGCGTCACCCTCGGTTGCAAGGCAGCCAACTTATACGATTTGATTTTGATCTCCACCTTGGCTGCCTCCAACTCAGTGTATGCCTTTGAATCAAGTCTATCTGTTATTGACATGACACCGGTGTGAGGGTTTCCATTCGCTCTCTCGCACCTTCCCCCTTTTTAACTTCATCCTTGATGGACTGAAGCTCATCCTCAATTCTTGCTGGCGTCGTGCAAGTCATTCCGATCAGAAGTGAGGGTTCAGACCACGACTTCGTTGTCACCGCAGTCTTCGCTTAGTGCCTTGACCTCGTCTTCAAGCGCACTCGATGCAGAACCAACGGCGGTCTTTGAGATTGGCTGATAAATTTACGGTCATGTTGACCTCGCAATCTGCATGTTGGCGAGCATAGTATCTGTGTTGCTCGAATCACCTTTTGGTTTTCTTCTCCATCATCCTCTGGACTTGGCTGATAATTTCTTTGTGGAGTTGCTCAAAAGCCGAGGAGATGGCAAGAATCGGTCTGTCCTCTTCCTCTGAATCGGATGAGGGAAGAGGTGGTAGGAGAAGTTGGATGGGGAGCTTCATGGGAATATCCCCAAAATGTTTGAGGTATCCACATGAGGTTCGGGTGGAATAGAAGAAGTGGGAGTGTCGATGGTGGGGGTGGGATTTACGGTGGGGAGATGATGGTGGGGGTGGAATTTGAAGTGATGTGATAGGGGAGGAGATTGTAGTGATTGGAGTAAGATGAGTTGGGGTTGAGCTGGGGAGATATGGAGATGGGGGTTGGGGAAAATCTTGGTCAGGATAGAAAGGACGGCATATGAGATGGGGATGGTGGAGGAGATGAGGTTTGGATTTGAGGGAGAGGAGATGAGGATGGACTTTGGACGGTTTCGGGAGTAGGCTGTTTTAGAGGCTCGAGGTGCCGGCTGGGACACCTCTTCATTGCCGATTTGGGTTGGAGATGGAGAGGGGGAGAAATGTACGACCTCGGGTGGGGAGGGTCCCTTGTAACTTATTAGCTGGACCTCCTCCAGTGCACCACTTGAGCCGCAATTTGCGGCGTGGATACCTCCTCCGGAAGGAGAGTGGGTTGATCGTGAGACGATCCTCCCAACTCGGAGGTTTTCACCAACCGTCGTCTCCTTGGTGCCTTCTCCTTCGACTTCATTGGCTCATTCAGCCTCGGTGAGCTCACGAGATGGCGGCTCCACCTCTACATCCTCTTCTTCCTCCTCCTCGGCTTCCTCTTGGTGGAGCTTGAGCTCTACCTTCACTCCACCTTCATCGGGAATCAGTGGAGCCCCGAGTGGCTCATCCTTGGTCGAGAATCCCTTTTTGCTTAGTGTAAGCTCGGACCCGTCGACCAGTTTATTTGAGTGACAAAGCAAGTCCTCCATAATCACAGTCACTTTGTTAAAGAGACTAGTGATTGACTTCGCCTCGCCACTTTCCATTAACCACCTCCAGGCGTCTTCTCTCCGTCTCCGGCCTCTCCAGTGACAAACCAGCCTGGTTGGCCTGAACCCCATCAAGAATCGTTCTCATGACGCAGAGTCTGGTCCGGTCACCCCATCGTGGGAGCTTTGTTCTCCCAATATCACCTTTGTGACAATGGTCATCAAAAGGCGATATCGGCGTCGGAGCATCCTCTTCTTGACTCCGATCGATTTTCCTTCATGGAGTTCCGGGCAATCATCTCAAATGATTCTACCCATTCATCAGATTTGTAGGTGAGGGGTTCACACCTTCACCGCTAGTATCAAATATCCTAGCCACCTCATGGGAGAAACAATAAGTTCTTCTCCATATACCCTTGTCCTAAACACTCCTCGTTCATATGTCCCATTGACATAGAACTCCAACCCTCTCATATCCAAGTGTCTTATTGGAGGATTTCTTGGAGCAAAACGTCCTCAATCCAGCCCTCTCCAATAAAGACAGGATTTCCTGGATTCGGCATCGGTGGTGGTGTCGAAGTCGACATACATTTCCGACTTCACCTTCTTTGCATATGTTTCATTTTGTACATCCACCATTGTCGAAGTTATACCTCTAACAGTAAATGCTCATATACGAATTTTTAGAGAGAGTAAAATTTGCAGAGAATTTTTGATAAGTAGTGAAAGTGAAAAGGATGAATTTGGAGAAGAAGATGTATTTATAGGGAATAGATTGGAAAGAGAAACCGCCATTTTTGAAATCTTGAATTAATCTTAGCCATTTATTCAAAAAGTTTTTACTGAGTATTAATCAACGGTTAAAAACTAAGATAAGCGATTAGAATTCAGCGCGTGAACTATAATCGCCTTTGGAATGCGTAAATAGTTACTTTATAGACCGTTGATTTGGCGGATGTAGGTTACTTTATGCGAGAAGTAAGTATACTGACGTCGGCCTAGGGCTACCTTACTTCGCCTAAGGGTTTGTAAATCGAGATAAGTTTGAAAAGCAGACAAGTTTTAAAAACAGATCGGTGTAAAAACAGAGATGGATTTTAGGAAATCATCCGATAAAGTAACTTGTCTAATTCTGAAAACCAACAGTTTAGATGTAACTATTTAGCAATTTTTAAACCAGGTTTAAACAAAGCAGGACTGAGATTTACTTTTCTAAAACAAATTTTTAAGAAACAGATCGGACTCGGGTTAAAAATAAAGAAGTTTGAATAAAAGAATGAATCGGTGTTATACGTGACTGTTCCTGCAAAAACATAAACTCAAAGGAAACCATCGAAGCTAAAGGTAAATCGGATAGGATGTAAATAGTCATCTGTTTTCTTCAGGGAGTTGGTGACTATTATGTCCTTGTTCGATTTACTTAATGTCGAACAAGTAATTATCAATTCGAGATAAGGTCAATATGACTAATCCTTGATTCTTGATTCCTAAAAGGAGATCAATGATATCGCTACCCGATTGCCCTTTGACACATATCTAGTCGATAATTCTTTCTAGACATTAATTAAAGAAAGGAAAAGGAATAAGGAACCAAATGCACACAATTAGAAACCAGCTAAAGATGCATCAAGTAATCCTAATTCTAAGCACATTTCTTTGAACCTAGATTCAGCTAATGGTTTTGTAAGAATGTCGACTTTTTGTGATTCAATGTGGCAATTTTCTCAATTCTAATGTCATTCTTTTCAACATGATCCCTAATGAAATGATGCCTAATATCTATATGCTTGCATCTAGAATGTAAAACAGGGTTGTAAGTCATTGCTATTGCACTATTACTATCACAAGAAATAGGAACAATTTGATGTTTGAATATTATAGTCTCTAAGGTGTTGACTAATCCGAGAGGAGTTGAGAGCAACAACTTCCGGTGCCATGTACTCGGCTTGATTGTGGAGGTGGCAATGATGTCTGTTTCTTAGATAACCAAGAAATTAATTTGTTGCCTAAGAATTGACAAGTTCCGGAAGTGGATTTTCTATCAATCTTACATCCTCCAAAGTCTGAATCTGAATAACCCGATAACTCAAAGTTGTCATCACCGGGTACCATAACCCTATTTGCAAAGTTCCTTTGAGATATCTAAGAATTTTCTTAGCGAGTCTCCAGATGAGTTTTCTTGGGATTAGACTGGAATCTTGCACATACCCCAACTGCAAAGGCTATGTCGGCCTACTTGCAAAGTGAGATAGAGAAGAGATCCAATCAGTCCACGATACTCCGTTGCATCGGTGGGTATCCTCGCTCATCCGAATCCATTGAGAAGTTAGTTGCCATAGGTATTTTGACTTCTCTGCTAGTAATCATTCCAAATTTCTCAATCAGATCCTTAGCATACTTAGATCGATGTATAAATATACCCTTACTCATCTGTTTAATTTGTAAGCCTAGAAAGTATGTCAATTCTCCCATCATTGACATTTCAAACTGTTCTTCATGAGAATGCTAAACTCTTCACATAATTTCGATTAGGTGAACCAAAAATTATGTCATCTACATAAATTTGAACTAGTAAAATGTTGCCATCTACTTCCTTTCTAAACAAAGTTCTATCAATCTTACCTTTAGAAAAACCATTTGATGTCAAGAAATCAGATAGAGTATCATACCAAGCTTTGGGAGCTTGTTTTAGTCCATATAGAGCTTTGTTGAGTTTATAGACCTTGTTATTGATCTTAAACCCGGGAGGCTGCTCTACATAGACCTCTTCAAGTAACACACCATTAAGAAAAGCAGACTTAACATCCATTTGAAAAACTTTGAAAGACTTATATGCAAAGAAATGCCAAGAACAATCTTATTGCCTCTAATCGCTGGAGCATAGGTTTCATCATAGTCTATTCCCTCGGTGTGAATAACCTTGTGCAACCAGTCTTGCCTTATTTCGAACAATAATATTGTTCTCATCTATTTTATTTTTAAACACCCATTTGGTGCCTATAATCTTTACGTGTAAGGTCTTTCCACTAGATCCCATACATTTTGTCTTTCAAACCGATGCGATTCTTCTGCATGGTCATTATCGATTTAGAGTCGATAATGCTTCCTCAATAGACTTGGGTTCAAGAAGCGACACATAACAATGAAAAGACTTTCAGAGTCTAACATCATTCGTGTAATCGCACACTACTAGATGGGTCTCCTATAATCGATCGGATGGATGATAGCTTTTCATCCTTTTGCCTATATGAGGAGAAGTATCCTCATCTTGAGTCTCGATTGGCAACTCATCCGACTCAACCTCGGTGACGTTCCCTTCATCACCTGGACTCGTCTGATCGGTGATGTCAAAGGTGTCTCGATGCGAAGGAGTCCGATCGTAAGTTGTCTTGATTATCAGGATGGGGATTCTTCTTCATCCGATTCGAATCAAGAGTAGGTAGATAAATAGTTCTATGTTTAGTCTTGGATAATTCAATTTTATCTAGATTTTCGAAATTTGATTCACTTTATCCGAGAAGGAATACAACTCATCAAAAACAACATGAGGAGTTTCCTCCACACAAAGGGTTGTCTTGTTAAAAACTCTAAATGCCTTTGAAGTATTAGAATATCCTAAGAATATTCCATCACCGCTTTAGCATCAAAAGTTCTTAACTTAGATTTCCCATTGTTATGAATGAAACACTTACAACCAAAAGCTTTGAAGTATGAGATCCTTGGAATCTTACCCTTCCAAATCTCATAAGGAGTCTTACCCTTATCTTTGACAACTAAGCACCTGCTCGGGTATAGCAAGCTGTGTTGATAGCTTCATTTGAACCTATGAGGGTATTATACTCCTAACATGCTTCTCGGCTGCTTCCTTCAAAGTTCTATTCCTTCTTTCAACCACTCCATTTTGTTGAGGAGTTCTTGCTGAAGATGTCTCATGTAAAATTCCAAACTCATTGAAGAAGTTAGATAAACAAGAATTCAAAAATTTTGTACCACTTATCACTCCCGATTTTAATAATATTAACTCCCTTCTCATTCTCAGATTTGTCTCGAATGCATCAGGAATCTTGTTCATAGTCTCATTTTTCTTGAAAAGAAATATAACCCAAGTGTATCTAGAAAAATCATCTACTACAACAAGAGTATATTTCCTTCCACCGAAGCCTGAGAGGTGTAACAGTCCAAACAAATCCAGATGAAGGAGTTGCAATACTCTTTCGATGAGGAGGAGTTAATACTCTTAAATGAGTGTCTAGGCTGTTTACCTTTTTGACAAGCATCACATTTAAGATCGCTTGATAAAAGTTTTGAGTAATCCCTTAACAAGGTTCTTCTTAGCCGACTTACTAAGGGTCTTGAAATTCAGATGACTAAGCCTTTTATGCCATAGCCGGTGACATTTTCTCCACCCTTAGCCATCAGACAAGTATCTTGGGAACAACTATTAAAGTTGGCCACATAGACATTACCTCGTCAAGCCGCTTAATAGTACCTTATCTCGAGGAATTATCCAAAATATCACATTTATCCCTTGAAAATTTTACAAGAAAACCTTTATCACAAAGCCGAGAAAGGATAATAGATTATGTTTCAAACCTTCAACAAAATATACCTCGATACTCCGAATATCCTTGATAATCAAAGTACCTACACCTTTAGTCGACCACAATTATTATCACCAAACACAACTCTTGGACCATCAATACTTTGAAATTTTGATAACTTGACTTCTTGTTATGGGTCATATGTTGTGAACACCACCGTCAATGTACCATATTGAAGCTAAGATCTCTTCCTTAAGTGATGATCCTCGTGAATCTGTAAAAGCAGATTAGTTTTGAGGTACCCTAGTGATCTTGGGTCCTTTTGGGTCAAGAATCACTTTAGGAATCCAAACAAACATCTCATCTGCAGACAATAAGTCGGACTCGATTTTCTACCAAATCTGTCTACAATAATATCATTTTTGAATGACAACTTGTTGTATTCAGATTGGGTAATTTTCCTAAACTTAGGAAATGTAGGATAGCATTTGCTCCTTCCATCAAAAGAATTATAATAAGAACAACTTCTTATTACGGTTCTTGAATTCCTTCTAGTCGATAGGGATTCTTCACCAATTCTTGGTTTAGATGGAAGATGTAGTCCTTATCTCGACTAGTTGGTTTCCATGGACCAATTTTAATATCCTTTGATTGAGCAGATGCTTTCACAAATTCCCTAGGTTTTGAACATCCGATTTATTGTTCCTATCATAATCAAGTCTGTCTTATCATGAGATTTACGGGAAGTATTAAAAATATGATCTATTACTTGATTGTGAATTATTAAAGTGACTAATTTTGAAGACAAGCTTCTCATTGTCTTTCTTAATTAATTCATTTTCAGCAGATTACTTCAAATTTATATTTTAAAGTTTTGAGTTCATTTTCTAACCTTTCAGGTAAGGTGGTGATGTCTTGGCTTGATCGATGAAAACATTCCCCTTGAATGTTTCCTCGCCTCAAAGATGTTCATCACCCGCTTGCCTTTATTTAGAATTTGAATCTGATCCTTTAAAATTAAATTCTCTCGTCTCCACTGTTTATAAGCGGCTAAAGATGTTTTTAAATCTCTCAATAATTCATGTATAACAGCTTTGGTCATGATCGGATGCGGTCGACAAGAATCATTATCTCAAGATGAATAGTAGATTACCTCATTAGCCATGAGACGGATCTCATCATCTCGATCCAAAATCGAGATGAAGATGATGATGATTTCTTTGGCTCTTTTTCTTCAGCCAACAAAGCTCTTTGATCTCGCAAATCTCTGTCTCTTTTCTTCCTCTTCTCTTCCCTTTCTTTAGGAGTCGATTGAGGACAGTCATAGCTGAAATGTCCTCGGCTTGTTGCAAGTATAGCAAATGTCACTCCTATCTCGATCTGGGACTGGAAGTATTTCTTCTAACAGGTGATTCGTATCTTCTTGTCAGCTCTTGTTTTTGTCATCATCTCGAAGATTTGTCTACCTTCCTCTCTCGATCACGGATCTTTGTCTATCTCTACTCGCAAATCTCAATTTATTTCTCTTATACTTCATTCTCAATTTATCATACCTTTTTGTAAGTAAAGCCATCTGCTCTTTCAAGGATAGATCGGCTCCTACTGACCTCTGTTGGCACCTTGTCTTCTTTATCGACAAAGGCAACAGATTTGGATGAGGTGCTTGACTCCATCTCATCTTCCTCATCTTCTATCTGGATGTCATACTCTAAAGCTTTAAGATGAGAAAATAAAGTATGGTGAGTAATAGAGGATAAGTCTTGAGTTGCTTTAAGGATATTGGATTTTTCCCTCCATCTCTTGGTTAATGATCTCAAAATCTTGTTGTTAATCTCCTTTTCTGAATAATTCTTTCCAAGATCACCGCTTTGTTGAGAAGATTGGTCAACCTCATATCAAACTGATCTAGACTCATTTTCTTTCATCTTGAATGTTTCAAATGTATGCAATCGATCGTAGCTTGTTCTCCTTAACTTGGTCGATCCTTCACAAACATTAGCTAAGGTTTGCCACATTTCTTTGGCTGTTTTACATCTTTTAACCTTCTCTATCCAATCTTTACTCAAAGTCTCTATGATTTCTGTTCTAGCTACTTGGTCAAGATTGTGGACCTTCCTTTCATCATTAGTTAATTCGTAACTCTTCTTCTCTTGCCTAGTTCTTGATTCACCGCCTCTGCTCCGATCTTTGGTGCCTCCATGAAAAACTTTATAGGACCTTCCTCAAGAACCTCTTCCATTCTATCATGAATGGCCTTTAGATGATTTTCCATCCTAAATTTCCAATAATCATACTCTTCAATTGAAAATTCAGTGCAGATTCTGGTCTTATTACTTTCCCGATGACATGATGAAACAAAGACAAAATACTCCACAAAAGCTTATTAGTAGCACTGTTAGAAATGAAAGAAAATGAAGAGAATCAAGATTATTTCAGAATCTTGTTCAAGACCTAAAATCAATATCGTAACAGACTTAACACCGCTCCGATACCACTTGTTGGTCCCGGAGAGTTGAGATGATTAAAACCTTGAGTAAGCTTTCTAGAACAAAATCTAGAAAGGGGGTTTGAATAGATTTTGTTAATTTTTCAAAACTTTCAAAACCAATTCAAAGTATCGATTAAGTACGGCGGATAATGATTAAATTCTCAACTTCTTAAAAGATCAAAAGCAAGGTTGAAATACTGATTTTAGTTAAGATTCTGAATTTAACTCTTGATGTAACACAATTGTAAAATAAACAGAAAATTAAAGAAAGCAAGAAATAACACGAGGATTTATAGTGGTTCGGATTTTAAAATCCTACATCCACTCTCCTTCTTCAATTTGAAGAAGGGACTCTGCATCGCTTACTTTCTCACTTCCGACTTACAACTTACAACTTGTACAACTCTTCAAATCTTCAATCTCCTAGACTCTTCTTCTAGAAACCTAACTATTACGAGTGTATATTGGATTTTGAAGATTACAGAAAAGTGTTCTAAAAACACTTAGAACTTTTGAAATTTCTCTAGAAACTCTTGTGAAAAGATTATGAAATCTGAGTAGTGAATTGTGTAAATCTAATATGCATAAGTGTTGATTTTTAAAGAATGAAAAACCTAGACCTATATATAAGTCTCGAGAAGACAGTTAGTTTGTTAGTTAGTTCTAACAAACTTGAAACTGCTTAACAACTTAAGCGCCTAGACCTCGGTGATTCTTCATACTCATCTGCAGTGACTTGGTGAAAACTTCGCCTTTCTTATTCTACTCGGCTTATCTTGACCTCGTCGAGCTCTTCATAATTGTCTCCTGCAGATGACTAGACTTGAGCTTGTCTCCGGATGACTAGCATGTTATCAAACCTCGGTGACTAGCTTAATGCATGACCCGTCTCGATCGCCTTACATCCTCGGTGTTCTTCGGTTTGGTGATTAGTCGATCTGCTCTTTAACTCATCAAAACCTCTTGATCCAACAAAGTAGATATTATATATGCACCAAATTAATTTACTTGATATATTAAGAACGTGTCATATATAGCTAAGTCTCCAATTACGGTGATGTGTAAACTCTTTGATAACTATCGTTTTGTTACCTCCGAACAATGCATCACTGTTAATATGTTTTGAGCTCATACTCCTGTATTGAGAAAAACTTACGAAATTGTTAATTATAGTTACGCTTCTTGAATTCATATTTTGAAAGTCTTGTCTTTTTGGGGAAATTTCTGAACTTCATCAAAGAGATTCAAGTCACAAGATGTTCTTGACTATAAAGTTAGTTATTTTAATACATTCATATATGATGAAGATGAGGCTAGCTTTGATGCACGAATGCGCGGCGAGATACTAAGAAGAAGGCGGGAACTAGGAGATATGCCAACTAAGAAAGAGTTACGCGATGGTGAGTACACATTTTGTTGAACTTAACCTTATGTGCTTATTCAACTTGACAATTTTTTCTCTTAGAAACTTTAGAAAATTAATTTTCCATTAATATTGTTGGTGGATTATCTTCTTGAAACGTGTGTTATTTTCACTGTCTTTACTCATTGTTCTTTTCCTACGGACATGAAACTTTAATAATCTAAACTTATGTTTTACATGGCTCAAGATGCGGAGTTCTCGAAATCGTGCGGTATTTGTTGGAACCACCGATCGCCGACTCTATGAAATTATCGATTCGGAATCATAGTCACAAAAACGCAGCGGATAGAATTGTACCTTTATTCACCGTAATAGGTGAAGACAAACTAGTTCTAAGGTCGAGGCTGCGATCGAAGGATGAGCCTCGAACCTCACGGTCTTCTCGCCGTATTCCTATCCCTTTTCCTTGGACGTCGAGTGGTCGACGATCCTCCAAGGAATTAGAATCCGCCTCTCTCTCGATCTCACGTATTTTCACACGTCTGGAGGCTGCGATGTTAGGGTTTATTTATAGGCTACAACAGGGACCCTAAGGAGGAATTAGGGTTGGGCCTCCCGATGGGCCTAAATATCCTGCGTTCGGTCCGAACACTTTACTTAAGCCCATCAATTATAACTCAGTCCACTAAAGAGTTATAATTGAATTACCGTCCTAATCCCATATTATAATATGGGCTCCTTTATTATGTGTACGTTTATTTCCCGTGTTTAAGATATCGAATGTCCATAAATTAATTAAATTATTGACAACTTAATTAATTTATATCTAATTCCAAGAGTAGTACCACTCATCTTTATTATTATGTCGGATTAAATCCACTTGCGGGGTTTACATAATAATCTTTATGAGCTCCTCAAGGGGACATCATCATCCTAAATAATTAGGACACGGATTCCTTCTACAATCAACAACACACCATATAAATAGTGTTATCTCCCAATTCACCGAGCCTATTGATTTAATGAATCTCACCCATTGCCAAATTAAAGAAACATACACCGAGTACACGTGCCCATTATTATATAGGGATTAAGAAAACGTACATCCATAACAACGAGAGGTCTTGTTCTTTTATATAGTCGTACAAATTGAACAACCTCATATGGTCTGCTCAATACATACAAAATGTACTAGTGTAACTTTATAGTCAAGATAGACTAATACCAAATTACACTACAACCTGTTCCAATGGTTTGTCCAAATCCATCTTGGTTGTGAGCTATTATTTATAATCTATAAGGAACTGATAGCATGATCTTACGTGTGACACCACACACCATGTTATCTACAATATAGATTAATCTGGACAAAATAATGATATATATAACAATCATAAACAATAAGTATTTTGATCATAATGAATCTCATATTAAAAGGATGTTCATACTCAAAAAGATGTTCATACAAAAGCTAGGCTTATAGTATACATCCTAACAATCTCCCACTTATACTAAAAGACTATGCTTCCATAATTGCCGCCATACATCGATTCCCATCCCTTCAACATGCCCATCAAAAGCTTTACATTTGGAAGAGCCTTTGTGAAAGGATCTCGCTAGGTTATCCGCTGATGCAATCTTGGTGACAACAACTTCTCCTCGTTTTACGATGTCTCGTATCGGTGGTACTTGCGCTCAATGTGTTTGCTTGCTTTGTGGGCTCGTGGTTCCTTCGAGTTTGCCATCGCACCATCAAGTTATCACAATAAATTGTGATAGCTTTAGGCAAACTAGGAATCACTTCTAAGTCCATCAAGAAGTTTCTGAGCCATACAGCCTTCTTTGGGCCGCCTCGGAGGCTGCCACATACTCGGCTTCCATGGTGGAGTCCGAAACGCATTTAGCTAACACTCCTCCATACTATGGCTCCACCTCCCAAGGTAAACACATAACCCGAGGTAGATTTACTGTTGTCCCTATCCGATTGGAAATCAGCATTCATGTAACCCTCAGGAAGTAAAGTATCTCGCTTGGTAAACCAAAGATATAATTTCTAGTCCTTTTCGTGTACTTTAAAATATGTTTTACCGCAGTCCAATGTCCTTGTCTGGGTTACTTTGATATCTGCTAACTATGCCCACGGCAAAGCAGGATATCCGGCCTCGTACATAGCATTACATACATTAGGCTTCCTACACTCAAGCATAAGGAACCGCCTTCATGTCCTCTATCTCCTTTGGTGTCTTAGGACACATTTCTTTAGATAAAGGTACTCCATGTCGAAAAGGTAGAAAACCTTTCTTGGAGTTTTGCATGCTAAAACGAGCTAAGATAGTATCAATGTATGAAGCTTGAGATAAGCATAACATTCTTTTCTTGCGATCCCTTATAACTTTGATCCCAAGAATATGTCCAACTTCTCCCAAGTCCTTCATATCAATTGCTTGGACAGCCATACCTTTACGTCGACAACACCTTGATATTGTTGCCAATGAGCAAGATGTCATCTACGTATAGTACAAGAAATACCACCACGTTTCCGTCACTCTTCTTGTATACACAAGACTCATCCGGACACCGAATGAATCCATAAGACCGGATTACCTCATCAAAAGCGGATGTTCCAAGATCTTGAAGCTTGTTTCAATCCATAAATGGACCGATTAAGCTTACACACAAGATGCTCTTTGCCCTTTGCAATGAATCCTTACGGTTGTTTCATATGGATTTTTCTTCAAGACTTAGTTAAGGAAAGGCTGTCTTGACATCCATTTGCCAAACCTCATAATTCATATGAGCAGCAATAGACAAAAGAATCCGGATAGACTTAAGCATGGCTACCGACGAAAAGGTTTCCTCATAATCGATCCCTTCTTTTTTAGTGTACCCTTCGCAACAAGCCTTGCTTTGAAAGTTTCTACTTTGCGGTCGACCCTCTTTTTCTTTTGTAGACCCACTTACAACCAATGGCTTTTACACCATTTGGTGGTTCTACTAGCTCCCAGACTTGATTAGAATCCATAGATTCTAATTGATTTCATTGCTTTTTCCCAAGATTCTGCATCTTTATCTTGGAATGCTTCGTCGTAGCTCCAGTGGATCAGATTCGTATTCACTGTACTAAGTCCGAAGACTCTCCCAAAAACATGAATCTCAGGGTTGTCTAACAACCCTCCCACTATGACGAGGCACTTGTGGTAATAGTGTATCATTGGTAGCAGATGGTGCTGACCCCTGTGGTATCTCATCTTGCACTCTTGGTACTAAGGTAGAAGTTTCTCCTTATTTCTTCTAAAATAATTTTACTCATGGGCTTGTGGTCCATTACATAGTCCTCTTCTAAAAATCGGGCATTTGTGCTAACAATTACCCTCCGATCTTTAGGACTATAAAACAAACCACCTTTCGTTCCTCTAGGATAACCCACAAACAAGTAGAACTTCGTACGAGATTCCAACTTATCAAGATCTCCTTTCGGCACATGTCTTTGGACTACCCCAAATCCGAATGTGTTTTGACTAACCTTACGCCCATTTCCACAATGCATGGGAGTAGAAGATCTTGTCTTAGAAGGTACCAAGTTCGAATGTATGCCGTTTCCGTGGCATACCCCCAAAACGAACTCGGTAATTCGAATAGCTCATCATCGATCTAACCATTTCCAAGAGTGTCCTATTCCTTCGTTCCGCCACACCATTCTTTTGGGGTGTACCAGTCTGAACAATTGGGATTGAATCCCGGCTTCGATAAGTAATTCCTAAACTCTCCTAAGAGGTACTCACCACCACGATCAGATCGTAGTATTTTGATATATTTACCATGACGCTTCTTCACATCAGCCTTGTACTCTTTGAATTTATTAACGCACTCGAGACTTGCGGCGCATCAAATAAATATATCCATATCTCGAATAATCATCTATAAAAGAGACAAAATATTGAAACCACCCCTTGCTTGAGTAGACATAGGACCACATAAATCAGAATGAACCAATTCCAACACTTCTTTGGCTCTATACCCCTTGGCTTTAAAAGGCCTTTTTGTCATTTTCCTTCCAAGCGGGACTCGCAGGTCGGATAGTTTTCCACTTCCAATGAACTCAAAGGTCCATTGGCTATCAACCTTTGAATCCTACTCAAGTTAATGTGACCTAATCTTAGATGCCAAAGATATGTTTGGTTCATTTTTAAGGTTCTTTTCGCTTACTTGAGTTAGAAGATGTACTATTAATTTCCATTTGTTGCTTTGTAGGAGTTATTGGATTAAGAGTATATAAATTGTCAATCAACGTACTGCAGAGATAATAGCACTATTTTTCTTGACAACCACTTTGCTATCAAAAGAAAGCAGAATATCCATCCAAAAATAACTTAGAAAGCGAAATCAAGTTCTTTGTAAAACAAGGTACGTAAAGACAATTTCTCAAAACCAAAGTCTTATTCTTATCAAAAATAAATAAACATCTCCCATTTATAGATTTGCTACTTTCGTAGCGTCGCCCATGTAGATGGTAATCTCACCCTCACTAAGGTCTGGTTTCCTGGAACCCCCGCAAAGAATTGCGGACATGATCGATGGCTCCCTTATCTACACACCGGTGCCGGTAGATAACACCACTAAACATGTTTCAATAGTTAGTGAATAAGATATACCTTCTTTTTCCTTTTACGGGGGCAATCTACCTTCCAATGTCTGGCCGCTTGCACAAAAAGCATTTGCCCTTAGGCTTCTTCACGACATTTGGTGGACCAATTTTCTTTGGTTCACTGCTTTCTTTGCCAAACCAGCTTGTTTCTTTTTTTCATCACTTTGCCTTTTGGCTTAGATGTAGAAACATTTTCAGCAATATAAGCTTGAGAAGCTTGACGAAATAACCCTTCTGTCACTTGGAGTTAGCCGGAAGTTCCGCCATCGAATACAACCTTTTGTTCATGTTGTAGTTCAGTGAAACTGCTCAAAACTCTTAGGCGGCGTCTGGAGAATGATATCGACTGGGTTCCCCATCGATTTCAGCTCCAAGGACTTCCATCTCATTCAAATGAGCCATCATCTTGAGGATATGATCCCTTACGGGTGTCCCCTCGGTCATGGTGGTCATCATTAAGTTTCTTATGACCTCTTGCACGGCAGCCCGACTCTAGTGTTTGAAGAGTTCTTTGAGATTGAGCATCATCTCATAAGCGGTGGTCATGGCTTTGATGCTAATGTTGCAGCATATTTGACATAGAAGCCAAAATGTAACACCGCGCCATCTCATCTGCCTTGACCCACTTCTTATAAGCCTCTTTCTCCTCTTCACTAGAGTGTTCATCGGGTTTTCGGGACAAACCTCGGTGAGTACAAACTTGTACTCTTCAAGAGTCAAGATAATGTCCAAGTTTCTTTTCCAATCAATATAATTTGGACTAGTAAGTTTGTTTTCTTTAAGAATAACAACAAGTGGATTGAAAGCCATGATAAATCCCGAGAAACACGTAAATGCATTATGATCAAAATTAAGAATTTAAATCAATATTGTTTCCCTCAAACAATACAATTAAATTCACCAACACCTCAAAACACCGTGAAGTTTGTATGCCACGATAGTGTGGACGTATACTAATTCAAACATTGTAAGAGGAGGTTTTACCCATTAATTTCATCATTTTTGTCAAACAAAATAAAAATTAATAGTTGGTTTGTCTTTAGCCATACAAATAATAGCACTTACTCCGATGTGGAGGATACTATTATATTATACCAATTGTTGGAACCACCGATCGCCGACTCTATGAAATTATCGATTCGGAATCATAGTCACAAAAATGCAGCGGATAGAATTGTACCTTTATTCACCGTAATAGGTGAAGACGAACCGATTCTAAGGTTAGAAGCTGCGATCGAAGGATGAGCCTCGAACCTCACGGTCTTACGCCGTATTCCTATCCCTTTCCCTTGGACGTCGAGTGATCGACGATCCTCCAAGGAATCGAATCCGCCTCTCTCGACCTCACGTATTTTTCACACGTGGAGGCTGCGATGTTAGGAGTTTATTTATAGGCTACAACAGGGACCCTAAGGAGGAATTAGGGTTGGGCCTCTGATGGGCCTAAATATCCCGTGTTCGATCCGAACACTTTACTTAAGCCCATCAATTATAACTCAGTCCACTAAAGAGTTATAATTGAATTGCCGTCCTAATCCCATATTATAATATGGGCTCTTTTATTATGTGTACGTTTATTTCTCCGTGTTTAAGATATCGAATGTCCATAAATTAATTAAATTATTGACAACTTAATTAATTTATATCTAATTCCAAGAGTAGTACCACTCATCTTTATTATTATGTCGGATTAAATCCACTGCGGGGGTTTACATAATAATCTTTATGAGCTCCTCAAGGGGACATCATCATCCTAAATAATTAGGACACGGATTCCTTCTACAATCAACAAAGACACCATATAAACAAGTGATATCTCCCAATTCACCGAGCCTATTGATTTAATAAATCTCATCCATTGGCAAATCAAAGAAACATACACCGAGTACACGTGCCCGTTATTATATAGGGATTAAGAAGACGTACATCCATAACAACAGAGGTCTTGTTCTTTTATATAGTCGTACAAATTGAACAACCTCATATGGTCACTCGCTCAATACATACAAAATGTACTAGTGTAACTTTATAGTCAAGATAGACTAATACCAAATTACACTACAACGGTTCCAATGGTTTGTCCAAATTCATCTTGGTTGTGAGCTATTATTTATAATCTATAAGGAACTGATAGCATGATCTTACGTGTGACACCACACACCATGTTATCTACGGTATAGATTAATCTGGACAAAATAATGATATATATAACAATCATAAACAATAAGTATTTTGATCATAATGAATCTCATATTAAAAGGATGTTCATACTCAAAAGATGTTCATACAAAAGCTAGGCTTATAATATACATCCTAACAATTTCCACCAAGGTATGATCATTTTTTTGCATTTATCCTATTCGTTTAGGTTAAAGATGGTGTACCTTATGCCTTTTCATATTGAGTTTCACATAAATGTTCAGTTAAAAGGTAGATCTATGGGGATCCTTTTTAACATCAAAACCAAACAATGCATTACTTTTAATGGTAGTCCGTGTAAAAGTTCGTACCTATGATTTTACTCCAAGGAACAAAAATCTTAGTGCTACAAATCAAGTAGAATGAACTTTTATTAATCGGAATTTCAAATAAAGATCTCTTACATATAAAGGGATTGCCCCTAAATTTTATCCATGGCTTATTAGTTACAATTAATGTTATATTCTACCAAGTACCAACTTATCTACATGTATTGAAGAAGCAAATTGGTGCTCTTGCTTTGCACACAGTGATGAGATATCTTATTTTTTCGAAGATAAAAAGAATGGTGTGGTTGAACTAAATGGGGCTCTTTATGGTGCCTTTGGCTCACATTTTGAGGTACATTTCGATGGTTTTAGCCCGATAAAACATTTCAATATGAGATTTTAATGGTTTTATATGTGTACTCTACGATCTTAAATAAGTAATACTGAAGATATAAGGTGAGCGTATAGATAAGAAGTATATGCTTCATTCACATTCAATTCTTCAAATATGCATTAGGGACAAGAGACAGATTTTCTCAACTGTATACGACTCTTATAAAAAGATTTATATACTCCATTGAAGATCTATGAGTTAACATGTACTAATGCAACAATCCACCATAAAACATTAATTAAAAATAGGTTGGCCTTTTGCCATATTGTACTGTTTATTTGGGTATGCTCTTGTTGTCCTTTTATTTCTAAATATTTGATTGAAATGATTGTTGAAGATGTTCTCTAGTAATGAGATTATGCTTCTGCGTCTTCACATGGTGTAGGATCAATATTAGAAACTTATCATATTCTCTGATAAATCATTCTTTTAAAAACATGAAATATAGGGTTGACAATGGGATTATCTCTTTTTTTTTCTTCGGGGTGTGTGTAAACCAAACCCTAAATACTGAAAATGCACTGCCACACTCTACACTAATACTAGTTGTATGAAGACTTGAATGCTCTTTCAAATCACACTATACAGCGATATATTGATTTAAATGCTCTTTCATATCAACATATCAATAATTTACAATGGAGATACAAGTCTCCTTTCTTGACCGGAGGGTAAGAGTTATCTTATTTTTCACATAGACTCACGTTCAAGATGTTCTCTAAAAAAATTTTATTCCCTCAAAGAAAATCAAATGCTATTGTTGGAGTTAGAAACTCAAACAATGCGGTGATATAAAAGTCTTCTCCTGTGAGTCCCTCTCATATTATTACTTTTCGAAAAGGTTTATGAGATGTATTCCAATCTGCAGTGTCAAGTGCAAGGAGTCTGATCGATTCTTGTAAGCCATGGGTAGCGCATAGACCTCTTGGACGACATTACTTCCAATCTTGCGGTAGATCAAGAAATCTTATCCCGAAGACCTCGAAGCTCCGACGAAGGCAACAAAGGTTTGATTTTCTTTTTTTTTTTTTTGTGTTGTTTTATCTCTTTATTTATATTAATTTTTTTTTCTTTTGTTTCGGTTTAGATAAAGAAATCTCCAATCTTGAATTCAACAAGGTATATTTATATATGAGTCAAATTAATCAAACAAATCAACCCCTTTCTCCCTTTTTCACATATGTTTCTCTTGTTTGAGAGAAACCATATTTGTGGTACTGTTGTTCATCAATAAATTTCACACCCCATCTCGCACGCTAAGACATATGCCAATGTAGTAGATTTTTTTCTGTTCACAATTTTCTCTTCTTTTTTTTTTTGTCTATATTTACTTAATCTTTGAGTTAAATATAAAATTTTTAAATATGCAACTTGTTGCATTACAACATTAAATTTGTATTAATAAAAATAAGTTACGTAATTTAGTAAAATAAATTATAGATATAATACGGCCGATAGAGTCGTGTGATTTTTTATGCTCCTAATGTTTTGGGGCACACCGATAATTATATACCTGCTAATCCGATATCCATTTTTGCGGTGACCTTGAATATACTAAATTTAAGGTCAAAATGAAAAAAATTGGCTAAGTAAGAGGACATCAAACTTGATCTTCTCCGTCTTGAATTGGTCAACGTGAAAAGTGAAGGATTGTTGGTGGCCGAGGAGTTAAGAAAGAGGCTGGAGGTACATATCGGGGCCTATTTAATTAAAATTTTGCTAACCTATCACTTAGATCGTGTTAATAAATTCTTAGTATGTGATGGGGGTGGGGGTGGGGGCGTATTGTGTGTGTGTATACAAGAACTTGCATGTGAATATGTTGAGCTCAGTTCATTGGTGTACTTGTTTCTATTTAGCTAATGTGAATCTGGGAGAATAAATCCTTGCTATCTTTAATGTTGTGCATTCTTGTATTAAATGATGTGGTAGCAGCAATTATGATGTTGATTTTACCATTCTTTCCTTATTTCATTTTAATCTTTTTATGTCAAATGTTTCTATTGTTCTGTGTTTGGCTAGAACTTTCAATTTATTTATATTCTACCAATTATATTTCCATTTATTGTAAATAAATATTTCATAATGCAAACTATGACGATGTGGGAGCATATTCTCCTATTATGAACTTGCATTTGACTTTCTATGATTATTTTGGTAGACTACAAGAATTGAAGGTCGGTTGATGGAGTTGGATATCAAACTCGGGATTGAGGTATGATGATTATTATTGAAGTTCTTATGTCCTAGATTATTATTATAAATTATTTTTTTATTTCATATTTTAGCAATTGATTCGCCACGTCAATCTGATGAAAGAGATGGTGGGGGCGCCGAAAATAGAGAAGGTTGAGTGTGGAAATAATGAACAATTTTATATTTTTGTTAAGACAATTTTATGTTTATGTTTATGTTTTGTATTATTTATTTTATTTCCTTGTATCTTATTTAGTTTATTACCCCTGTGATGAAAACTTGATTGTTGATGGTTAAATGTTCTAGTATTGTGATTGAATTATGTACTCATACTTTTTAATTTCATGATCATAAGTGATAAATACTCCCTACTGATTTGCAGCAATTATAGGATTTTTGGGAGACCTCAAGATAACACATAACTAGTAGTTTATCATCCTCGGATGTGAAAGAAAATCCACTCTTTGAATGACTCTTGGAAAGTGATACATGATATTTCAACTATTTAATAATACAATTACAAATTAACACATAATCGTAGTATTTCAAATGTTCACAAATTGATTGGCACAGGATTTGCTTTTGAAGGGGAGCTTGCTGCTGCCCTAATTGGACTGGAAACGATCATAGTCGTCATATAATATAAATATATTATATTGATTACAAATTTACAATTATCTAAGTGACTGTTTTCTAAATAATGCGAACTGCTACACAATCTTCCAGATGTACAATTCCGAGAGAGTCTGGTTTTCTTCTCAAGGAGTCCCAACTGTTGGTAAGTTTTTATGACAAGTAGCTAGGTTGGTGCTTCAGGCTTTATCTGCAACACACATGGCCTTGTAAGTCCTTTTTCTCTCTCCATGACTTATCACTTCATTCAAGTTTATCTCTGATTCTCTGCAACCTATATGACCTTTCCACCACCACTTATGCATGTCTTCTCCTATTATATCAAATTTGCTTATTAATCACCTAAAATAATATAATAAACTAAAACAAATAACTCCCTCTAATAAAGGTAAATAAGTAATAAAATATAAATTCCACAATTCTACCTACTTTACATTTTTCATTCTTTAATTTTTTAACCTCTTCAATATATATTACTACTAGATGAGCTCCCGCGTATTAATTACACGGTATTTTCGTTAAATAAATTTTACCATGTAATATATTATATATATAATATTTTCAAATAATAATATATATATTAAAAAATTGTATATGTATAAAAAAATTGTAATTATAATATTAAATTTAAATAATGGTAATATTAATTGTATGACAATTCATGCTAGGCATAAGAATTATTATAATTATGTGAAAGAATTTACAATAAGATTTGTTTCAAATTTATTTTACAATTAATAATAAAAAAAGAGACGATTAATAGAATTTTTTTATATAATTGATGCATAAATATTGCTCGAATAATATATATATATATATATATCGTATATTTATAATAAATATCATATATGATTATATTAAGTTTTTTTTTATAAAAGTTGATACAACCACAATTTTTCTTACATACATTTATAGGCTTAAGTTAAATATAATTTTATGTTTACAAATTGTCATATGATAACACTTTTTAGATATAAAATAGATATTTAAAATATTTAAAGATTTATATATTAACTTATTTATTAAAAAATATACATATTGTGCAAGAGGTCTAAGGTTTAAACCTCCTTAGAAACATATTTTTTAATTAATTCCTATATTAAAATGTCACATAGATGTCATATATTAATTATAAATCAATAAGAAAATGACACATAGATTATTAACATATATATGCATTTAATAAGAATGTGACACCTCATTCAAATTAACCTCATGACTACACCTAAGCAAAAACAAACTCCCTATTAGTAATATAGGGACTAGATATTAAAAAAATCAATATCCTATATAATAAGCACCGAGATTACAAAAAAAAAAAAAAAAAAATTGCATTGTTTAGAGATATAATTTTTATTTATTTATAAATTTAAATTAAATTGTATTATACTAAAATTATATTATTTTATTATTTTTAATTCAATTTTTTTACACTTTTTTAAAAAAATTTATTTCATTTGTTTAATTTAACTATCTAATAATCTTTAAATAATTATTATATATATATATAATAATTATATATATATATATTACATTATAGATTATAAATAAATAATTATATTCTTTTAAAATCGTATATGTCCTAAAAATTCATTTTTAAACAAATACTACTTTCTATTTAAATAAGTACTACTTTTCATTTAAACAAACAATACTATTTATTTAAAAAAGTTATACTTTTAATTTAAACAAGTACTACTTTTCATTTAAACAAGTACTACTTTTCATGATTTAAACAAGTACTACTTTTATATTTAAACAAGTACTAATTTTCTATTTAAACAAGTGCTACTTTTCATTTAAACAAGTACTACTTTTCATTTAAACAAGTAATACTTTTCTATTTAAATAAGTAATACTTTTCTATTTAAACAAGTAATACCTTTCATTTAAACAAGTACTTAACTCATTCACTAAAAATACTTAATTTTTAGTCCAATTTTATTAAGAAAGTTTTGGACCTTATGTTATTTAATTGCTAGGAATATGTAAAGCAGTGTGTTGATGTTTTAACAGACTAGATTTTAGCACGTGCGTTGCACGTTATTTTCATTATAAGCGGTGATAGGTAATATATTTTTATCAAAATCGTATATTTAGGTGTTGTACTACGGAGGGGTGATGAAGCAAAAAAAAAAAAGTAAAGAGTATTAGTTGTTTCAGGTAAATAGTCTTAATTATTTTATTACGAGTATTTGTTATTTCAAGCGTCCCTCCAAAGCTTAACATTTCATTTTTATTTTAAGTTGTGACCTCACATTTAAAATGAAATATTTAACATTTTTATTTTTTGTGGCCCAATAACGAGAAGAGTGTCCCAGTTATCACCGCATCCCTTTGGTGGCGACTCGTCTTCGCGGACGGACCTTGTCTTGGTGGCAACGGCCGAAAGTAGGGGTATAAGTGAGTCGAGCCAGCTCACGAGCTACTCGTGCTCGACTCGAAAAAGATCGAAATTGAGAGTCGAGTTTCGAACTACTCGAGTAGCTATCGAGCTCGAGCTCACGAGATACTCGGCCGAAAGGCTCGCAAGCTTTATCGAGCTTGTACTATACTTACAATTTTGTCATTTATTTTATTAATTAAATATATTTATATTATTAATATATAAATATGTAAATTAAAATAACAAAAAAAGGTTATCGAGTTGAGCTCGAGTTGAGCTTAGTTTATCGAGCTTCTTAGCGAGTCGAGCTCGAGCCGAGTATTGCAATCGAGTCGAGTTTCAAGCTCGGCACAACTCGACTCGACTTGACTCATTTACACCCCTGGCCGAAAGTGACTCGCTATCGCTATGGTAAGCCTCGGGTCGATTCTTGGTCTAAATTTCTAAAACACGTGAAACGTGAATTCTTACTAATTTATTATGAGAGTGTGTTGCATCAACCACGCATACTTATACGAGATACGCAAGGAGCAAGAAACGGATGGTGCGAGAGGCCGAAGACGGAGTGCGAAGAGGCGGCGACGGGACGAAGAGGCGGCGAATGAGAGACCGATCATTTGGGGTAGTCCTGTTACTTTTAGGTCGGTGTGAGGCGAGGACATCACATCGCTTGTAAGACGGCTAAGGCGAGTGCAAAGGAGTGGTGAAGGGAGAGAAAACAATGATTTTCATTTGTGGAGTGACAACTAAACAAATGGAATGTAAAACAAAATTGTAGGGACAAAATATACCAAACAAAATATTAAAGGGGTAAAAAGGTCCAAAAATGATTTACAACTCTAAGTCACTTTTTAATATATTATAGATTATTTGTAAGAAATATTTTATATAAGTACTACGGTAATTTTGGCCCATCGGTATTAGGTAAATAGGTTGGACACTCCTAGATTTTAATTAAATAGGCCTCGATATACTTAGTAATTTTGGCCCATTATTATTAGGCAAATAGGTTGGACACTCTAGGTTAAGAATCTCTTCCAAAATGAGTCTCACACTAATATTAGTTATTATTTGTTAGTAGTTAGTTGACCAAGGCATTAAACACTCCTAGATTTCTCTAAATCATCTTATAACTCTATAATTTATTTCTAAAGGGAATCAAACTTGAGTCTCACACTAATTTGTCACTGATTACTTTTAAAGTTCGTTTATTATTCCCCCGTCTAATTTTAATTAAGTAAATAGATTGGACACAAATTTTAAAAATATATTACTCCTTTCGTCCCATGAAGTTATGCACACTTTTGAAACACGAAAACTAAGAAAAATAATTTTGTTGACTTTTATGAGAATAAAAGATAAGAGAGAGAATAAAGTGTAAGGATATTTTGGGTGATTTAATAAGATAAAGTAGGAGAAAGAATAAAGTAGAGTAGAATAAGAGTGATATTTTTAAAATTTAAATGATATTGTGAGGGTATTAACATGAGTCATTTACATATAGGTTCGGAAAAGGTAGGCTAATTACAAATATGTTCAAAAAATTTGCACGAAGCATAAAAATATTTGAGCAGAGATGCACAAAAATATTTGCACATGAACCTATTTTTAATTTTTAATTTTTTTGAACTTATTTGTAATTTTTGTATTAATATTGTGTGATGTTTCATTTTTAGAAGTGTGTAGAACTTGTTGAGACGGGTCGAAAAGGAAAGTGTGCATAACTTTTTGAGACGGAGGGAGTTGTTGTTTATGTATAAAGTAGATGAGTGGAGTAAAAGTAAATATATTGTTGTAAAGTCATTAATAGGAGAGATAAAATAATGTATGACTCAAATGACAAATGGTGTAAATAAATATATGTTGTGAGGGTAGAAATAAATTAAAAAAATTTCATTTTGGAATGACATATTAAAATTCGACAGACCAAAAATGTATATTGACTAATTAAAATTGGACGGAAGGAGTATTATTGATTGAAAGGATAGGGAAAAGTAGAGTCATCCAAAATGGGTTAGGCCCGTTGGGCCACCCGCCCGCCATGCTCAAAATGAGGGTTGGGTTGAATTTTTTTTTAGCCCGTTTGGAAGCGAGGCCTATATGGGCTGGCCCGTTTGGGCCGCGGGCTTTGACGAGGTTGGGGGTGGGCTTTGGCGGGCCGGCCCGCCTAATTTTTTTTTAATTTTTATTTATTGTTTTAATATTTTTATATACAATATTAACAATTGTAATATCATTTTTAAGGATATTTTGTAAAGTTTATATTTATAGATGATAAAATTAATTTGTAGGAGACTATATTTTTTAGTTATTATGGTTAATGAATTATAAACTTTAATTTGTAAGAAGTTATTTTGTAATAAATGAGCGATGAACTTTATTTGTGAGATAAATATTATTTTTATTTTTTTAGTGATAATCACCAACATAAATTATTTGATTATATTTGATTGTGATAAATTTAATGTATTAAAGCTTTAAAATTATTATTTTTAAAATTTAAAAGAATAAAAAAATATAAAAAATTAATGTGGGCTAGCCCGCCTAAACCCTTCGGCCCACCAATAAGTGGGTTGGGTTGGGGTTTCTGACCCGCCATATTTTTGGCTCGCCCCGCCCCACCCCGCCAGCCCGTTTCGGCGGCTCTAGGGAAAAGTATCTCTCAATTTTAGTTTTTTTATTATTAGAATAAAATATATTTTAGTTGTTTAATTTAATTCAACTTTGATTTCAATTTCTCTATTTTTAACATTTTGAAACTAATTCTTTAATTACATATTTTTTTGATTTTGATTCCTCTTACCACATATAAACATTAGGTTACAGGAGATGTGAAATTTTCTACTCCCTCCGTCCGGAGTTATCTTCACATGTGAAGAGACACGTTTATTAAAAACACTTAAATTAGTGTAGGAGAGGGAATAAAGTGTAAGGATATTTTGGGTGGTTGTATGAGATAAAGTGTAGGAGGGAGAATAAACTAAGAGAGATATTTTTTAAATTTAAATGGTATTGTGAGAGTGTAGTTTATGGATGGTATTCCATTTTAGGGGTGTAAAGTTAATTATGGGACGTCCGAAAAAGAAAGTGTGAAGTTAATTGCGGGACGGAGGGCTTAGTCCACTGGCCACCAAGTTCCTCACTTTAGTGGGAGACTCGGGTTCGATTCGAATTTGGAGTTGGAGGTATAAGGAGACTTGGAGAATTTGGAATTGTAAGGAGACTTGGTGAACTAATTTCTAACCACTAACAACTAACATTTATCGATAAAAAATTGCGGGACGAGAGGGAGTAATTTTATTTTTAAAAATAATATATTAAGTCGGAAAATAAAAAATAATTTTAAGAAGATAATAAAGCTAGAAAATTGAAAATTAATACAATCAACTAAATCTTTAGAAATTAAAAACAAAATAAAGTTTAAGAAAATTTAATAAAATCTGATTTGTAAAAAAAAAAAAATCTTCAAAACAATTAAATTAAAAAAATTAATTAATAAAATAAATATCTTCAAATCTGAAAAAAGCTGAAAAAATCTGAAAAATATTAAATCTATCAACTAAATCTTAAAAAATTAAAAAATCTGAAAAATATTATAAAATTAACAAAATCTTCAAAATAATTTAATTAAAAATTAATTAAATCTTGAAAAATTATGTCTTTTTTTTAATTGATTAATATTAATTTATTATTATTTAAGATTTAGTTTATTTTTAATATTTTTTAGAGTTAAAAGATTATTTATAAGATATTTAAAGATACTTCTTTCAAAATTTTATATAGCTTTAATTGATTTTTGAAGACTTTTATATTTTTAATTTAATTAATTTTTTTAATATTTTTTCATATTTTAATTAAAAACATAGATTTAATTTTTTAAATTAATTATTTTTGAAGATTTAGTTGATTAGTCTTTAATTGTTTCTTAAAGATTTTTTTAATTTTCAGATTTAATTTACTTTTTCTTAAAAATTAAATTAATGGAAAATGTCACATCATTTGTAACCTAAAGGTTACCTGTGATAGCAGGTAAAGAGACTAAAATTAAAAGAAATATGAAGTTAGAGGACTAATTTCAAAATGAAAAATATAAGGGGACTGAAACTAAAATTGAGTAACTAAAAATAATAATTTCCCCTTATTAAAATTGATTTAGTTTCCTTTTGACCTCTTGAAAATTAAAGGTCCACGATCTCATTTTCAATTTTAGATGGATTTTGCATATCATGTCTCATGTGGTATTTTTAATACCACTTCGTCAAATTAAGATATAATGATATTATTATTATTATTGTTTGATAAGATATTTTTGAAATTACATAAATTTTTATAAATTATTTGGCAGAAGATATAATTCATGAAAAACATTAAAAATACTATTTTATTATTTTTATAAATTAGGAAAAATACATATACCCTACCCAAATATGAAAAGACTATCATCATCTTCATTACAACTATTAAGAAAAACTCATATACCCTACCCAAATATGAAAAGACTATCATCATCTTCATTACAACTATTAAGAAAAACTTTTACAATTTAATGACGTGCTAAATATAGAATCACGAACAACCAATTCTAAATCATAATTAAGGAGAAATTAATTTTAGAAAACTAAAATTGAAACATTATAAATAATCGTCTATTAGATTTTTATTTTTTTATCGATAAATATTCGTTCCCACGAGGAATCAAACCCAAGTTTCCCACTAAAATAAGGAACTAGTTGCAGGTGGGCTAAGCCACTGATTTAATTGTTTATTAGATATATATTTTATCAAAGGGTCATTTACATATAAATTCAAAAATTTGGAACATAATCACAAAAAATATTTGAATAGACACATAAAAATATTTGAACATGAACCTATTTATAATTTTAAATTTTTTTAACCTATTTATAATTTTTGGTTTCGTACGATGGAAAATAAACAATATTTATAGCAAGATAATAATGTGTTTCATCTCTACCTCTACAGTGATAATAATTAAATAAATGTAAATCTCAGTAATCAATGTTTAGTAATTTTTTAGGGACATTAGCTTCAATAAACCTTTCCTCCTTAAATTTTGGTTTAATGATCATTTTGACTTCAACAAAAAACTTAAGACGTTACTAAAAAAATTAGTAATCTCGATGATGATTATTAATTTTAATATTCCAAAATTCACATAACATTGAATTCTGAAAATAACATTTATTACTTTGATAATCTGTATGATCCAATTGTTATAATCTGTTCTTGACCTTTTTTTTTTTTTTTTTTTTTTAATAATCTGTCCTTGACTTCACTATAAATTGAGTAGTTATCGTGTACAAATCCACAAGATAAAAAAAAAAAAAAAAGAAGCAAAATACACCAGAATTCTTTTAATATAAATTAAAGATATCATATGGCAAATATTATTACAACCTTGTTCATTCTCTTCTCCATAATTGCAATTTCAGGTAACACTAATTTTTCCAATTCATTTATCACTCTTATATTTCTTAAGGTTTATTAATTAATTTATTTGTATTCTTTTTTAAAATGTACATTAATATTCTTTAATTCAAGAATATATCTTGTGTGAGACCGTCTCACATGATCTCATTTTCTCGAGACAGATTCAATTTTTAATTAAAAATTTATCACTTTTATTCTTAATTGTATCACTTTTTAACAAATGTATGTAAAATGTATTTTTAAGTCAAATTGAAAAGTGATACACTTTGTATTAAATAAAAGGATTTTTATCAGTCCAAATCCTAAAAGATATATCAAATTTTCAATTCGGGACCTCAAAGATCAAATTTATCAATTCGGGACCTCAAAGAATTTTAACTATCATTACAAGACATCTTTTATTAAGGGATTTTACCGATCCAAGCTCACGAAACATAAGTTAATTATCAAAAGATAAAATTTATTAATCTTATAATGATAGTTAAAATTCTTTGATTCTGGATTAATAAGTTTTATCTTTCGGACCCCAAATTGATAATTGATCAATCTTTTAGGGGTTAGACCGATAAAAATCCTAAATAAAATTGTACAATTTTACAAAAAAAATGTATGTAAAGCTGTATCATTTTAAGATAAAAATTGAAAAGTGATACACTTTATAAATTTTAATAATTATTAAAAAGTGATAATGATTTTAAAACCATCTCGTGAATTGATATCAATGAGACGATCTCACACAATTTTTTGTCTTAACCCAATCAAAAGGTTGATATGGAAGCCTATGGATTTTCGTCCATTATGATATATATGGATTATAAATAATTTGTGATGAAATTGAAATTCATAATTTGACCAATTTTGACAAGTAGTGTAACCGTTTGAGTCATCATTTATCCAATTAATTAATATTAAATTTTAAAAATATATATTTAGATGTTCAAATGAGTGTGGAAGCGGGTATATGCGAAGGAGGGCTGGGATTGACTTGCACGACAGATGATTTTTGCAACCTCAATTGCCAAGTGATGTATCCAGGCAAAAACACTAGAGGAGTTTGTCAAAGACCCCTAAAATACAACCCGTCTGCTATTGTACTTATGATTGTTAATTGTTAAATTATTATATTTGATATAATATTATTGAATAAAAATAATAACAACGGTAATGTTCAATTTTCATATTTATTTTTAAATTTAATGAAATTATAATTCTCTAACATTTTCTTGTCAACTCAAGCTAACAATATAATTATAGATATGTTGATGAGAAAGGACCCGGGCTACTAGACGAATCAGAGGCCCAAGAGTTAACCCAGTAACTTTGATGAGAATTTATTTGTATTCAACTATTTTTCATTTTCGGTCCAGTAACTTCTAATTTTTTTACCAAGTATTGTTAGTTAATTTCTGTTTAGGCCAATAAGTTGGGTTTGGTTTTTTTTTTTATCGGTAAATGTTAGTTGTTAGTGGTTAGAAATTAGTTCACCAAGTCTCCTTACAATTCCAAATTCTCCAAGCCTCTTTATACCTCCCACTCCAATTCTTTCCCAAAAGGAATCGAACCCGAGTCTCCCACTTAATTGAGGAGCCGGTGGCCAAGTGGGCTAAGCCCCTTGGTTGTTGGGTTTGGTTGTTAGAGTTGGTTAGTTAGTTCTTTAAATACCATATGTACTGAAATTAATCAAAAAATACCAATTACTTCTTAGCAAGATTCTTTGTAACTTTCGATTTTGCTTGTCGACACGAATCGGGCGTCGAAAATATTAATTGTAAAATCACGGTTCTCATCATTGGTGCTCTCAATGAGAGGATTCCAACGAGAATTGCGATTGAATTTGGAGATATAAGTAAGCATCGAGTTGATGCGATTGTAGACCCCATGGATCAAATGTGATTCCATGGATCGAATTGAACGTATGCTAAAATTATGGCTCCGATGATAATCTAAGAAAGGCGGGCAGCTATTAAAGAATAAGAAATCAAAGGAAGCCGGCGAGGACGAAGAGATCAAAATACAGTTCCACCAAGAAGATTTTGAGCAAGAGGAAGAGGAAGAGGACTTTCCATATCCTATAGTTCTTGATTTTGATTCTCCCCACTAAGTAATGAAAACTAACACAACCACAATTACACAACTAGAATGATATGAATTTAGACATTAAAACAACTTGTAGACCTGCTATATAAATTTTTTTCAAACATCATAAAATTATCATGTACTCAAAACATAATATGTTCTTATTCACGCTAGAATCCAACATACCAACAATCTACAAAACTCGCACACTAACCCACCAAGTACATGCTTGTTTATAATTCAATAAGGTACATATCCAAAATAGATGTGATGCACAATAGTAGAAGCAAATAGCGACGATCCTACCCAACAGGCCGTCATCTATGTACACCGCTACTCAAAATCCTGCAAGAGCGCCACGACTTGTCCAAGAACCTCATCAATACTCACCAAGATTACCTACAATGCATAAATTGGGTGAGATATAAATTTCGATAAGCAAAAATTATGTATGATGTGATGTTTAGTTCGAAAACCTCCCAATGCACAAAACACTCTCTTTAAAATTATCAATTAATTTATGAAACACTCGTTAGGGTCCCTTACTCACTACTATGCACCGGCACACGAGCATTAAGTTCAACACAAATATATATTCAAGTGGCCACTATATGTATGACCTCGACGTGAGGCCCATCCTCTTGTGGCCATCGAAGGTCCCCCTATCGCGCCCCTCATGATCACCAAGAAGTAATCCCTCCACGCCGATCCATCTTGGTGAGGATCCCACCCTCTAACGGCCTAGCGAGACCCATCACCAAACCTGACCCATTGTCCGTTCGAAGTCCCCTACGAAAAAAATATGCACACACCATAGCATATGAGACGGTGGCCTACTCTAGGTAGCATATGTCGATTCTCCTGGTCGTCTTAACTCCTAGGTCGCCCTGTCGTCCTCGGTGCATAATCGGTAGTCAAACACACCATTTGATAAAAAATATTTTCATGTTAATGCATGATATGTTTGATGCAATGTAACATATACACAGTGTAGAATCACATGCTCAAACACCTTTTCCATTTCTCGCAATAATCATAGATATCACAAATACATTTCACGATAATCATTGAACTCACGAGGTTCATTCTACAACAATTGAACTCACAGGTTCAATTCACAATAATAAATAAACTAACGAGTTCAATTCACAATAATAATCGAACTCACAAGTTCATTTCACGGTAATTGAACTCGCATATTTAATCCATATCAAATATTGAGCGCATAGGCTCTTTCACAATAACTATTGAATATCAATCAAATATCACAATTAACGTAATATTCACATATCACCAATTAAGCATAAATAATTCACAAAAATATTATATTTATGCATTGTAGGTGCAAATAAATTTCTACTTACCTCGAGTCCACAAAGCATTAATAAATTAAACCCTTAATTCCCTTAAAGCCTCACTAGCAAATAAGAATAACTATTAATGATTTGAGGATAGGATTTTGTTCTACTCATTACGAGCTTCAAAACGGTATAAAATTTGTTGGTTGACGGAAATCAAATATTTATCAAAATATTTCGAATTTTGCAATATTCAACCCTCTCTTTCTTTCTCTCTCTCTTCTCTCTCTCTCTTTCTCTCCAACGTACTTTCTCGCACCTTTCTCTCCGACTTTCTAATTGATATGGGTGAATATGTGCTTATCACCTCCCACTGCCTTAATTAGCTTCCTTGGTAAGTTTTCAATTTTTGTTTTTATTATTATTATATTAGTAAAAATCATATATATATATATATATATGCTATTTTTTTATTCATTTTTCTTAATTCCCATTTACTGCTACTTACCAAAAGATTTACATTTTTATACCACCATTATCAAATAATTTGTATGAGTACTCATCACTAAACATGTAAAGACATGTATAATTAATTCAGTATTTAAAAGTACAATAAAATCATGCAAGATAAAATAGTTTAAGATCACAAATAGCACATAAATAATTAAAATGCACTCAATGTATAAAATATATTGGCCAAATTTTTATGATCATTCGATGTTTTTTGATTTTGGGTTCGATATGATCTTCGAAACTGAGAATTTAGGGGATCCGTTCGATCCGCGTCATCCACACGTTTTGGAGAACCTATTTTGGTAGCTATGTTCTCTCCTCCACCCAAGAAATCCACCATCCCAATTATCTTGGTGTCAAGAAAGATGTCAAGCTATACAGAATAAAAACATTTGAAACCATCTCCGTCAGTCAACCTCTTCTCCAACAGATTCTTGAACCTGCTCAATGGATGTATACAATCAATCCACATTTCGATTTTGTTGGCTGAGAATCGATGACTTTTGCTCACCGGAATCCCTCCTGGGAAAAGAAGTAACAGAGGAGAGGAGGGCGATGATGTTCAGCCTGTTTATGTTAGGAAGTTTCCTCAAAAGTCGATATTAACGGCTGATGAAAAGATATTTTACGCAGATAAGGTCTTTGATCCGGGAATAATGAATTTGGGTTCTTTTAACGGAGGTTTCTACGTTGTCGGCGTAGTTTCGGTGTTTACTATAGACCGATGCCATATTAATTTTGTTCTTCAACCCCCGTATTCAATGGCGGTGTGGTCAATTAGATTTTTGCGTATCATTGGCAAATTCCTATAGGTGGTTCGGATTCAGTTGACGGGTTTTCTAAGGGAAGAGCAGCTGCTGTCATTTTGCAGATGGGTATAGATGAAGTTGAATACACGGTTGCAAAAGTATTCTTGAGAAATATTCTGATTCGGAAGTTGTTTGTTTCAATTTTATATGACTTTAAACCATCGCATAACAACTTCACATGGGGTTTCATTACTAGTTCATTTCAGCTTTTGCAGGATCTATTTTCCTTCCAGTATTTATACTTGTTGCTGTTAGTAACTACCAAAGAATTGACCAAGAATCGTCGTTATGATAATTGGGGTTAATTTGTGTGAGAGAAAAATAGAATCAGTAGAGGTTTTGGGTCCATTCCATTTGATTTGAAGGGTTCTTCAATACAAGCTTTTAAAGCTTTTCATGGCATTGTGCTTGAAGGAAGGAAGATATACATCTTCAAATTTGGATGCTCAGGTGGTATTGTACATGAAAAGCAGCAACATAGAGTAATTCATAAAGTTGTGACTACTGCTCCAAAAATATCATCGAATTGAGCATCAAGCGATCTATGATTCCGAATTATAATGATCAGTCAACATCTTGCGATTTTTTTGGATTATGGTTCATTTTTGATAGAGGAAAATCATGTGTTCTTCACTTGGTTTTATAATTGAGTGGCGTGGGGAATTTACGAGAAAAGAGAAATCGATTTTCAGAGTTTATCCTTGAGGACAAGGACGATCTTTATGGGGCCGGGAATGATGAGAACGAACCCGGCTACTAAACGAATCAGAGGCCTGAGTTAACCCAGTGACTTTTATGAGAATTTATTTTGTATTCAGTTATTTTCCATTTTGGTCCAGTAACTTCTAGTTTTTTTAAATGTAAGTATTGTTAGTTAATTTCTGTTTTAGGCCAATAAGTTGGGTTTGATTGTTAGAGTCGGTTAGTTAGTTTTTAAATACCTAATGTATTGGTTTATTCAAGGAATTAATCGAAAATACTAATTACTTCTTAGCAAGATTTCTTACAACTTTCAATTTTGCTTGGCGACTTGAGTCGGGACGTTGAAATTATTGATCGTAAAATTGCGGTGCTCATCATTGGTACTCTTGTTGAGAGGATTCCAAATGAGAACTGCGATTGAATTTTGTGGGTTATGAGTAGAGCCGACAATTTGGGCCCGGCCCGCCCGCATATTTACATAGCCGGGCCGAGATAATTATAGGCCCGAAAATCGGGCTATTTTGGCCCGACGGGCCATGGGTCAGCCCGTTGGCCCGTGAATTTTTAGTTTTTTTATATTTCAGGGTATAAATAAATCGGTGTTAATATATGAAATCAATATTAAGTTAGTAACTAATATTGGAGAAGGCGGATCGCCGACAAAGCGGCAACCATAGCTTGGAAACTTCTCAAACGGAGAATGGCAACGGTAGAGAACCTAGAAAAGAGAGGGGTAAAGTTCGATGACGAGGGTAAAAAATGCAAACTTTGTAAGGAGGAAGACGAATCCACGGCTCATCTCTTCTTTCAATGTAAGTTTGCAATCTCTATCACAGTCGAAATATCTTGGTAATTTGGGTGTATCAGGAGTCTTTGCATATAGATCCGTAAATTCATTTTTGCAATTTTAGGAATACTTGGGTGATTAAAAAAAAAAAAAAAAAAGGATTGCTTTGCATCAATTTGGATTGGAGTCGTTTGGAACATTTGGTTTACGAGGAATGAGTTAGTCTTCAATAATGATGTTGTCAATCTAGATAGGGTGATAAACTTCATTAAAGTGAAGGTGTGGAATTGGATTTGTAGTAGAGATGATACTTTGTCAAGATGCAATATTAGAATGTGGCTAAATAATCCTGGTGTTGCATTAGCGATTTGTAAACCTCTATTGTAATTCGGGTTGAGTACCCCTTGTACTCTTACAATGATATTGCTTTTACCGTTCAAAAAAAAAAAAAAGTTAGTAACTAATAGTTATAATTTATATGAGAATGTGTTGTTTGGTTAATATGAAAGACATGAAATGCGATCATATTTCATGGCGAACAAATTTTGAGAAAATTATGAAAAATCTTTATTCGTCTAAATTTGTTAAATATTGTTAGTGGCATTTGATAAACTAACATATATGTTCTGTATAAACTGGATTTTGACCTCACGAATATTTTTTGCTTGAACATTTTAGTTTAATAAAATTTTCAACTTTTTGATCAAAATTTTTATAATTTATAATATTTTCAAATTATGAAAGTGAACCCTATCACGTCAACATTCAATTGAGTTATTGATACTTCTATTTGGACTTATAAATTGTTGAAAAATGTATTTTCATAGCTAATTTGTGCAGAGACTACAGCCGATCAATATATACAACATTTGCGAGGGTTAGTTACTTATCTATAACTAATTGTTGTAACTAATCTAACTTCCTAACAGAGTTTGTTAGGATTAATTAACAACCCTAATTCTGATTTTTCTAACATATGTGCATGCATTGATACTATCAATTGCATGCAATGATACATGAAATTACAATTCTATAATATAAATTTTAATGGACTAATATTATGAGCTTATGAATTATGATAGTTTATGTATTCTACATTAACTTATTTTTATATTCTTTTTGTATAAATTTATTAGTAATGTGTAAGTGGTAATTAAACTTATTTTTTTATAGATAAACATTACATGATCACTATTTTTTTTTTTTTTTGGAAAAGGTTATATGATCACTATTTAATACAATTGTTATATATATTTTTGTAAATTTTTTTTTAAAAAAAAAGGTAATGGGCTAGGCTGGCCCGATAGCTCCGTGGCCCATATAGGGCTAGACTGGGCCTCCATTTTGTAGGCCCGATCAATTTTGGCCTGGCCCGGCCCAAAAATTTTGTTTGGCCAGATGGGCGGCCCGCCCGATTTGCCTCCTCTAGTTATGAGTACGAATGTGATTGGTAACTTCATGGATCAAATCAATGCTTACATGAATCAAATTGAGCATTATCTTTAGGCGATTGATCGCGACAACCCAAGAAAGGCGGGTCACGATCAAAGAGGAAATAAAAAAGCCGACGAGAATGAAGAGATCAATTTCCAAGAAATTTATTTCCAAATTGCGATCAAATTCAAATCATGGGAAGAAAAAACCTCCGACGAATTCTAAGAAATCGAATCGATCGCGATTGAGATTGAATTTCGGCGGAGGTCGTGACAATTTTGAAAAAATGGGGGACCAACATATGACGACTCGGATCATGATGATGAAGAGGGGTAGCCAAGTACGATGAGATGGAAGGAGGAAATAAAAAAGAGGATATAATTGACCTGTACAATTTGGGAAGGGACATCCCCATAAAAATGAAGAGTCCCTCAATATGTTCAACAATGATGAAGGGGAACGCCGTTGAAATTTCGTGATCAACTTGGAGGTATAGACGTGCTAATTTTTGTGGATAATGGGGCGTCATTAAATTTCATATCGGACGACATTGCACAAAAATTACGACTACCCGCTCCTCGATTTGAAATGTCTTTCGAATCAATGCGGAAGGGATGGGTGTAAAATATTGGCTCTTTGAAAAACTATTGGACAAGATGACGCGGCGTGGGCATCGGCCGAGAATCTGCGGGCGTGATTTTTAGATCTTAATCTTGAGAACAAGGATCGTTTCAAAGGCGGGGACAATGATGAGATTCCATTGTAGATTAGGAAAGATTAGATATTTATTTAGATTGATTGATTTAATTAGGATATAGATTGATTTTTAATTTATTAGATTATGTGTAGTTCGCAATTAGATACTTGGCCCACGGGCTTTAGATTTATTATTCAAATTATATATATTGTATTATTGAGGATTATTAAAGGAGGAATGAAAATAGACTACTCTTTTGACAAATTCTTGTCGCTTTATCTTTCGAAAGCTTGTTAGTACGAGATAGAGCCTCGATTGTGGTTTTGTTAGCTTGTTGGCCCGAGTCGGAGCAACGAATTTATGGTTTTGGAATCGTGGTTCGCATCATATGTACATAACATTTATATATTTACACGTTTTGAACAATATTTTACGGGTAATAAACTCAATTTTGTAGGTATTTACATTTGCCTTCAAAATATCAACAAAAAAATTGTAGGGAATTTGTTCATATGTATCTTGTTTGCCTACGAAAATGTAATACATAGGTAATTTATCTATCAATATTCCGTAGGCAATCGTCAATGTGTACTAACGTTATCTTCTAAGATGGTTTTGCCTATAAACTATTTTGTAAGTATTTAATTATTATCTGTTGTTTTGTTGCCATTGATAATTTTTAGGTGAAGTATTATAAATTAAATTATAAAAATTTGTAAAAATTCTCACTATTTAAGCACAAAATTAAATTTGTTGGAAAATTTTGTAGTTGATTCGTTATTTTCTTATATAAATTGTAGGACACTAGGTTACGGTTGTGAAAAATTATAAAATGGTTCTTGATCTCTACTCATCCTGAAGTTAATCAAGGATTTGAGGATTAGGTCAAATCATGTGATGTTTTAGGATATTTTTTTCAATACTTTTTCCCAATTTTAGAAAATCTCCTATTTCCTCGATCCCATATAAACTTTTATAGGGGGTGCACATACTTTTAAAAAGAAGAGTAATGAGTTGAGTTTTGAAGGTTAATTTTGTAATTTTTTATGTATAAAGTAAAAAAAAAAATCAGGTATGTATGAGTTAAAAAGTAATGACAATTTTGTGTAAATTAGTGAAAATTGTAAGAGTGAAGTTTATAAATGGTTTTCCATTTAAGGATGTGAAACTTATTGTGAGACGGACGAAAAATAAAAATGTGAAAAATTTAATGGAACGAGGGAGTATAATTTTAATTTACTTTAATTAATTAATTCATCTCTCTTGTTGTTTTTTTATTTTTTAATTTCACCTGTGGAACAAGGATGCAACTTTTAAAAGGAGTGGTACTCTTAGACAAATTCTTATATGTAATATTTCACGAATCCTAGATCTCGTGAAATAATCCATATCAGATCCAAATTAAAAATTCGCGGATCTGGGCGGGCGGGTTTAATGGATATTTTCAAAAAAACTCGCGCAAGGGTAAAAAAAAAAATTGCCCCCATGTGCTCCGGGTGTGTTACTATTAGGTTAAACTTGTGTTACTTTAACAATAATTATGTGTCACTATAAAACAAAAACTGCATATTTATCTAAAAATAATCACTTTCGAATGCAAAAATAAAAATGAAAAAATGGTCAAATAAATCTCTAATCTATTTTTTTTTATCAGTAAAAGTGAAATATATTACTCCTCATGGTACCGGAAGTACCAAAAGCAGTTACAAGTACGCTTGTTATCTCAAGAAAGAACTCAAGATATCAATGGGAGTTGATAGCCATTCTTGAAAGCTAAAAATACAAATATGAAACAAATTTGCCGAGATCCAACTCCAAAGTCTACCTTTAATTTCTTCCAAAATTTTCTCCTTTTCCCACACCACATTCTCAAAGATTAATCTATTTCTCCATTTCCATAACACCCACATAACACAAATCCAAATACCAACATCGAGGCTTTCACCCTTTTTCCCCAAAACAAATTGGAAAATAAGAGGAAGTGTACCTTGATTTGATTATAGAGTGTTAGGGGGATGTTTAGCCACCGAGAGTTCCACTCCAAATCTCGAGCGCCTTCTTGCATTCTAGAAAAAATGAGCCACCGATTCCTCTTTCTCACCGCATAACGGGCAAAGGATTTCATCTTCTGGATAAGGATGTTTCTCCTTCTCAGATTTACTTTCGTAGGGTGCCTATCATGAAGAATTCTCCACGATGTAGCTGCTTGCTTTAATTGGAGCGACGATTTCCAAACCAAATCAAACTCCTTGCCGACCGGTTACCTTTCTCGAGCGAGAATTGGATTCAGCCACCAAGGTTCTATACGCCTCGTTCGTTTTATATTCTTTGATCCTCCCCGCTTTCCACTTCCACGAGTCTCTCACTCCTTCCTTGATTGCTTTGTTGAATAAATCAAATAGATTATTAACAGATTCATTTTCCCTCTCAAAAAGTTCTCTTCTCCACTCCAAAGCCCACCTCCAACTCCCCTTCCCAAAACCCATTTCACTAATTCTAGTGTTTTTCCTCGAGCTCAATTGAAATAGTCTTGGGAAGGACACTCTAAGGGTCGTCGTTTCCCCCACCCAATTGTTATCCCAAAAACTTGTCTCACCCCCATTGTAATACCCCGAAATCTTTATATGAATTATTAATGCATGTTATTAATTTTAATAAATTAAGTATTATAATTTGATAATTTTTCTAATTTAAATAGAAATTAAAAATTTTGTAGTGTTTAATAATGTGTATTTATGTATACAAATAAATTTATAAGAGGTATTAAATAGAATATATATATATATATATATATAAAGTTAATTTTAATTATAAGATAAGTGTAAGTTAGATAAGGTAAAAGTAATATATGTAAATTTAAAAGTTGGTTTGGCGTCCATAATCTTATCTGCTTTCTTTCCTTCCGTCTTCCGCCGTCGTAAGCCGGGTAAGTGAATTAACGCCGCCTTATTCCGCGCTGGCGGTTTCTCGATATTATCATATTATATATGGAAATGCTCGTAGCGATTAAGTAGATTGTAGAAATAAGATCGGCTTGTTGTTTCGATTCTGTAGCGTCCGATAATTTAATGCGAAACTTCGAAAATTATTGTTTAAATGTGTTTTTCCATTCAATCACCACCGTCGTTTCGTCCAACGATAGGTGGCGAGGCTTATACCGTTGTGAAGTCTGTTGTGCATAGAGTAGAATTCTATTCTCCATTGTTAGAATCGGTGTATGAAATTAGTAGAAAAATAAGCCGAAAGTGACGCGTAGAAACGGGTTTCAACGTTTAGAATTAAACTTTATTTTTGTGGATTCTTACGTTTGAGTCATTATGGGATGTAGTAAAGGTCATAGGCCTAATTGTGAGTAGGAAACGATGAAAATGGAGTATCAAAAGCTTGAAATGGACGTTAATGGCGTAAGTGAAAAATTCATCGTTCTCTGCCAAAATGGCCATCACCTTTCCGGTGACCATTTGAGGCGAGGCTTGGGTGAAATAGGAAGCCGAGATTGTAAGGATTCCAACGGTATTTTCGGTTTTCCAATCGGAGGTGTAGAATGACCGTAGGACCTCTTGTACGGAAGCTTGAAAGTAGAGGGGAGGCCAAAGAGAATTAGATTAACTTCAGGGACTAAAATGCAAATTCTCAATTCTGGTCAGTTGACCAGTCAACGGTCAACGGTCAACTGTTGACTCTTGATTTCCATTTAATTACAATTTTGCCCTCATTTTCAAACGCTTGTAGAATCTTCGTTTTCATCCGATTTGATCCAAACCAGCGTCAAATTGTTCCAAATTCAAAGATCTACATTTTAATTCTAAAATCACGGGACAAACAGCATTATAAAAATGACCGTTTTACCCCTGAACGGTTGTACGCCGTAAACTCCCGTTTTTAATCCAAATTCTTTGTTTCAAGTCCGTTTTTATCCCAACGAGTTTCTATACGCTCTAAATAGGATTATATTATCAATAAACTAGCTAGTTTGTCTTTTGACCATCGAACACATTAATCAAACTTTAAAATCCTTAGGAAAATCTTGGTTTGCCCTTTAACCCCTAGACGAATCCGGTGGTCCTATAACTCTAGGAAGCTCTTATTATAGTTATTATAAGTTAATTATCATATCTATTACAATGATCTGAGAGCACTATATCATTTGTAGGGCCGAGAAGAACCTCGAAGCGTAAAAGCGATTACGCTCCAAAGCAGTGCTCATATCTAATCGGTGGGATAATTTCCACTCTTAATTGAGTTTAACATTCCATGTTATGATTGCTATGTTAAGGTGCAATATGTGAGTAATATATGTCATGATTATGCAATAATTGTGATATTATGTTCAAGCCGGGTAATGGCCCGTACTATGTGTATTATGTTCAAGCCGGGTAATGCCGTACAATGTTCAAGCCGGGTAATGGCCCGTACTATGTGTATTATGTTCAAGCCGGGTAATGGCCCGTACTATGTTCAAGCCGGGTAATGGCCCGTCACAATGTTCAAGCCGGGTAATGGCCCGTCTGATGTGCACATGAGTTATGTTTTCATGTTATGTGTTATTTGCATATACATTTTATCGGTCACGATCATTGAGATTATTCCAATGGGTGTATTTGAAACACTCACCCCTCATATCCATTGTTACAGATCTTGAGTTTGATGTGGAGGGACGATGAGGATGCAGACCGTACCTTTTGGTTCGGTTGTGTAATCATTGTATATATTATGAGTTATGCTCTTTGGAGTGAAAAATAATGGTTCTTTTGTTTGACTAGTATAAATATACTAGTTGAAACGTGTAACAAAATATATTTTGTCCTTTTTCTTTGATGTGTAATTATCGCATGTGAGCGAGGTTTGTTAAATTCTTCTTTCTCAAGTACGTATCACTTTGATTTTACGGTTTGCTTTGGGGTATTATTTTTAATTTGGTTATAGCTTCCGCTTATAAAGATAATAATTTTATTATTGTATCTTTGGAAATGAGTTTGAAATGGTATTTTAGTAGCGCCTCGGCCCCAAAGTGATATTATTTTAAAAAGAAAGAGAACTTGGGGCGCTACACCCATCGCCTACTACTCTAGCTAGATTTCCCCAAAATCATTTTCCATCACTTCCCGAACCCGTTTCACCACATCACTCCACCACCCAGGTCTACGATGTCTCCTATCAATAAAAATTACCCCCTCTTCCCGTAGCTCCAAGCCCCCATAAGAAGATATGATGATCCTAGTCTAGAGGCTATCTTTATCATATAAGAATCTCCAAATCCATTTTGCCACTAAAGCCCTAATGAAAAGACCCAAATCCCTCATTCCTAACCCCCTCTTGTTTGGAGATGCAAAGATCTCCCCACCTAACCCAAGCTATTTTATTATTGTTCTCACTACCCCCATAAAAAATTACGAAAAGCAGAAATGAAATCACTCGGGGTTTTCTTTGTGATAGATTTAGAGATAGTTGGTAGACTGGTATAGACATCAAAGCAGATTTCGGAGAGTGAGTCTTCCCCAAAAGAGATTTTCCTGTTCTCCCATGATTTCAATTTTCTCTTGACTTTATTAATCAAAAACTCCAATCACCGCTCTTTTTTGGCTTGTCCCCATCTTAATCCCCAAATATGAGAAAGGAAACTCCCCACGGTACATCCTAGAACACTTGCTATAGCTTCCAATCTATCTCGTTGTATGTTGACTCCCAAGAGGCTGCACTTATTATAATTGACTTTCGGACAGGATAAAAACTTAAAATTCTTCAAAATATACCTCATTGCCCATGCATTATTCATGTTTCCGGCTCCCAACAGGATAGTATCATCAAGCATATTGGAGGTGGGAAATTTGTACTTTATCCCTCCCCATCTCAATTGCCTCAAACAGCCCTTGTTCAACCGCTCTGGAAATTAGGACACTTAATCCCTCCGCCACTAGTAGATATAGAAATGGTGATAGCGGATCATCTTGTCTTAATCCTCTCTCCAATTTGAATTCTCCCGAAGGACTTCCATTCACTAGCACCGTGGTTGTGGTGAAGAAACACACTCTGCTATCCATCTTCTCCATTTAGACTAAAATTGAATTGTTCAAGCATCTAGTCTAGAAAATCCTAATCAATCGAGTCATAGGCTTTTGCAAAATCTATCTTGAAGAAGATCCTCTCAAGCTTACGTTTCTTTGCCTCCTCAATCGCTTCATTCAGGATTACCACCCCGTCTAAAATGAATCTTCCCTCTATGAATGCACTTTGACTTTACGAAATGAGGCTCCCGATTACCCCGCTCAATCTACCCTAGAAGTTTAGCTAACACCTTGTACACGCACCCTATTAGAGAGATTGGGTGATAGTCGTTTAGGGAGCTTGCATCTTCACTCTTAGGAATTAGCACAATAAATGTGGGATTAATGCCCCGTACAAGCCTCGCCATTTTGGTGGAATTCCTCCAAAGCATGCCAAGGAAATCAGCTTTTAAAAGATCCCAAAATTCCTTTATGAATCGAAGTTAAAACCATCAGGACCGGGCTCTTTGAGCAATCGCATCCCCATACTTGCCTCTTTGACTTCCTCTTCGGTGAAAGGTTGCACGAGCATTTCATTATCTCCCACACCGACTTTTTTCCGAACAAAATCTCTCATCATAGAAGGTCTCGTTCCTGTTTTTTCTTGAAGTGCTTTTCAAAAACTCTTTGACCCCTGCCTTCACTAATCTCGGCTCCCCCTCCCAGCGACCATTGATACGTAGTCCCGCTATCTCATTGGTTTTCCTTTCGGGTTTATGACACGGTGGAAAAAGCCGGAGTTCACGTCCACCCTCTCTCGACCACTTGACTCTTGCTTTTTTATGTTGCAAATTTGTTTCTCTGGTTCAATTGCAAAAAGATTGGCAGTGATTTCTTTTCTTCCGATGATCTCTGTGTCTTCAAGCCCGAAAAAATCATCTACCAAATCAAGCTTTTCAATTTCTTCTTTGAGACCCTCTATGTTTCCATCAATCGACCAAATATTGTCCGATTCCATGATTTCAGTCTTCCTTCAAGCTCTTGAGTTTATTCTTCAACACGAAACCTTTCCATCCCTCCACATTTGTTCTATTCCATGAATTCTCTACATATCTCCTGAAATCGGGGTGATTAAGCCACGCATTAATGAACCGAAATGGCTTCGGGCCCCAATCAACAAACTTAGTATTGAGTAGCGGTGGGCGGTGATCCGAAACCGATCTCGGTAATCCTTTTTTAGTAGTAGTTGGCCATTTAGTCATCCAAACGTGAATCAAATTAGTCTTTAATCTTCGACAACTTTATTTTTATTAAAAGAGTGTGATTTTATTAAGATGATGACTTATTTGATCTCAATATTAAAGAGATTTGATTTTAATGTGTTAAGAAAAAAATCATGTGTCTATTTGATCCCCAAGTATAAGATTTTGGGGTAAATATGTGTTATTGTAAGGGCAAATATGTGTATTAAACTCGTGCAAAGGTAAAAATAAATTTTTACTCTCGAGGTTGTGTTATTATTAGGTCAAACACGTGTTACCGTATAAAGTATTAATGAACAAAACCAATATAACACATGGATAAATATTTATTCTTTTAAGGACTAGTAACACGTACTTACCCTTACAATAACACATAATTGTTCTTACAGATCACATATTTTTTAAAAATATATGTTACTATATGAATACAAACGTGTTCTTGTATAGTGAAAGATGTGTTACTATATGGAAAAAAGTGTTACTATATGAACACAAATGTATTATCCTATAGAGAAATATATGTTACTATATGAACAAATCGAAACAGAGTAACAACGATTATGAAATTAATTTCAATTTTTTTAGAAAAATATGTAACTGGTAACAAAGACGATCCGCATAACAACACACTTCAATTTGATGTTTGTTGATAAACTTTGTTATTGTTTTGATCGGATCTGTAGCAATTATTTGATCATTTTCAAAAATTCATCCATATCTTCTCTTTTTCTTTTTGTATCTCTGTGTGTTTCTTTTCAATTTGATGTCTTCGTTGATTTTCATTGTTGTTTTCGTCGGAATTCTCTGTTAAATCATCTCCTAATCGACGACATTTCTGCATTCTTAGTTTTTTATTACCATCATATTTCTCATTCATGGCCACCACCATTGTTTTTCAAAGAAAACTCAAAGCAGGGAAAGAGGAAGAAGAAGAAGTTACGTGTTTTAATTTTGATCCATTTCTTAATTAGGAAGACCCGCATATTTTTAAACTTACCTTTTTAATTAATATTTCACGGTGAAATATTTCACACAAGACCACCTCGTACTCTTATGTTTATATGCAGACGGATTACGGATATTTGTATCCATATTTTTTATCAACACATATCTATTTTATATATTTTTCAATTTTAATCTACCATAAAAGTTTAAGATATCCTTTAAAAAAAAGGGTATAGTCTACAATAAATAAGAGTTCATGGTGAAACTTGATTCATCTATTAAAAGATATCGGTTGTGATGATTGAAAAATATTATCTATATTACTAAAGGGTATTAATTGTGATAATTGAAGAGTATGTCTTATATTACTAAAGGGTATCACTCGTGATAATCAAGGATATTACTTATATTACTAAAGGGTATCAATTGTGATAACTAAAATGTATGACATATATAGTTATATTACAACAAGACAACATTGTAAAGTGTATTAGTAATGATAATTGAATGGTATTACCTACATTACTAAAAAGTATTAGTTAAGATAATCAAAAGTATACTAAATCTATTTTTCAATGTGAACTAAGTTTCATCGTGAAACTTGGTTCACATGAGACACACTTTAAAAAAAAAAACTTATGTTTTTATTATTTTTTAATCTTGTTTGTTGAAATTTTTGCAGATATTTTGGTTAGAAGCGACTGGAAAAAAAAATAGTCTATCAGTTACGAATTTCAACAAAGGCAATCGAAAATTTATATCTATATCTATATCTATATCTATATAACCTTATAAAGTTAAACCTAAGAAAGCTTATGTGGCAAAACCACATTCTTTTATTTTAAAATCTCTCTCCTCTCATTCATTTAAGTTTTAAGTATTAATTTCATCCATAAATTTTATAAGTTTTAATCTCATCCGTCCATTTATTTATATATTAGTCTATAAATTATGAGAGTCATCATAAACCCTAATTTTTTTAATTCTCTCCTCTCATCATTTTCGTTCGCGATTGACCCTAATTTTTTATTCTCTCCTCTCATCATCTTCGTCCGTCGGTTGGACAAGAGGGAATTAAGATTTTTTTAAGGTCGATATTTCTTCTTCTTCCCCGCACCATCTCTCGGTTGCTACCTTACCCATTGCTTTAATACTTTTTTTACAAATGCAAATTCATATTACAAAGAATGAAAATATTGTTTGATGATCTTCAATATTTATTTTTTTAGGATTTTACCGTTTGATTTTATTTGATAATTTACATTCTAATTGTTTTGTTCGTATGCTAACTCTTTTTTTTCTTCAAATTCTTAATTATCTATGAAGATTTGATTGGCGATCAACTATTTAGAAGATTATGAAGAATATTTTAATTTACATTGTTAATTTGTATTCATTGTTAATTTAGAATATAATTTTGATGGACAATCGGTTAATTTGTATTCCATTATTAAATATTTCTTTTGAATTAATGTAAATTATGATTTTATGTTGCGTTTTCATCTTCAAGCACATTTTTTTATTTGTTGAGCCTTTTAATATATTTAGTTGCATAATAATGAAATCTTAAAATTTTAAAATGAAAAAAATTATTTTAATTCAGATTATATGATAATTTATAATTACATCACAATGAACATAGATTGATAATTAATTTAATCAATTCTACAAAAATTATGTTGCACAACTAAGACAATTATTAACAAAACTAAATATTTAATTAACAAAATTATTAATCGTAAATCGTATATATTTTGCTATAATAAATTTAATTTAATAAAATTATTCATTATTTCAATTTCTATAATAAGATTCACAAAAACGGATTCATCATATTGAGATATACAAATTCATTAAGTGAAGATACAAAATTTATGTTTAAAATTTTAAAATTTTAATCAAGTTGTTCAATTTGTATTTAGATATTTGGAAAGTGTATATTTAATTTATTTGATAATATATACAGATTATATATATATATATTTAATTTATTTGATTATATATACAAATTATATAAAATGTGTGCAGAAAGCAAACATATATTTAATTTATTTGGTGATATATATGATTATATAGCATCTGCAAAGCAAACATATATTTAATTTATTTTGTGATATATACTGATTATATAGATAGTTTACATAAAATATATATTTAATTTATTTGAATAAACACGGATTATATAACGTATATTTAATTTATTTGGTGATATACACACATTATATAGCGTATAGTTAAATTTAATTGGTAATATATAGATTATAGTATTTCTATCTTTTCACCTTTATTTTTCTCTATAATTTAAATAGATGGTGTATTATAACTATTTAAATTTAATTTTTTTATTATATATATAATTTTTGTTTCATTATCGCGAAAAATTTGCGGCGCCTAATGCTAATTTATACTCCTCCGTCCGGAGTTATCTTCACACTTTCCTTTTTGGGATGTCCCACAATTAACTTCACACCCCTAAAATGGAATACCCTCCATAAACTACACCCTCACAATATCATTTTAATTTAAAAATGTCACTCTTACTTTATTCTACTTTATTCTCTCTCCTACACTTTATCTCATATAACCACCCAAAATATCCTTACACTTTATTCTCTCTCCTACTTTAATTTAAGTTTTCTTAAACAACGAACCTAACTCCGGACGGAGGAGTATTATTTTCGCAGAGCATAATCAAGTAGACACACTCGCTTTATAAATAAAAAAATTGTATAAAAATTCAGCCCGAAACCCAAAATTTACAAAATGAGTTCGAAATCGGATATTATATTTAAGCCCGAAAGTCCCGATACTATCCAAATTAATAAATTAATAGGGGTAGTGACTATTAGGTACAATATTTATTCCCTTATGACTAGTAGATACAATTTATATCTTAATTACTACCAACTACAACAAAAATGCCGAGAGTACCCAAATTACCCTTCAACCCTTTTGAGTTTCCCTTTCGATCAATTCGTCTTCCTTTTGAGTTTCCCCATAAACCAACTTCCATCAACATCATTTCACAACAAATGAAGTATTTTCCCACACAAAAAATTCCTGAAACTCCATCTTCTCCATCATCCACTCACTAACCATTTTTCTACTATATTTGCTACAAAATAAATTATGGAGCTTTGTTTATCTTTTTTTTTTTTTTTTTTGCCGTTTCTTATGTGAATTCAAATCGCATTCATTTTACCATCGCACATGTGCGTAAGAAAAAAATATCTTCACATTATTTGTTCCAGTTGTATACAAACAACTTCCAAAATAAAAAATAAGATTCAAGAAATCAAACAACAAGAATCGATCTAAAATTAATACGCAATAGGTGAAGACCATACATTGGGAACAAATTATCACGCACATGTGCGTAAAAAAAAAAACCGCACATTATTGTTTCAGTGTATACAAAACTTTCGTAAAGAAAATTTAAACAAACAAGAATCTAAGAAATCAAAAAAAAAAAAAAAAAGCGACATATCGACAAAACTCACACAGATCCGATTTCCTTCATATGTGTTCGACGAGGAGAGAGAGATCGTTGGGAATCGGTGGGGCTCGGGTGCACCGATCGTAGCGGATCACGTCGTTGCCCTGTGGCGGTTTCCACGGGTAGAATGTATCGTCGCTTGGTCGCGTTCTTCTTCGACTCCAAGCGAAGGTCGTCCATCGCCGCCGCCGCCAAAACTATGGGTCATTCTTGGGGTGGTGCTCGTCTCTCTCCTCCGTGTTGAAATCCTAATTTTTATCGGTGTCGCCGTCGCACAGGCCAGTTTCCACCGTTTGCCGCTTTTTGGAGGCGTCTTTCTCCTCACGTATTTGTTACTGAGATACCGATCTCTACTCCATCAAACCCGTGAAATAGAGAGAGGTTTGACCGCTATTTGAGAGAGAGAAAGGGGGCGTTTGAATCTTGAAATTGGATAAATTGTATCAATTAATCTTGTCAAGGAAGCTTCCTTTTCTCAATTTTGATTTTTTTTTTATTAAGTAAAAGATCTTTTTTGGTAATAGTCATGTGAGGGTATATTAGTATTTTGGCATTATCTTTTGTAGTTGGTAGTATTAATTTTTGTGTGTTGTACCTATTAGTAATTTTTTCACATAAATTGTATCTCCTAGTAATAATTCCAAATTAATATATATTTTATTTAATTCTAAAATTATTAATTACTTCAGTTTTTTTTTTTTTTTCATTTTATCATCTACTCTGCAACTCAGTGCCGCTCACACGCCTCACGTCTCAATTCTCAATTTCTCAGCGCCGCCCACCCCTAATCAGCTCCGGCGGCCGCACGCTCCACACGGCCACCGGCCCACCGCCGCGTCACCGGCAGCGCCGCGGCCCCTTCGCCCCCGTCGCCTCTTCTCTGACGCTCAACCTGTCGCAGAAAACACGGTGAGTTCAATTTTTTTCTTGTACACGATATTTGGAGATGTTACGTTCTCAGCCCGTCGCCCCCATTTCTTTTAAATGTTACGTTCTCAGACCCTCTGATTTATGAAATTTTTCAATGCATATATATATTGGAGTCAGAATATGTGAAGTGGAAGGATGAAGTAATCTTAATTATTTTTGCTGATACGGTGCTTAATAGTAATTATATGTGCTTTTATTTATTTTTAGATTGCTTAATAGTAATTATATGTGCTTTTATTTATTTTTAGATTGCTAATGCTCATGATTTACCTTAAGAATTGAAGCATTTTATTTGCGCACACAAGGTGCTTGATAATATGCTCAAGAGAAAATCAAATAACTTTAGTATTGTGTTGATTCGAACCAACTAATTGGCATGTCAAAATATTAATTTTGCATGCTTCTACAGAATATGTCTATGAATTTTTCATTCATTGTTAAACATTTTTTGATGTAAGATTCTCAAATTGATACATTGATTCATTATTTTTGTAATTGTCTTTTCTTGAGCACTGCTCTGCATTCAAACCTCCTTAATTATGACTACAATATGTATTATGGGATATGCCTACAAAAAGAAGTGTTGATTTTTTCTGTCTTATGTATGTCTACATTTCTGTAGCCCTTTTATTTAGGCCTGCCACATATATATAACACTAGCAGATTAATTCTTTCTTCCCATCTTTTCACACTTTGTTTTGAATTCTTTAATAAATAAACAAGGTTGGTCCAGCATTAGATGAACTAGGTATATATCATCTCTCATTTATCTCTTCCTTATTTCTTTAATTTGGTATGAAAAAAACACTCCTTCGATGTATTTTAAATTTTAAACAAGTCTTCAAATAAAATTATAGAATAATATTTTTATATGTATCATAATGAAATAAATTTTAACTATAATTAGTGAAATGTAGATAATTAATGTTCTTTTAGTTGTTCAGTTTTCCTTTTAACTGTAATGTAAGTTAATACTAATTAATGCAGGTTTTAGATGTTTTTTCCTTGATCTGGTGCTCTAAAACCAGTATAAACACAAATTAACCTAATGTAATCCACATACATGAATTGATATCCAAGCATATACGGGTGGAACAAATTAAAGTCTTTGCGTAAAAGAGGACAGACAAATGGCCCTTCTTGACAATCTCTTTCTTGCATGATCAAGATTTTCTGTTTCGAGAAATCATGCTTTGTTTTGGTCGTATTGAATTTTCCATTTGACATAGCTTATAGTTGTAATTCTTGTCATTTATTATTGTTTGAAATTGAACTAATGAGTAGGGTAGGTGCATTAGTTTATGTAAATCTTGTAATTCATGGAAATGTTTGTAATTATAAGAACAATTGTTAAAGTCATATTTATATTGTTGTAGTTGATTGTTTTTGGTATTGTTTGATTTTGTAAGTTTATTTTTAATTTTTCTAATCTAATGATAATTGTTATTCATTCCAACTGATTTACATTGTTTTTCACGTTTGGATTTCAAGACTTTTTTCCAACACTTATCCCACTCGTTTTTCAACATGGACAGCTTTTTTATGCATTCCAACTGCTTTCCATTGTTTTACACTGTTTTCCAACACTTAAGTCATTGTTTTCCAACGTTTGGATTTGGATGATTTTTTTCCTACTATTTTCCAACATTGACAGCTTTTTTATTATTTGCTTCAACAAGTCCAACCAATGTCGGCCAGATTAATATTTATCAATTCAATTAATGGGACATTATGCCACGTTATTACAAAGCTAATAAATTGCAAGCAGTTTATATTAATAAATACCTTTTAATCCATGTATGCCATTGCTCTGTTTTCATAAGCTACTGCAGTTGGTGATAGTGCAATGCTTTGTGAATAGCAGTCTAGTGCCTTCTAATTAAGGCCGTATTTTAGGCCTTCATGGAGGGAATGGTTAATTCGTGGTTCTAATGTATATAGTCCTAATTTATAATTTATTAAAAAAATTTAGGAAGTTAATCATATATTTGTTCATTTTCCCATTGATTTTAGATCATATATATAGGATTATTTTTTAATTAACATTGTGGGTTGTGTACACTACTTATGCCTGATTCTTTGATTTTCACCAGCGGATTACTTCTTTGTGCATTTATTTGTGCGAATTTTTTTAAAGAGATATTTTATTATTGATAACATGTTAATAGATGAACTTCATTTAGGCATTGGTGGGTGTCTATTTGTATGTGGTGCAATTTTATTTATTTGTATGCATCAATACTTGAGAAATCAAAATTCTAACTATCTCACCCATGTTTTATTCTCACAATAATCAATAATAAGCAAATACATGGTCAATAGAGTAGATTTCATACCTTGTATGCACAAATTTTCACAGAGACACGAGTAGAAGAGGCATTGGAGGGGAATCCCGATGGCACAAACTATAACCCTGTTCTTCACTATACATTAACGTACGGACAGTTTTTGTCCTGCTCTTCCATTTCTCACTCAGACCCATTTACTCCATCACTACTTGACTATACATAACACAGGGACCGCATTTAATTCTTCTCTTTGTTTGGAGATGGAATTGGAAGGAAATGGAACCTTGAGATGTAGCTGGGATGGGGGTGGGATTAAAGGTTTATTTGGGATGTGAGATGTAGCTGATATGGGGATGGGATTAAAGGTTTATTTGGGAATAGTAATATTGGGTTGGAACTAGTAAGAAGGAGGTGAGGGGTTTTTGGTCAAAAAAATATTAAAAAGAGCAAAAAGAGTTTTTAAAAGTCAATGGGCAAAATTGGTTTTGCCCCCAAATTTTGGGCAAAAAGAGTTTGTCCCTAACTACTTTAATTGATATAATAGAGTCAGTTTAAATGTAATTAAGTGTGTATTCCATTTTAAAGTACAGGAGATAGTCTGTTTGAATTAAGTAAAAAAGTACCGAAATCGAGTACCCTAACTAAATCAGGATCGGGTTCGAGTATGCTAAAATTGTACTTGAAATTTTAGTCCCGAACCCAAAAACTAAACCGATGTCCGATGCCCACCCTTACGTGTGGCTGCGCCCCACTCTGAATCTAGGCCATCGCCACCCCCGTGGCTCCTCCATCGTCCACACTGTTCTCCACAGCAGCGCCCGACCGATAAATTTCCCGCCACCGCTCCACAGCCTTGTCTTCGACTCTTCATAAAGTGATTCACTGATTTTGTGATACTAAGGGACATTACTGTTGTAGCTTAAAATTAGGAATTTTGTCACTGGGAATTAGGAAAAGCTTTGATTACTTTATTTTTAATTTTTGTCAATTGGAATTAGGAAAAGCTTTAAAAACGCCTCTTGTCAACTGTAATCACAGCCTTGTCTTCGACTCTAGTTCAATACACTTTACTTGTTAAGTCTGTTTTAAAATCTAAGTTGTTAATTTCTTGTATTTTTATAAGAAGAAAATACCTGAATTCTCAATCCCAACTGTATTAGAGGCAAATCGAGGGATATGTACGAGTGGTACATGGGCATTTGTTGTTGTTCGGTCGGTTCATATGATATCATCTGTGTCATTTTCTGTGTTTTACGCTATATTTTATAATCTAGATGAATGACACGTGAAATGTTAAAAATGATCCATTGGAACATAAAAATGGCACATTGAAATTAAATCCGATTATTCGGTTCTCACTATTCGATTTGGTTACACCGAATAACCGAATTGCACACCCTAATTGTTTTCAATTCCTCTTTGCCAATTTTTATGTTACACTATGTATTTTACTTTTGGATCTTTAACACATGGATCCAGAATTGTGGTGGTTCGTTTGATATGTTTTAATATTCCACGTGTCATTCATCCACACTATGGAATATAGAGTGAAACACTATTTTTGGCATCGGTGATATTATTTGCTAATTGTTGGGTTGTTGCTGATTTTTTTTTCAGGAAAAAGATAAGAAAAAGAAAATCAGTGGTTTCAATTGTAATTTCCGAAACTTGCAAGAGAACCTCCTCCACTTTCAAGAGAAAATCAGTTGTTTCAATTCAAATGTAGAGTTCCTGCATAGCTTTTCAAGAGAAGGAATATGATAGCAAGTAGCAATATAGTGTCCTCCACCTTCTTCCCTCCTCTCCTGCACAAACCCAATGCTTCTCTTTCTAAATCGTCACTTTCTCCTCCCAAATCCCTAACAAATTCATTCTCTGTTGAGTCGGATTATAATCGTCAATTTTCCAAAACCTTGCTGCTTTTCAATAATTTGGGCCTCCAATCACGACGCAGTTCATTGAACGCTCAATCTCCGCAAGACCCGCCTCTTGTTTCTTCTCCGGAGGAGGAGGAAAATGAGCTTCTTGCTGGTGGTGACGGCGGCGGTAGCGGCGGCGGAGAGGAGGAGATGGACTGACGACGTCGTTTCTGCTGTTTGGATTCTGGGCTGCTCTCATGTACTATGTTTTCTTCCTTGCTCCCAATCAAACACCGGTAAGCATGATTTCTTTGTTTACTTCATCTTTGCCTTTTATTTTTGTGCTTTAATATGCATAAGCTTCTTGAATTGGAATATTGGATAGTGCTTTGATTTTGTCTAATGTTTGAATATTTTAGGTAACAGATTCATATTTCTTGAAAAAGCTTTTGAACTTGAAAGGAGATGATGGTTTTGAATTGAATCAAGTATTGGTAGCTTTATGGTACATAATGGGTTTATGGCCCTTGTTATACAGCATGCTGCTCATTCCAACTAGCAGAAGGTAAAATTTTCATGTCCTTTTTTTTTGGGGGTGGGGTGGGGTTGTCTCTAGATGTGGCAATTTCGCATACGACATGATAACGAAAGGGTTAGTGTTTGGGCTTATCGTGTTTGTTTCCTTATTGTGTCGACCTGATAAGAACATGGAAATTTCGTGGTCGTGTCGTGTCAACATGTTAAACAATAAAATTAACAGATCACACATGAACCCGTTAGCAACCTGTTAATCTGTTAGTGATCCGATGTACATCACTAACATGTATCCGATAGGAACACGTTAATAACACGTATATGATTACAACAATACAAATTTTTTTAATTTTAATTAAACTTTAAAATCTAAAATTTTAAATATTATCGTGTCCCTATCGTGTCTAAAATTTTAAAATTTTAGATTATATTTTCAGTTTTAATATTATCGTGTCCTTATCGTATCGTGTTCCATTTTCGTGTCGACACGATTACACGATTTGCCACCCCTAGTTGTCTCAATTGGAGAAAAAGACAGCTACAATGAACAACTACTTGATGTAAAAGATACTGCTCTTGGAGTTTTCTTGTTGTAATTTTTAAGTATCATGTCTGATAGGCAATAAGTAGAATGTATTTGCTCCTGAAGTATTTGAAACATAAAATGTCTCTCTTGTTGATGATATTACTCGGGTTTTTCTACAGCTCGAAAAGCAAAATCCCAGTGTGGCCGTTTGTTGTTCTTTCATTCTTTGGAGGAGCATATGTTTTAATTCCCTATTTTGTTCTCTCTGGCGTCCACCAGCACCGCCTGTTGAAGAATCTGAACTTCAGAGATGGCCTCTGAATTTCCTCGAATCAAAAATAACTGCTGGGGTGAGGAGATTGTTGGTTACTTTAGAAATACGCCTTGAAAGAACATCTGGACCATCTGTGGAGGTTTTGTTGTTTCTTATCTGAGGTTTTCTTACATAATCGAATGTTGTTCGAACTAAAGCCCACTTGTGCGTTTATAATCACACTATGATAAGCTTCTTCTGTTTTGCTACAAAGTAAATTTTTCTTTTTCATCTTTTTAGCAGACGAACATGGCATGATGCTACAAAAATTGCTAAAGAATGAATGCTGTCTTATCGTTTTGGTTTGCATCTGAGTATGTACGTATCAAAAATGTATGCTAACTAATTATACACCAGATTACATTAGCTGCAGGGCTCGCGATAATTGCTTATGCGTTTTCTTCAGACGGTGATGCGTGGAAGGAGTTTTTTCAGTATTTCCAAGGAAGCAAATTTGTGAGTGTTTCATTTTTCTGCTTGTACGACTTAGATGTCTTGTATTTCTTGTAAAAGTGATTCGATTGATGGGATTTATTGCAGATTCATATAACGAGTATTGATTTTTCTCTGCTCTCAACGCTTTGCTCCTTTCTGGGTCTACAACGATATGACTATCCGAAAATGGTGAGGCGATTTTCCAAGATTATCCTTAATGTGTATATATTTTTCTGTCTCGTGTTTCACTGTTTTTAATGTTCATAATTTACGAGGTAGGGATGGCAAAGGCTCTTGGCTTCTCCCTGTATCACTAATTCCATTCTTAGGTCCTGCACTCTATCTTCTCTTACGACCATCGTTACCCGTTGCTCCGTCCACATCTGACGAAGCATGATCATTGATCACAACCTTTTCGACCCAGAATGTAATGTCGAAGCTGTATAGTAAGTACAGTTTTTTTACCAGACAAATAATGACTCAAGCCATGACTTTACTTCGCTTTCTTGGAGACAAAACTAGCTTGCCTATGATGCACAAGTTTGATTGCGAACACAATTTATTTATTTTTCAATGATAAGATAATCCGAAGCAATTTTTGGTCAGTAATCTGTGTATTATTTTATCTTGAATGTTTGTATCGGACATTGATATGGACGATGTGGTACGATGAATATGTTATTTTACTCGAAATTGATTTTGCACCAAGGATTCAGATCTGTATTTGTAATTATACTTTATTCTATTAAAAATTATAAGTAGTTTTACGTGTTTCATTTGCAAGGTAAGGTTGTTGTGTATTGTGTTGGGTCCCTTTAGAAAGAGTTAATCACGTAAACAAGATGCCTTCTAGTGATAATCTAGAAGGGGATGAATAGATTATCAAAAACTTTTTCAAGCTTAGATGATCTATCAACTCCAAAAATCAGCTTTTACAATGAAACAATTCTTGATTAAACTCAATTCAATTAGGATCTAAAGCTTTATCGATATTGAATTTGCGATCAAGAAATAATCAATGAAAACAAGTAGAAACAATAAGAAGAAATAACACCGAATTTATAGTGGTTCGATCAAATGATTCTATCGTCCACTCTCCTTCTTCAACTTGAAGAAGGGACTCTTCTTACCACCTTCCCGCTTGCTTACTTTCTTACTTTCTTTACGACGTTAATCTTCACCTTACAATGATGATACTAGCTCTAATCGGCTTTTGAAGATTTACAAAGAATATGGTGTTCTATAAACACCAGAAAATAGATTGAACACAAAGTGTTCGTGAATACAAGTGTTTGAGAAGAGATCTTCTAATTTTTAGATTGCTAAAGTGAATTTGCTTGATTGCGATATTACCAACTTATCAACTATGAAATTCTCGAGATAATGAACTTATTTATAGACCTCCTCGATGACGGTTGTAACTTCCTTGTTTTTTGTTTTGGTTGGTTATAACCGATTAACCAATTCTTGAAAATCGCTTCTTGTTTGGTTGTAACTAACTCTTGAATTTTAACTAACTCTTTAGCTTGTCTCGATCTTCTCCCTGTCGATTCTTCACCTTGTCCGATTCTCTATCTTAGTAAGTATCTTGAACTTCCACCTTGTCTGCCTTTGTCAACGCCTCGATTTGTTCCATTCTCCATCCGACTTTCTCCTCGAACAACCTTATCTTACTATTCTATACTTAGTCTATTTTCAGAGTTTTCATTACATCAAGACATCACCGACTATACATTGTCTCCAAATGGTCATCCTAGTTTTACACTTTTAACTCATCAAAACTAAGTATATCTTTTCATCCCAACATATTGTTTTTTTAATTTTATTGATTTTTTATGCTTTTGGTCAAATACTTGATATTTTTGGTTAAATATTTGATACTTTCATTTACATGGTAAGATAATCGTGCTTTAAATTTGAAAGTTTAAAAAAGTATGACTATAGTGAACTAAGATTCACCATAAAACTCAATCCATATAGTAAATATGGATCCAAACACATAATCCATTTAACCATTCATTACAAGTTTGACCATTTAAAAATATAGGTCATACTATTTAGTTATCACGACGAATACCCTTTAGTAATCGTGGAGTAATATTCTTCGCTTTTTCCGATCGATACCCTTTAGTACTATAAGTCATACACTAAGTCATACACTTTAGTTATCACGCTTAATCCTCTTTAGTTATCAGGACTCGATACTCTTTAATTATTTCAACTAATACCCTTTAGTAATCGTAACTAATACTATGCGCTTATCCCTTTCAATACCCTTTAAAATATGGGTCGTACCCTTTAGTTATCACGACTAATACTCTTTAGTAATCGTGGCTAATACGCTTGATTATCCCGACTAATATCCTTTAGTAATATAGGTCATATTTTTTAGTTATCACAACTAATACTATTTAGTTATCACACGTAAGAAGTGAGAGTATAAACCATTCAATTGGGTTCGGGGTTAGGAAGGAGACAAATTTAATCGAATTTTACAAGATGTTCAAAGAAACAAGAAAATTGGAGAATTATAAAACAAAAGGATGAATTCACTTGTTGTAGGACATGAATTTGTAAGCATAAACTTATAAATAATATGCATCCCTAAATATGATAATGACCATTACTTAAATGAATTTATTGTAAAATTTTCTGATTGAGATTTTTACTTTTCTTAATTTTAGATAATTCATTAAAAAAACTATCACAGTCTGCATCTACGAAGCATAAACCAAATAAAAATTTCTAACTGCAAAAATGAAGTAAATAAGAAGCATGGCCACATTTGAAACATTAACCAAACAACAAAAATAAAAAACAGAGAACCATCAATTTCAGTTCTTCAACCAATTCTTTAAAACTCAAATCTTACATAAAATATATCTTTCAAATTGAAACCCAATAATACACAAATTGAGAACACAATTGTGAATTTATCAAAGATTAAAAATTGAAACCCCACTCTTTGTCGCATCATTGTCGGTCCGAAGAGGGAAAATGGACCTTCAAATGTTTGAAGAAGAAAAAGTGGGCTCTATGAAAAATCAGTGTTAATGATGAAGAGATCAAAGAAAAAGAGATAATATAGTACCGGTATGTGGAAATATGGATGAAGTTATTCAGGTTGAAAAAATATTGGTGAATTGGTGTGGGTCAAGTCAAGATCCATTTAGTAAAAATAGATCCACGGATCCAGTTTCATGGATCTCCTTGTGTGAACCAAGGTTCACACTAGACTTTGTCATTTTAAAATATCAAATATTTTATCAAGAGCATTAAAAATCTCATCACAAGTATAAAAATATAATATTAATTAAGTTTAAAAATAATACTTAAATTATTAAGTATTTAATCAAAAATATTATGTATTTGATCAATATTATCAAGATTGAATGAAATAAAAAAGTGTGTAAATAAAACACACTAGATTTTTCAAAAATTATATATCTTATTCTAAATTTCCGCATTCACAATTCAATAAAATTAATTTCACATTTTAATTAAAGTCGGTATCATATTTTATCTTTATTCCAAATTACATAATACAATTGGTGTACATTAGATTGTCTCGTACATTTTATGAAGAATGAATGCATGTCATATTTGTAGAAGGGAGTAAGTTACACTTGAACACAGGAAAAATGAGGTAAAAAGAAAATAATCGAATAGGAAAATAATTAATTGCATATTGAGAATTTTAAATTTTTTTCAATGATTGAATTCCCAAAAGGGCGAGTAACTTGTTACTTGAATGTCATTTAGCAATAATTTTTGCTCGTAATTTATTCAAATTAATTTGCAAATACTATAGTAATTCATTTTCTTAAGTTTTTTTTGTCGGCAAAAAAATTTATTAAGCATATTGGCACAAGATATGCTCATATTTATTTATATTTAGCATTATAAAATCATTCTCGGGTTATTCTCCTAAGGTTTATCAAGGCGAATTACTTCATAAAATAAAGGGAAAAAAATTTTAAACTTCAAGGGGGCGAAATAACAATATATTATTAATTTAAGGTATAAATAAAAAAATTATATACATATAGTGAAAAAAATTAAATTCAAGGGGGCGACCGCCTCCCGCTGATTGTCGTCATTTTATCATAGCAAGTATTTACGACCAATCAAGATATCGAACCTACGAGAATTAGGAGAGCAAGGATCCCTAGAACTACAAGCTTCGCAATTATTAAGTCAAACACGGGATTATGCTATAAACTAAAACCAACAATTAAAACCAACAAATAGGCAAGAACAATTAACTAAATGATTGGAGTGTATAGGGTAAGAGTTATTAAGACCAATCAACAAAATATCGAACCCAAGGGAAAAAGTATGCACATGAGGTCCTAGAAATACAAGTTATTAGTGACTAGAGTTGCAACAATGGTTTGGAACAAAAACACAAAACACTAGCAAGAATACAATTAAACAATAAGCAAACAAATGATCGAACACTTAAGATGCGAGAACAAAAACAACAATAAATGGTGAGATAGGGGTGCTAGGATTAACATCCATCAATGAATCATCAATCAACAAGCTACAATTGCATCAAATTGCAAATCAACTAAGATAGAAAGCATAAACCATCATGAAATTAATCACTCCATTAAAATCACAATGCCTAATGTGAGTATCCTTAGTCTTTCCCATCTCTCAATGTAGAAATCCCCAATTCATACAATCATGCAAAATTGAAACTCGATCAACACCTAATCACGTTAGCTCAACTCTCGCCTATTGCTAGGGTGTGATCAACCGTTAATCAAAAGAAACAATTTCACATGAAGCACAATGAAGAATCACAATTAGGTAGAAAACTAATGTGAGTATCCTTAGTGCAACTAATCTCTCGATTCAAGCACCCAATCCACACATTCATACACAATTATCACCCGATTAATACCGGATCACGTTAGCGCAACTCTCGCCTATAGCTAGGGTGATCAAACACTAATCTAAAGAGATAATTATGCATGAAGCACAAATGAGAATCACAATTAGTGAGCAATCTACTCAATTGATCTCCAATCATCAACAATCATAGCATCATCAATAAATTCTTCATCGATTTCAATTAACCCAAGCACAAAGAGTTAGCCCATGGTGAAATCCATGGGAAGAAGATAGAATTGATCAAACACAAAGCAAATCACAACAATTAAGAAATTAAAGAGACAAAAGAGGAAAAACATCACCAAATGATCTTCAATCAACAAAAATAGGAATGCTTGAGTCTTCAACACCAATCTCCAAAAGAATTACAAGCTTGAATTGAAAGAATTACAAGGATCAAATGCTAAACTATGGCTAATCTAGCAACAATCAATTTAAATCTAATCCTAAATCTAACTTCTACTCTACCTAGAATGGAAAATTGGCTTGGGGCCCGAGAAATCGCCCAAAACCGCTACTAATCGCTACTATGAACTCCTTTCTCTCGGATTGCCTCGCTTGAAGTCCTTAAGTACCGAATTTATGAAAAACCTCCCCTCGAGTCGAGGGTTAGGCCTCGACTCGAGGTCCTTGCAAAATCCTCGCCCTCGACTCGAGGGTCATGTCTCGAGTCGAGGCTCATGCCATTTTCTGAATTTGGTCCTTTCTACACATCCTCGACTCGAGGCTCTTGTCCCTCGACCGCAGCTCGAGTCCGTGGCACTTTTTCTCACACGGGGCTTCGGCCCCGACCCCTGTTTTCGTCCGGATGTCCGTCTCTTCATTCTAAGCCTAATGGTACTCTCGATTTGGCAAAAATCCACCGAATTACCTGCAAAATGGACGAAAAACATCAAAATCTCAAAAATAATACTTTTAGGCAAAAGAGTGATACTTTTCACATTTAAGCACAAAAATCAACACCTTAGCTCACTTTTGCACTAAAATAGGCCCTAAAAACATGCATCAATTCACTCCAATCACTAAAGAGCAAGCAAAAATAAAACAATTAAACTAGAAAGCAAATAACACAAATCGAATACCAAGGAGAAGTGAGTGCTCGGGTGCAATTCACCAAAGATTCATCAACCACGGATCCAACAAGATTGGAAAATCCACATGCAAGAGAATGATAGGGTCAATCACGTATGAAGCACTCAACCGTCTTCGGATAAGCCTGGGACGAGCACACAATAAACACGTAGATTGTCTTAGAGACGACACTCTAAGTCCCCTCACTAATTACCCAATTATAAATCAAGCAATTACGTACCCTTAAGTCGATTCTATTGGAATTAACCAAGTCTCCTTGAGTTAACCCAATATTTATATTGATCACACCTCTAATCCTAACACCTAAGCACCGATCTAATTGCCCCGCGTCTCCATGCGATAATTAATCAAGCAACAAAGGATCAAATCATAGAAGAGCAATCAACACATACAAATCCCATAAGAATAATCAATCTCTCACAAAAAGGAAAATCCAATCAAATCATCACCATATTCAAATCATCAATGGATCCTCACACCCAAGCACCAAAGGATCTAGCCAACCATCATCAATTCAACAAAACCCATGGAAATCAAGAGTGAAATTAAGAAACACATACTAATTGCAATGAAATAAAAGAGAGATAAGAGAGAATACACCTTGAATTCTTCAATACTTGAAATTAAATTGCAATTCTTACAAAATCCTCCAATCCTTGCTTGAAATTGAAATAACAATAAAGTAGACTAATGATCTAAGCTAGATAATCCTTGGGCAATGGAAATTTAACTCTAATCTAAGGAAATTTAAAGACAATCTCAGATTTTAAGCTAAAGTGTGTGTGAAAAAGTGAGGAGTGTGTGAGAGCTCTTCTCTTCTAAGTGTTGAAGTATGGAATGGGTGAATCCTTCTTAAAATCTGAATTGGGAGCTATTTATACGGAGGACTTTGAGTGCAAAAATATTCTTTGCAATTAGATCCCCGAAAGTATTAATTTCTGCAGAATTTCTCGAATGTGCCCAACTCGGTCCGAATTTTCTCGACTCGGTCCGAGTTGGGTGCTAAGCCGAGTCGAGTTACTTCCATCCGAGTCGAGGAGGTCTCCCGAGGTCGAATGCACCTGCATAATTTAGCTTTCTCCTCCCTCGACTCGGTTCGGTCCCTCGATCGAGTTAGGCAACTCGACCGAGTCGAGTTGATGTTGAACCGAGGTGGTTTTGGCTTCATAACTTTCTGTCCTCCTCGATTTGCCTCGATTTGATTCAGCTATTAACTCGGTCCGATCCGAGTTGTCCTCGAGCATGGTGTCACCAACTTCGATTCTTCATAACTCGAGCTCCCGAACTCCGATTTGAGTGATTATTCTTGGCTGTAACTCTCTTTCTCATCTCTCCAGCATCTTCACCTCCTGAGTCGATTTCTTGCCCTATTCTTACATGGAACTTGTTTTTGCTCTAAATCACCAATAGTGTTAGATTAAGAAAGTTTTGATGAGTTAAAAGAAGCAAATCGGATGATCGTATTTACTATGAAGAATAAGTGAGACTAAGTCCGAATACTAAGCCGATCGACGAGGTTAAGGATGGAACAAGTCACCAAGACCGAATAGTTGCAAGTCGTCCGGAGACAAGCTCAAGTCTAGTCATCTGCAGGAGACAAGTATGAAGAGCTCAGACGAGGTCAAGACAAGCCGAGTAGAATAAGAAAGGAGAGTCTTCACCAAGTCACCGCAGACGAGTAGAGTAAAATCACCGAGGTCTAGAGCAGATTTCCAAAAATAAGTTTGTTGAGCGGTTTCTAGTTTGTTAAAACTAATTAACAAACTAACCTGTCTTTTTTCAGACTTATAAATAGGTCTAGGCACTTCATTAAATTAGATATAGATCACACGAATTATTCATTCAAAGAAGAGATTCTCAAAATTCACAAGATTTTGAAAAAGCACAAAAATTGTTTTCAAAGATTTCTTCATAGATTTTTCTAAGTGTTTATAGAACACTTTCTTATACATCTTCAAACACTCTTCTATCACTCTAGAGTTAGTTTTTTTTTCAAGGATAGTTTAGAAGATTGATGATTTGAAGATCGGTTTGTAATTTGTAAGTCGCGATTGAAAAGTGAGTAAGTAAGCTAGTAGAAGAGACCCTTCTTCAAAGTTTGAAGAAGGAGAGTGGATGTAGGATTTTTATAATCCGAACCACTATAAATCGTGTTCTTTATGCTTTTGTTTACTTATCTGCTTCTTTCAAATTCCAGCTTAACAAATCAAAGATTAATTTCGAATCAAAGTTAAAACTAAAATATCAGTTTGCTTTTGATCTTGTTCAAGTTGAGTTCAAAATCGAATTTCCGATGTGTTACTTTGGTGCTTTGGATAAGTTTTGAAATATTTGTAAAAATCTATAAAATCTATTCAACCCCCTTTCTAGATTTTATCATAGAAGGTTAACTCAAGTTTTCTTAATCAACTCAACTAATTGGGACCAACAAACGAAACCTACAAAACACGCAAAGTCCCTTCTCGACTTATTAGCACCATATAAAAGGATTAGGTGAAGAAATGCAATCAAAATATGCAAAATTAAGCAGTTAAATCACAGTTAAAACATGCAATTATTCACCTAATCAAACTCCCCAAACTTGAAGTGTTGCTCGTCCCCGAGCAACTAAACATTAAAGCACATGGGACAAGATAAAAGAGAAATGATTTCCAAACGCTCAAACAACACTAATGTGATCAAAGGTCCTCAAGCAATCTCAATGTCAAACAAGAATCCAAGCAGCCCTCAATTCACAATCAACGTTTTGTGTTCAAACCTTTGCTAGATCAAATGCTCAATTACAAGTTCCTTTCCTAAGTGTTTCACTCTCACACAACCTTAGCAAATCAAACCCTCACACTTTCCTTTTCAATCACCATTTGTCAACAATCAAGCTCTACTATTTGTTAGGACAAAAAGGCTCATAAGGATAGACAGAATGATTGCATTCACATGGCTTGCCAAAGAAATAGGCTTCAAGGCTCAAATTGGCTCACTATGGAATTAATGCTTTGATGGGTGAAAATTGTGGCTAAGTGACTTCTTTTACACAAAAATGGCCTCTTATCATTTTAGAAATCTTCATATAAAATTCCAATCTCCACAAGTTTTAAGGCAAGTTCTAGAACACAAACCGTAGATGACACACTCCATGAAAAGATTAAACCGTCAATATGCACGATTTAAGGCACAAAACTCACCGGTTTTGATTGAACAAGAATCAAGCATTATCACCAACATTAATTCTCCCACAAATCAATCTCAAGTGAGTTTTGGGCTACTCTTCAACTCATTATTATCTCAAAAGCTTGTTTTCCACGATCGACACTAATGCTCATGAACTAGATCTCAATCACAACTCCATCATCTTATTCAAAACAGGACATCACACACATTCAAACATTCACAAGGATCAATAAGAAAAATAACCCAACTAAAAATCCTCAAAACACCGATCATTCCCAAATCACAATTCATCCAAACATAACGGAAAATCCATGAAAATCAATCCAACATCCACACAAATAAAACATCCATCAACACAATTTAAGTACAATCCCAAAACAAAGGAAAATAGAATTAAGAATTAAGTACACATCAACATCAAATAGCAAAGGGAAGAGGAATTAGATCACCACTCCGGAGGTGGTGGTGGATCCCTAGGAGGGAAATGCCCTTGGTTGACATGCCACCCGTACATTACCTCTTGCATCTCCATCTCGCCTCCTCATCATCTCCAATGTTGCCAGATCTCAAGTTGCCGCCGCATTATCTCCACTCCTTCCAACCGTATTCCGTACTCGTGTATGATTGCGTTCGAGCTTCAACCCGTATGTTCAATCCCTCGAGCCCTCTCATGAGATTTTGCATCTCCCCTCTTCTATGATACACTTGAGTAACTAGGGGGTGCGATCTCTACGAGTCTCCTTATGGGAGAATCTTGCAGTGTCGGTATCTCCTCATGCACCGGTTCTTCCTCTTCAACCTCTTCTCTTTCCCAGCGCTTCTAGAGGACTCCGCCGCCTGTCTTGCTCTCTTTCCCGTGTAGGACTCTCGGTTGCTCTGCTCATCCACTCGGTATAAGCCGGTGATGACAAGTTCTAATTTCCTCTTCTTCCGCTAAACACCGAGGTTAGCTCTTGATTCGCAAAGGAAATAGGCCATTCGGATCGAGCTTTAGGCGTAAACGATCCCAATCTCATTATCATCCTTGACCTAACCATACATGATAGGTCGAGCCTCATGTCACCCGCTTATCGGTCTTTCATTTGCATCAGGATACCATCCGAAATGCTCGCTATATGTGTAATTAAGCCTCCGATTTGAATATTTTTAGCCGGCCTCCTTTGCCTACTAAATCGCTTCAATCAACCTTGACCCAAGGCAAGAATGCTTCCCATTTATCATACGGTGAAGCGGCTTGAGCTCGGTGCTTCTTGCCGACCCTACCTCATAACGGGCGAACACGGTATTGGCCACGATTCTCTCGAACATATCAAGAACGGGATTTCTAATTTGTGACGCTTTTGAACGACTCGGGTCAAAAGAGGGCTGATCATCCTCATCCACTCCGGCACTCTCTTTCCAAATTCTAGCTTCATTGTAACGCCTTGCCTCCACGTTGGAGTTTTCCACCGTTATCCTCCTAGTCTCAAAGATGGTATTGATATCATCTAGAGAGAGATATCGATCCCGATTTCCCAACCGAAAATTCACTCCAACCGGGTTCTATTCTCTCCAATCACCTCTTTGTTGGTCTTTGAAGAACTCTACAACAAGTCTTTCATAGGTAGGCTTCCTTATCCTCAAGAAGTTCTTCCACCCGACTACGTCGAACAACTCCTCCACTTCTTCCCTTATGCCTAGTGCCTCGGCACATTCCTCATCATAGTAGCGGGTTGGCTCGATAGTCATTTCTATGATCTCACGGAAATAGTCTGCATAATCAAACGATTCGTATACAATCCCATAATCTCTCGGCCTTTTCCACATGCACCGCCATCAATTCCTCATTCAAAATATCCTCCACATCGTGCAAGGTACTCCTCATCCCTTCCTCGCCTGTTCCTCGACTTCGATTTACGGTCATCATTTTTCGTGAATTGAGAAAGTAAAAGATTATAACCATTAAGAACTTATCAAGTAAATAACCGAAATCTCTCACAACCTCAACCTATCATCAAATTCATGCCTTCTATCATAACAATTCCCAACTAATTATAAAAAGCAATCATTCAACAACAAGGCATGCAAGAAATTTCTACTTATCAACCTCCTTCTTCATACACTTCTTCACATAAATTTTCCAAAATCATTCACAAGCTAATATGCTCACACCTCAATTCAAGAGAAAATTTTCACAATTGACATAAAATTGGAACTACCCATCATGAAAAATCAACAATAGTCCTTTACTAACACACAATTAGCAAGAATTTCTTGTCAATTCATAAATTCCCCAATTCCAAAAAAATTGGCAATACAAGACCTAGGGTTAAGAATCTCCAAATTCTTCCAAAATTGGAAGCACCCATCTAAAATTGAACTAAGAATTGCAATACACATACATTAAATGTATCAATTTCATCACAATTAAGGGCAAACATATACCAATTTCCTCAAAGAAGACAAAATCCCTAATTTGAAATTCTAGGGTTCTAAGCAAGAATCACAAAAATCATGCTCCCAACTTGAAATGAAATGAGAAGGGTGAAGAACATACCTTTCTTGGATTATGCTTGGAATAAATAAATTAAATCCTTGTGAAGTGCAACTCGAACCCACGAAAAATAAGCCTAGGACACAATAAGCACGTAGATTATCTTAGAGACGACACTCTAAGCCCCTCACTAATTACCCAATTATAAATCAAGCAATTACGTACCCTTATGCTGGTTTCAATGGAATTAACCAAGTCTCCTTGAGTTAACCCAATATTTATATTGATCACACCTCTAATCCTAACACCTAAGCACCGATCTAATTACCCACGTCTCCATGCGATAATTAATCAAGCAACAAAGGATCAAATCATAGAAGAGCAATCAACACATACAAATCCCATAAGAATAATCAATCTCTCACAAAAAGGAAAATCCAATCAAATCATCACCATATTCAAATCGTCAATGGATCCTCACACCCAAGCACCAAAGGATCTAGCCAACCATCATCAATTCAACAAAACCCATGGAAATCAAGAGTGAAATTAAGAAACCCATACCAATTGCAATGAAATAAAAGAGAGATAAGAGAGAATACACCTTGAATTCTTCAATACTTGAAATTAAATTGCAATTCTTACAAAATCCTCCAATCCTTGCTTTTCGAAATTGAAATAACAATGAAGTAGACTAATGATCTAAGCTAGATAATCCTTGGGCAATGGAAATTTAACTATAATCTAAGGAAATTTAAAGACAATCTCAGATTCTAAGCTAAAGTGTGTGTGAAAAAGTGAGGAGTGTGTGTGAGAGCTCTTCTCTTCTAAGTGTTGAAGTATGGAATGGGTGAATCCTTCTTAAAATCAATTGGGAGCTATTTATACGGAGGACTTTGAGTGCAAAAATATTCTTTGCAATTAGATCCTGAAAGTATTAATTTCTGCAAAACTTTCACAACAGTGCCCAACTCGGTCCGAGTTGGGTGCTAAGCCGAGTCGAGTTACTTCCATCCGAGTCGAGGAGGTCTCCCGAGGTCGTAATGCACTGCATAATTTAGCTTTCTCCTCCTCGACTCGGTTCGGTCCTCTGATCGAGTTAGGCAACTCGACCGAGTCGAGTTGATGTTGAACCGAGGTGGTTTTGGCTTCATAACTTTCTGTCCTCCTTGATTTGCCTCGATTCGGTTTAGCTTATTAACTCGGGCCGAGTTGCTTAACTCGGTCCGATCCGAGTTGTCCCTCGAGCATGGTGTCACCAACTTCGATTCTTCATAACTCGAGCTCCCGAACTCCGATTTGAGTGATTCTTCTTGCCGTGTAACCCTCTCTTTCTCATCTTTCCAAATCTTCAGCTCCTGAGTCGATTTCTTGCCCTATTCTTGCATGGAACTTGTTTTTTATCTAAATCACCAATAGAAACCTACAAAACACGCAAACAGTCCCTTCTCGACTTATTAGCACCATATAAAAGGATTAGGTGAAGAAATGCAATCAAAATATGCAAAATTAAGCAGTTAAATCACAGTTAAAATATGCAATTATTCACCTAATCACCCGCGACCCCCACCCCCTAAATCCGTACCTATTCTCCTGGTCCTTGAACTCACATTGATCAAGTGACATTCTTTTTGCTCTAATCCAACCCCAACATCGTATTTAAAGCTCCGTGATCATCTTCTTAGCTGTAGCCTTGTTCATTTCGAAATATCAAAGCATTTCTTATTTTTCATTTAATCCATATAATACATTCTCGGATGCACACAACGATATTCATCCCTTTTCTCCCTCTCGTAATCCTACTAAAATGGTGTAGGTTCCTCGAGGGATTCAAGGATAGTACCGTCAATACACCTAGCCATCTCGACCCATCCACGGTTGATACAATAGAAGTCGAATCACAAAAGGAACAATTTACTCTAGTCGTGTGAGGTAATGCATTACACCATTGAAGATACGTTATAGTCGTAATCCTCTCCTAGAGTATGCGCCATGCATGGATTTGTACTGCGATGGAGTGAACTTGTTCCATATTGCCTTGAAGTCGTCTCTTTCATCTTGCCGATCTTCTTCCTTGTTTCTCAATAACCACTCTTACGCTTCTTTTCACAAATAAAATCCATATTTTTTTTACTTTATTCCATCTCCACGTGTCTTGAACACTTTGTTTTGGAATGAACTTGTTTAACAAAAAAATCAACTCATCGGACATAGAAATCTCTCTATTAAATAGACATCTTTCCATCTTCAACACCATTCTCACACCCTCTCTCCAACTCCCAAGACTTACCATTGATATCCCTTTGTCTAGACTCGAGTTATACTGATCTAGAGAATCTCACTTTCAACCCGACACACTCAACACACACATTTTTCCAAAATAAAGTATATGCCCCGTCCCACAATACTCTTTCTAAGCCCCCGTAAACCATCCCCTCTCACCCCCAACCGCCTTTACGATCTCCGCCCACCACCCTCCCGGTTTGACCCCATATCTCTCCCAACAAACTCCCTCATACCCCATCTAGCCTTAATTACCCTAGCCCACAAGCTGCCCCTATCCCTAAAAATTCAATATCCATTTTTTCAATGGTGCATTATTGAAATACAATAAATTTTTAACACCAAGACCTCCCATGTTTTGCTTAATTGTTTTGATGAGAAACCTTGTATCAGTATGATTGAGTTTAAACTCATATATAATATTATTAAAGAGGTGTTGTGCTTTTGTAAGAATCTCGTATTTAATATAAATCTTTCTTCTACCTCTTAAATTTCTAATTTTCACAATGTTATCTTCCACACAACTTTTAATTGCATCGAATTTATCTCCACCATTCATTTCATTATAATTTTTTCTATAAATTTACAATCTCTATCTTTATTGTTTGTTCTTATTCTAAACCATAATCTTATTATCTTCTACTTATTTTCTCATCCAATGTCCAATTTCATATTTTTCACCAAGAAGAACATCAACCGACCAAGAACAACCTCAACCTCGGCCGATCAAGGGTACCTCCTGACCGCAACAATCGTACACAATCAATCCTTTATAGGAAAAATATCTTTGTAATAGTACTAGAGTAAATGTCAACATACCTAGTATAGCAAATCAAGGGAATGACAGAAAACTCCCTACCAATGGACAGCTAACGGGACGTGAGTAGGCCACGCCCTGTCCCAAGTATGAATACAATACACCTCTCATTTAATGAGGATTCATGCATTTGATGCATCCCCATAAATGGAATATTATGACAACACTCTTGCCTCTAAAAATAGAGTCTTTAAAACAATAAATTGATTTAAAGCACAATAAATTGATAGTAGAATTCACACTTAATACTTTATTGCATTCATTACAAGCCTTTATCATTGACATTGATTCATCTAGAATATTTATGGTTCTTGTACTTCTTTTCTCTCGTTAATCCAAGTCACATTAACCACAAATCAATTGGATTTTGAACGGGTAATGTTGTATCACGAATATTTGGGCCAAGTGTAAGAGGCCCAATAGAGAGGTTGTGAGCTCGGCCCACCCGAAGTAGAGCGGGATAAGTAGACAAGCGGAATGCCTAAGTATCTCGGCTCGCCCGCTAATACTTGGCCCGCCAAGAGTCATCATTTGGCTGCCGCCGCCCGTAGAACTCGCTCGCCACTGTACGGGAGTCCGTAAATCGATAAGATCAGGCTATATGTGGAAAAGATATCAGGTGTAATAGTTAGAATTAAATGTCAAACATACTTGTAATAGAAACAAATCAAGAGAATGTCGTGAAAACCCTCTCCCGAGCACCGGCAGGACGAGAGTAGGCCGCGGCTTTGGCCAAGTACGGGCTGCAGCCAACCCACATTAAATGAGGATCCCAAGATTAAATGCATCCCCAAATTCGTGGGATGCTAGGGCAGCAAGCTTGCCCTATAAATAGAGCCTTTAAGGCACAATAAATGGATCCTAGAATCCACCCTTAAGATCGGCTAACAACCCAAAGCAATTCTCTCTCCCTTTATCGCTTTATCGCATTCATTCTTCCAAGCATTCATTGCTAATCATCATCATTCATTGCTCTTGGCATTTATTGTTCAAGTTCATTGAATCATTATTTGTTTTATACGTTAAGCCACGCTACATTAACCACAAATCCACCTAATTAGATCGGAATAAAAGTCATTATTATTGTAATATAAATATAAATGATTATATTATCTTTTTATTATTTTAATATGAAAATAATCAAAGTAACAATTTTTAATTATATTCATTCCTTTTTTTTTTTTTTGTATATTTAGTGGATTTAAAAATATTTTCTATAAATTCAAATTTGTCTTAAATGATTATAGGAAATTTATATACAATCACTATTTTTAATACTTCATTTAGTAAATGTATTCACAAATCATAATTGTTTCTCATTTTATAGCAGTGTATCTCATTAATGATGGATAAAATCATGTTTACTTGAATTGACCTACGTTGTACAATTACTAAGTCATTTATTACTTGATATGTTTAAATAAAGAATTTATATTTTTGAATTTATTTATTAATTGTTGGACAATTTCATTACCTTAGATATCATATTTTTTAGATCGGCAAAAAGAGATATATTATAAACATTATACTTGATTCAAACTCAAAATTCAAAGACCATGCATCTTAAATTATTTTTATTAAATTGATTTTCAATCAATAATTTCCATGATACTTTTTCTTCAGCTATAACTATTTATGTGTAATTAAATAATTTATTTCCATAATACACCCATTCATTCGTTAATTATTGCAATTTGATCATATATATGTTGTGGATTCATTAATCTTTCTACAGGGAGACTAATTTGTGGATTCATTAATCTTTGGGTAACTTTGACATAAACTCTACACATTTTATAGTTCGCATAGGACGATAATGATAGTAGTTGTGCATGACGGTGATGAAACTTTTCATGACCCGTGATAACCTTTATACATGACGGTGGTTGTGCATAAAAATAATACGACAAATCTCATAGGAAGAACCACGTGAATCTAAATTTTGTCTTAATGTTTTGACATTTGAATACACATTCTCCACCTTTAAATACATTTCACTTTAGAAACATATAACAATTAAACAACACCCCCAAAATGTATATAATTTAAAACTACATTAAGAAAAATACAGTTTTTTTAATCATTCCGTTTAATACGTGGATATATGCTACTAGTCAATATTTTTCATTTGAATTTTGCTTTAATATTATTAGTTGTAATGCCATGTGTAATAAATTATGTTTAAGAAAAATCAAAATATAAAAATAACTTAGTAGGCGTCCACGTCGGCTTTCAGATCGAAAATCTCCAATTTTCTCCGGCACGCGCATGTGATGTGACATACAACAACGTTATTTTCAATTTTTCGATTTGAATAGTTATGTGACCAAAATTGGACAGACAACTTTTTGGAACCAAAATTGGAGACACAATAAGTTATGAGACCAAATTTTTTTCCTCACTTCTTATGCGAATAAGTGCAGTCCGTGAAATTGGATACATATTTTAATTAATGTAATTTATTTTTAAATATAAACAAAATTTAATAAAACAAATGAGATGTGACTCTTTCGAAAATTAATATTTAAAACCCTAAAGTTTGAACTTTAAATAAAAAGAATTAATATTAAACATGAACTTTAAATATTACTTGTGACACATGCACCGACCCTCCACCGCACTCCTTATTAATCGAAAATGTTAATGAGATTGGAGTGAGCAAAACAACTAGCTCAGTGAGATCTCATTTGTCACGCTTAAATATTACACATAAATGTAAATTATCAACTCACAAATATGCAAATGTGATTTTCCACAAATAAACATGCGTTAACGAAATTCATATCATACGATGTGGTAAGCAACAACACCATTTACATTAAATATTTAAAAGTGACAAATTCACCAATCATGATAAGAAAACTCCACCCGAAATTTATTTATGTCGTGGATGTAATGAATACAATTGCCCCAAATCTACTCTTCAAATCAAATATGTAAACTTAAAATTCCCAAAATAATCTTTCTAGTATCCTATTAATCAAAATCCTAAATATTAGGAAACACAATTCCTTATCTCAATAATCCCAAAAAACTTCCAACACCAATCCCGAAAACTAACATCTTTAATCATAATTCACAAAATCATGTGCCACTTAATTTCTAATCTCATCAATTAATTAGCCGATTCAATTTCTATTATCAAAATCCATGATCTTTTATTATCACCTCCAAACCAATTTTCAAAATCATATGCTTACCTCATACATTAATTTTATATAAGAACTAATCTTACACATACTAAATAAAATTTGTAATCTTTATTAATACAACTTTAGTGGAAACAAAGTCCCACTAATTATATATCCTCAACCCCCACACACACACACATATATATATATATATATATATATATATATATATTAACACCACCAATTAGCCATGTGAACCCGTTTAAATAATAAGAGATATTAGAAATTTTAAAGAGGATAAATAAATTGGTGGGGGAAGGAAGAAAATGTACCGTACAATAGTTGTGAAGAAAACGCCGTAAAAAATATGATATTTGTTAGAGTATGAAATTTTCTAGGATAAGATTTTATAAATAAACGTATAATACATGGGCTTGGGTTTGAGTTTGGGCTTGAACTTGGTGAGATAAACACTAATATTTAAATTATTAACAAATTTTAAAATCCTTAGTTAAAAGATTTATGAATTTAAAAAAATGGAAAAAAATATATTTTCTATTGAAAAAAATTAAGCATTTGTATCTCATGGAAAATTCAAGATTTGATTTTTAAATAAAAGATTCTTTGTAGAAAATAATGAAATTGAGAGATATTATTTATTAAAACTTGCAAGATATGAAAAATATTTAATTTTGATAAAACTCAATATTTTGAAATTAATAAAGATAACAAATAGGCAATACATATTTTTATGAGAAAATTACAAATAGGTGTAAAAATTAGCAAAAATACAAACAGTGTAATGTGCAAATTTTTTTGTGCTTATGCGCAAAAAAAAATTTGTGCTTCGTGCAAATTTTTTACACCTAATTGTAATAAGACTTACCTATTTCTACCTTATTGTAAATGCCCCCATTTTTATACACTATCTCGCATTCCGTAATAAGTATTGTTTAGAATTTAAATTTTATTTTATTATTTATTATTTCTCATATTTTTGTATATCATAAAATGTTCTTTTATTCAATTAATTTAGGGGTGTTTGCAAACTCTACTCATAGTTTAGAAACATTTCTCATAAGTTAAAGCTATGAAAGGACAACTATAAAAATAAGTGCTTCGCCACCTCCACTTGAGTTTGCGTTAGTAAACACCCCTTTAAGTAAAACTACCTAAGGGTATGTTCTTTTTGGGATTCACACAGATGAACTTAGGATTTTCCGGCCCCCCGTCCCATGTAAGTTAGGGATTTGAAATCCACGATTTTAAATTTTACACTCAATCCACACCTATAAACACCTATACACCTATTATTACTTTTCTCATTACAAACTACTTTTTACATCTCTCTTTAATATAATAATAAAATATCAATCACTCTTATACAAATACAATATAATAATACAATATCAATCACTCTTACACATTGATTTGAAATAAAGTAAAATCCCACTTTACTCAAATCCTAAAAGAAACACACACTTTTACTATTCATCCGTGATTTCAAATCTTATGACTCTGAGTCATGACTCACCCACACACCTAAATCCCAAAAAGAACACACCCAAGGGTTATATTTCGTATTTAATTTTAAACCTATAAAAAATACTTTACATCATTTTTTCGGACAAAAATTAATCTACCCTATGAACAAATTGATTTTTTTTTTTGAAGTTTTATGTTATCAAAATAAAAAAATTTAGATTAAATTATAAATTGCAAAAATATTGTAATTTTAATTGTAATTAAACCTTATATTTATGTCCCACCCCACCCATTAGTCACTTGTACTTTAAAATGACACCATTAAATCATTATTATCAAATTTATTATGGTTCTATGTTATAGACAAAAAAGTTAAAATGATTACTATTTTTCCAAAGTACATATGTCTTAAAAATGCAATTTGTTGGTTTATAAGTGCACCAACGATGGCTTTTACAATAAACGAACGGAAATAACGAAAATTAAAAACAAGAGAAAATACAAAAGAAAAAGAAGATTACAAAAAGTAATATTTTTTCAATAGAAAAGTATTAGTCTCTTCTTCAACAACGAACAATCTTCAAACAAAGAACGGCAACAAACTTGATCAACCACGAACAAAAAGCAAGTCGAGTCAAGGAAGAATCCTTTGCCCGCAAAACAAATACGTCGGCTAGTGCTCACGGTTCGACGTAATGTTTCCAAAGGTGAAACGACTTTTCGTCTCGTATTCAAGTAGCACCACTTGAAAACGAGCTCCAACGAATCAAGGACGTGAAACTGGACCGCAAACTAGTATGTATGCAAAGCGGACGTGAAATTTTCAAAAATTCGACGTGGGTGTATGTACTGATGCAGGGGTGCAAGATTAGGTGGCCATGCACATGCAAATGTCTCCTAGAATCTGGACATTCGTCTGTCAAATTCAATTGAAATGACATTCGGATGAAATCCAAATGACATTCAAATTCGTCTGAAATTCACATCCACTTTTCTGGGCCCACCACCAAGCCCAAGTACACCCAAAGTCCATCCAAAGTCCAAGGACAAGGGCTCGGCTCGGCACGGGCGGGCGGGCGGGCCGCGCGCTCGCGTGTGGCCCATTTATGTGTGCATAGCCCACTTATAATTTGAATTCATTTAATCACTTCTTACATATAAGGAGTGACTTAACTCCCACATTATCCGATGTGGGACAATTATCACTAGTATTAATGTGACACATTTAATACCTAAGAGTGATACTTTAGCCTTTCAATGTTTACATCAATTTTCCACTCACCGAAATTCGGTTTTAAGAAATTATCTAAACAACCAACACAATCTCGTTTAATTTCCCGGAAATTAAATATCAAATTATTTTAATTAAATAATCAAATAAATTGATTAAAATAATTAAACCTAATTTCTCCAACACAATTAAGGTAAATCAAATATTTAATAATTAAATAAATTATTTAAATTAAATATAACGAGGTGCCAATAATACCCCACAACAAACTCACAAAGACACCAATGAAATCATCTATGCTAATTTTGATGTTTCACTCTATTTTTTTAACATAAATGAATAACACGTGATATATTAAAAATATTTAATTAAGTATTATAATCTTAAATTTATATATTAAAAATTAAAAATATAAAATATATATTGAAACATAAAAAATGACACGATGCCTGAAAACTAATGTGGAAGAAGAAAACTAATATGGAAGAGAGGCGACTGAATTTAGCTATAGTTTATACATTTTATATTATTCAATTCAGAAATCCCCTTTTTAATTTCAATTTTTCATAATAAATTCGTCCTACAAAACCCTTTCCCTAAGTCTTCTTCTCCTTCCCTAAAATACAAAATCACACATACACACACTACGCACCCTCTCTCTCTCTCTCCCCCACCCCCTCTCTCTCTAGAACGGACAGAGGTTCTTCAATATAGTGCTTCCATTTGCATTATCAATTGAAACATACTACTGTTCATCTGCGCAGATTTTTGATATATACATATATACGGCACTGCATATATATAAATATAGATATACAGAGGTATTGGGGGATTTCAGAAGAAGATGAGCAGTGGGGTTAAGGGAGGTGCAAGTAGGGTTTCGATTCCGAGCGGCGTTAAGAAGACGATCGAGAATATAAAGGAGTTTACTGGGCAGAATCACTCTGAAGATGAGATTTATGCAATGCTTAAGGAATGTTCCATGGATCCCAACGAAACTACTCAGAAGCTTCTACTTCTCGGTGAATCTTCTCCACTTTCTGTTTCTCTGTCGTCCCCGCCTCCGCCCCTTTTTTATTTTTATTTTTAATTTTAAATTATATTAAATTTTTTTTTTTGACATGTGATCTCGATTTTTCTTTTGATCTTTGGTGCCATTGAGAATGGAGAATTTAATTGTTGATCTAATCTTTCTCGTTTGCATTATGTGTATATAATTACGCATGTGTGGTTGCTCTCGGTTGTTTTCTATATCACTAATGTAATTGATGTTTACTATGTTTACTTATGGGTAAAGGAAACAAGTTTTGCTAATATTTTGAAAATTGTCTTTTCATTTCCTCCTTTTTATTTATGGTCTGCATATCTATTATATGTCGCTATATATGTGTTCTTTTCTTTTTTTTTTTGCCATTTTTAATTTTAAGATTCAGACTTTGTGGTTTCACTTTGATTTAGTCCTCATAATGTACTTAGAAATTCAAAAGCTTGGCTTCCTACTGATTACTTTATTTATAGCAAAGATATAGTTATAGGTTCATTTTGAGTTGGGATATGACGCTCATGAAGCTGTCTGTTACACTGCTTTACTGGATTATGAGTTCTGTAAATTAAAATTTTGAGCTGTCAATTGTAGATTAAAGGCTTTCCCCGTGATCCCTGGTTAATAAGTAGGGTTTCATATCTGTAACTCAAATATTGGTGTAAATTTTGCAATGTGCAGCTTTCTCTGATAATAAAGAACGCTGTTATTGAATTTTAAATGATGCTTCACTCATTGGCTCATAGTAGCAGTATTATTATAGTAATATCAAATTTGTTTCCAGGGAGAGCACACTTTACCTGTGGGCTGAATAACTCATGTGCAGGATCCTTTTGAACCAATTGTGTATTCGTTTTTACAAATCAAACTGACCAGTGTTTTTATATTATTGTACAGATACGTTCCATGAAGTAAAAGAAAACGTGATAGGAGAAAAGAGGTACTGCTATATCTCAGTCGAATCTCTCACTTGTGTATTAAGTAGTTTGTTGATTTATTTCCTTTGAAATATCTTAACTTTTGAGCTGCCCCGTAAGCTGGATGTGATTGAGTTTAAATTACTCTCTGTCCCTTTTCAGAGTAAGGAGCCTGCAGAACCGAAGTGGAAACCAGGTACCCAGTCCCGAGCAAATAGAGTGGGTCGTGGGAACTATCCGTCAAGATATGTGTCTCATGGTGAGCCTACATTTGATTATGTTATCTATGTACAATCACAAGGAATTTGGGAACCTGAGGGGAGTTAAATTGTCTCACATAAGTTGCTAATGTAATTTAGGTTGTTATATGAAGGTAATGTATGCATGTAGTGATTAGATGTAGCATGAATTTAGAAAAACTAATTTCAATTGGGGGATGTAATGGGGGAACAAATTGTCACCTTACTAAAATATAGTAAGCAACTTACAGTGGTCAACTTATTATCTTTGTACAGCCTGCTTCACCAACAAGCAATAAGATAAGAAAATCACTTGCTCTAAAACAATGAACTAGGAGTCAGTGGTTTCTCACTCCATGCATTTTTACTGTTTCTATGTGTTTTCACCATTTTCTTTTCAGATGCTGGTGGTGGAAGAAATTCGGCTGCCACAAAGGAAAATGCTACGAGCCAACTTACAGAGAAAACTACTGGCAAGGTTCCATTGGCTACTTCACAAGATATGAAAAAGAATGAAACTTCTTCTATTGCGAGGTGTGAGGGGTGGTTATGACCTTATTCGTGTGTGCTTCTATTGAAATCATAAAATCTATACTTTAATGCACCATGTTTTGTTGCAAGAACTCCAGAATTCTATGTTTCACTGAAGTTGTTCTCATTTGTCTTTGCAGCCCAACTACTGCTTTGTCTAATGGTCCATCTGGTGTTACATCCCAGAGTACCAATGTCATGCATGATAATCAATCATCTGTAGGCGGTGGTGGTAATCAACCCAATGCAACTGGTAGTCTCAATAAGTTGGAGAAACCTCCTCTGCTTTCATCCTCTATTGATTCAATAAAAAATCCTATGCTTCTGGGACGAAGGTTATACAGCAGCAGCAGATGCTGGAATTGACTGATAATGCTGCATCTATTCCTCCAGCACCTTCTTCTGGATCTTATATCTCTTCTTCAGATCCTGTAGTGTTGCCTTCTCAAGATTTACCACTCCCTAGTGCAGTTGGAAGTCAACATGTCCCCATCGAACTGACTGATGATAAACCTATGGAGAAAAAAATCAGCTTCTGTCAAATTATGTATGTATGCTAATTGCATTTGTTTATACATTTTCTCAAATAATGGTTTCTTTCACCAGTATCAGAGAAAGCATCTCATTTATTTTCCTTTTGGAACTCTGTAATAGCAACTCCTGAGGTCCAGGGAGGTGGAAAGAATCAGCATTTGGAGCCTGTACAGATTACGTCTTCTACTTCTGCTAGTAGGCCTTCATCCAATTACAACAATCGATCTCAAGTTATTGGACCACAAAAAGGTATGTATCTAGGCGATGCAATATGAAAGGTTGGTATATTTCTTTGAAATGCTGTGTAATACGGTCCAATTTGCTGCATTGCTGAGTAATTATTTAACAAAGTTCAGAGTTTTGATCTTGTAAACATTAGACAATCATTTTATATGCTGGAGTAATACATAGTTTGGATTTGCAATCATTCTGCTGCAGATATTGGTTATCTGTTTGATTTAAATAGCTGATGATTGTAATCGACTAATTCTTGGTTCGAGTTGGAAGTTCCTCCTTGTGTAGGGTGATGTATTTTTCTTTCTTTTAAGTTTTAAGCATCTAATTTTCTTATAATTAGATTTTTGATAAATAAACATTTATTTTATCTTCAGTATTGATCTTGAATTCGGTGATACTGTCAATCTTGTGATATAAGCACATTTTAGAATTAAAGTAGAGTAGATACAAACTTATAATGGTGTCAGTTACTGGAACGATGAGTGATTGCAATAATTGTGTCAGTGGTAGTCTGGTATATCATTTTAATATGAAAAATGAACCATTACTTACCAACAGTGGTGGTGTGTATCTTTGAAACAGCTGGTCCTGGCAAAGAGTGGAAACCAAAGTCTACGAATCCCAATATTGTCCAGGGTGCACCTGCAGCTCAATCAGAGGTTTCTACAGTATCTCAGAGAACTCCTGTTGCCTCCACTTTAAATGAAGCTAATTTGGAGCTGCAGGAGCTGCAGAAGAAATTGGAGGACTCACACATCTCAGATAGCCAACATGTGATTATACCTAATCACCTACATGTCCCTGAAGTCGAAAAACTTGGATTCTGTTTTGGAAGTTTTGATGCCATCCTTGCTTTGGACCTGAACCAAAATGGTCTTCCAGGGAGTGATAAGAGTCCATCAGTGTCTGAATCCTCTGAGGCTATTGATGAACATGTGAAGGAGCTAGAATTAAGGTTATTTCTTATCCTCCCCTAGAATCTGATCTAGTTTCTGTTTGTCCTAAAAATATGATTTCAGAGGTATGGTGGACTTTCAACACATTGTATACTACATGTATGTTCAGGCATGACTGTATCTTTACTAAGATATATTTTTGGTTATTGACTCTTTCAAGTTGTGGTATACGGGTGCATTCATGTTTATTGATACATCATTTCTCTAATGTTAGAGGTCTTTAGGCTCTTGATATGATTTAGAGATATCGTTGTGTTTAGAAATTCTTTGCATGGGTTTGCAAATAATAAGCGAATCTCCCAGCAATGGATGATGTAGGACAAACACTTTCTGTGGTTGAGGGATGTTGATGTAAAATTAGATTGAGCAAAACTAGTCCTGATGAAAAATTGAACAAAAAAATTGGTCAATATGTCATATAAGGTAGCTCTTCTGGAGAAAGTTTTCTTTGGAGGTGTTGGGAGTATACTTGCCTTCATTTAAGTGGTTAAGACTTAAGAGGTGTCAATTTGAACTCTATTTTTCAGAACAGATTTAATATTATGTAGTTCTGTAAGGAGTCAAATCGAGAATAACTGTTTCTTGGTAGTAGCTTCTAAACATTGAGTGCATGTAGAACCTTGTTCCCTTTTGAAAATCCATCACTCTTGTTCTATTCAGAATTCACTATATATCTTGTTTTTATGATGATAGAAGCTGAATGATTATCCAACTTTTATAAATTCTCCTCATTTTTGTATCTGATGCCTTTGTGTTTGTTATTTCTATCTCTTCTTTCTCATCCATCTTTCACATATTATGTTTAGAGCTCTTTCTAGTCCTTAGCGTTGGCCCTTTTCTCCTCACCTGATTACCTCCTTGTCTGTTTCTTCCCGATCACTTATTAATGACTAAAAATATGCATTGCCCAAAAAAAAATAAAAATAACGAAATAGCTTACACATACATTTTTCACTTACTTTCCAATTTAATAAGATATTTTTCTGAAATATTGTATTTTCTGCTTGATTACAGCAATCAAAATGAGTTGGTAGTTGCAGAGGATATGGAAACAAAATATACTGAGCACCCCCAGCCACCTCCACAAGAACTAGAAAAACCTCATCTACTGAGGTTGAAGTCTCATCCTCTATTAACCCTGATTATAATGAGTCCAAGACGGAGGTTGCACCTGGAAGCCATCAGCACCCTGTTGTCCATACTTCTGCAAACTACGGTTTTGGTTTCATGCCACCAGTATTGAGTAGTCCGCTTACAACGGTAGAAAGTTTGGAATCTCAAGCCCGTGACGCTCCTCGACTTCCAGGCTTTGTTGTATGTCTTATTTGACATTTGTCTGTTCGCTGATCTTTATAGTAATTCAATGTTAATTGTTATAATAACATGCATAATGTTTAACCATGTATTACATTGTTTTTCCCCCTGTATAAGCTTGGTTGTTTTGTATTTAGTGTGCATGTCACCATTTCAACCATTAATGTCACTGATATGCTATACAGGTGCCTCAATCTTTTGATCCAGCAAGCTATTATGCACAATTTTATCGCTTCAAATTTGGATGGTGATGGCCGCATTTCCCCATTCCACTCTGCTGGAGCTGCAAATAAGTATAATGGAAATGCTGCGTTGGTCTCTGCACAGACTTCTCAGAATCCTCAAGAGGTTTGGCTTTCAAAATCTCTGTAGTTCTGTTTGCCTTATAAATTATATTTGTGAATTTTTGATAATTTGAACCTCAATTGTCATTATTAATATAAACACATGTAGATCTACACCCATCTTTGTTGTCTTACATTACACAATTAATATTGTACATGTTCCCAAACTTTGTTAGTTTTGACCTTTGGTGAAAGTTATCTTGCTACATTTATATATCACAAAAACTTATATGAGATGGTCTCATGTATGAGATGTGATACTTCAATTTGTTTTTGTGATACTCAAAATTTTAAAAGTATCATGTCTCATACATGACATAGTCTCATGCGGAGACTTACTCTTATATATTATTATTTTTGTTAGAAACATTTGCTGGTATCTGCTGGCGATTCAATCTTTTCATAGTCAACTTCTCGTATTTATTTATGCTAAGGTTACAAAGGTGGGTCTATTCTTTCATCTGATTAAAATATGTATGTTTGTGATTAATGTCAGTACGGTTACTCCCCTTCTCTTTATAATTACGAGAACCTCCTCTCGGAGTTTGCTTTGTCATGAAGTTACCAATTAGCTGTCAAGTTAAAAGTTATAACAGGTCTAACAATCAGTTTGTTTAAAAGGGAGAATTCTCCTCTCTCGATATTCATAGTTTTGAATTAATCCCCACGCATATGTAATATGTAAATACTTGGGATGGAATTATTTCTGTTTCTGTAGTGATAGGATTTCTATGTAATATTTCCCAATTATTATCCTAGATCCTTGTAATTTTTATAATGCAACGCCAGATCAGTTACTCGAAATAATCCCCTGTTCCTCTTTTTCAATCTTTAGACTCAATTTAAAGAACCAGAATCCTAGAAATTGCTGTTGATTCTTTCCTCCCTAACCACCACTCATGCTCTCTGCTTACAGCTCCATCCCTCTCTCTCACTCCATCCCCGGTACCACATTTGTTGCGCCCTCTATATTGCCTATCCAACTCCTCTAGCCTCTCCCTATGTTGCCTCCCTCTATATTTTTAGCATCCAGTGCTCTCCCTCAACCATTGTAATTTCCCTTATTCTTCTTTCTGCTGCCCAACCTTTTTTCACACCATCTATGAGTTTGATTCGCCTTGTCAAATCAAAATCAGATGTATGCACTTTTCACATTTTAAATAATAAATAATTACTCGCACATCCTTATCAATTGAATTGTGAGCACCTCTAACTTATCAATCTAGCTTTATGGTACAGTATTAGAAACAAGCTTACGATTACAATCTATTTCTTCAATATTTTTGGGGTCATCTTTGTGGGACTTGAGCTTCTTGTGGCGATGGTGATCTATGGTGGTTGATTTGTATAGCTGAAAAACTTGTTTTAGATGATCAGGATTCAATAAAATTTTGTTACTATCTATTTCCTTTTGTTTTGATACATTACATAAATAAGGTGTTATTATAATCACCAACTGGTAAAATAAACTGTGTTTATTTACTCAATTGACGTAGTTCAGTTTCAGGGTGGTGTCCCTCTGGTTTTGTCCACAGCATCTCCACCACCACTGGTGACCCAAGCTGCTGGGGTAATGCAGAGTCCCATGACCGCCAATCAGCAGCCTCTCCCTATTTTCCGGCAACCAACCGGTGTTCATCTACCCCATTATCCTCCAAATTACATTCCATACGGTCCCTATTTCTCCCCATTCTATGTCCCACCACCTGCAATACATCAGTTCTTAAGCAATGGTGCGTTTCCTCAACAACCTCAGACTGGTGGTCTATATCCAACTGCACCTGGCACAACTGCAAAATATTCAGTTTCGCAGTATAAGCAGGGATCCAATACAGGAAGCTCAGCTCCCATGGGGTTGCCTGGGAGCTATGGGCCTTATGGTCTTTCTGTTCCCAACTACACTTCCAGCTCAGCCCCAACTCCAGTTACTTCAACATCAAATGAGGATATCGGTGCCCCTCACGTAAAGGATAATAATGTCTATAGCAGTGGCCAACAGGTATTGTTTATCATAAACATTATATATTCATTTAGTCTTTGTAAAATCAGTAAGGATTATGAAGGAGGTCTCATGATATTCTTAAGATCTAGTTCTTGTTACTACGATGATTAAGAAGTTTAACAGTCACAAAGAAGTATCTGTTGCTAAATATTTTTATTGTCAGTGCTCCTTGTAGTTTACAGTAATCATTATTTGCAAATATATGGATGAAGGTTGATAGTTGGAGTTTCTTTGTTTCATTTTGAATTTAATTACTGATTTGTAGTCCTTTTTTGTGTTTGCAGAATGAAGGTTCGGGAGTATGGTTTACAACCCCTGGTCGAGATATTTCAACGTTGCAGGCTAGTTCTTTCTACAATCTTCCTCAGGGTCAGCTGGCATTCACCCCAACACAGCCAGGCCATGGAACCTTCACGGGGCTTTACCACCCTGCTCAGGCAGTGACAGCATCGAACGTCCTCCCCACCCCCTTTTGCAACAATCTCAGGCGATGACGAACCCAGTTGATATGGTAGGACCCACACCAAATGTTTACCAGCAGCCACAGCATGCGCAACTTAACTGGCCCAGTAACTACTAAGAAAGGTGACGATTCTCTCCTCAAGGAAGTGACAATTCTTACTTATCAAATGGGATTTCCAAAGAAGATGCAGTTTAATGGAAATGAGAAGACCATAGATGCCTGAACTGAGTGTGTAAATTAATAGAAGAGGCCGATGAAATCGGGCCAATATATTTTTGTGGTCTTCTTCCTGTGACTTATATAACATCCTCTTTTTAAGTTAATCGAGGCCAGAAAATGATCTCTCTCGTAGATGGTTTTGTAATCCTTGGGGAGCCCTTCTATAGGTTATAGCTGCTGTTTCGGTTGTTGGTAGAGTTTTTGATTCTTTTCGTATTTCCCCTAGTTTGAAAATTTAGAGGGTACCGTAGGCGGATTCTCTTTCGTAGGTGTTCGTTTTTCTGCTTTGTTCTTTTGTCTTCTCCGCCCGTCTCTACCTCTTCGTCTTTGCGATGTCTTACCTGTAAAGTGAGTATTTTTTTGGGGATAGCAAGGAAGATGTACTGTTGTAACTGGCCTTGGTGATGAATTCTATCTTCTCATACACTTTTATAAGACTTATAAATAATTTAAGAATTCATCGCAGGTTTGATTTAGTCTTATTCATTTTTTTGACATTAGTCTTATTCATTTTTTTTTTTGACATTAGTCTTATTCATTTGATACCATGTAGTAGGATTTATCTCGAGGAGGAATTTTTATTTTTTCCCTTTTTGGTAAATCTGTCAATTACTAAGCTATCCCTATTGCGTATTGACTAGAGTGCGTTTGGTAAATATAATAAAATTTCTGATTGAGTTAGAGTTGGGTCAGGTTGTCTAAATAAATATTTTTCTGATTAATTCACTTGAATAAGCCTAATTACAATCTTAGTTCCCCCTACCGTACGTTCCATAAAGATAGGTTTACAGATTAAGAAATGAAACGTTACATAAAGAGAGGTTTACAAATTAGAGTAGTTCTACGCATCCAAGTGCATACTATGCACTTGGATTTAGCACCCTAATTTAGAATTAATTTTGACTAATTTAAAAACTCGTGGTCGGCCAACCCGAAAAAACTCATGGTCAACAAAAAAAGATCCAAAATCCGGATAAAAACCCTAAGCAAAAACCCGCAAAGAAAATCGCATCACTGGAAGAAGAAATCGTCCCAAACGAAAATCTGAAAACTCATCGCGCATTCAACGCGCAAAAATATAAGATCAAACATGCAATACTTTGAAGAATACGATTTATCGTATTAGACCTAATTTCCTAATTTTTTACCGTGATTTAACAGATTTATAAGGTACATTGCATAACTCTATGAACTAAATTAAATAGGTGAAAATCTACACTCGATTCAAATACTACAAGCGTAAGGAGAAGAAGAAATATATGATTGCAAAATAATTGATGAACAAAGTCTTCAAAAGGATGATGAAATGTTAAAACCAATAACAAATTGAAGAACTTTCTGTGACAAGAAACAAAGGTAGAAAAACATTCTTCGGTGTTACTCATTATTAGCTTGAGGTATTACTTGCTTTGTTCTTGGGGTATATCTCGATTAATACCTTCGGGTATTGTTGATTTAGTCTTAGAGAATTGCACGCTTTGTTCTTGGGGTATTCGATTAGTATCTTTGGATATTGCTAATTAAATGTTCTATTCTATTGTACTAACTAATTATATTATAAGTATCTGTGTGTCTAAATCGATGACAATGCTAATTGTGTTGATATAAGAGGTTCTTTGGTCGGGCGTAGAACAAGACACAAAGAGAAAATATGTATTCCTTATACTGTAAGCATGCACGTTGTTTGGGATTCGGTGTTCGTAAATCAACAAACAGATTTTTCGCAATCGATAAATCTATACTTTTGAGCAAGTTGTTTGTGTGCTCGTGTCTTTGGAATAAGAACTAAAAGCAAAGAAATTCAACTCCGGAACATCTCACAAAAAAGGAGGATTGGTATAACAAGAACAGATCGCAAGGCAAGAATGTTGGTGAAAAAGACTAAAGAGGGCAATTATTCGGTTGTGCAACACGAGACAGAGCACAATCATGAGCTAACTAGAATGGAATGGAACCATATGCACCGTTCGGAAAGACAAATTACTACAAACAAGAGTAGAGTGATAGAGGATATGGTGTCTTCTGTGGATGAGAACAATAGACTCATATCGCTACATGACGAATGAAGTTGAGGGGAGGAAAACTTAGGACACACAATCAAGGACCATTACAACTTGGTAAACAAGTTTAAAATGGAAAGCTTAAAGATGGTGATTCAAACAACTTGATCAACATGATGGAAGCAAGAAGCTAAAGATAAAAATTTCTTTTACAAGATTAGGCTCAATGAAGATGGGAGATTGTCAAGTATTTTTTGGAGGGATTCGTTGATGATGGAAGATTATGAAATCTACGGAGATGTAATGGTTTTCGATACGACATACGTAACAAACAAGTACAACTTGATTTGTGCACCTTTTGTTGGGTAAACAATCACCGAAAGAATGTAATGTTTGGTGTGCATTCATATCTCGATGAGAAAACAGAAACTTTCGAGTGGCTTTTCCAAATGTTCAAAATTTCAATGGGGAGAAAGTACCTAAGACGGTTTTCACGCACTCAGGACTTAGCAATAGCAAATGCAATAGGGAAGGTAAAAAAATTGTACACATTATTTAATACTTAAAAAGATTTATGTTTTATATTTGATTAAGTTCTGTTATTGATATTTATAGTATTGGGTATTGTCAATTAATGCTTCGGGTATTGATATTTTCTACTTCGGGTATTGGTATTTTCTAATTCGGTATTGCCATTTAATTCTTCGGGTATTGGTGAAAATATCTTAGAGTATTGCTTATTGGATGTTGTTTTACAGAATTTCGATTCAAGACACAGATTGTGTCTTTGGCACCTATACCAAAATGCAATTGCAAGATTTGGAGAATTAAAGAAAGACGGTCCTTTTAAAGATGCATTTAACAAATGTCTATCAGGATGTATGGATGAGAATGACTTCGAAAGCAGTTGGAAGAGCATGATATCAACATACGGGCTTGAAAAAATGCTTGGTTTAACAGATTATACAGCTTTAAAAGAAAATGGTGTACGACATTGAGCAAGGACATATTCTCTCACTGGAATAAGGTCATCCCAAAGAAGTGAAAGCACAAATCATGCGATAGGTTTCAGAGCAAACAAGGCAGACAAATTTGACAGAATTTTACGAGATATTCAAGAACACAATAAATCAATGGAGAAGCACCGAAAAAAGGATGAATTCGATTGCTCAAGGATGATACCCGAATCGCACTGGGAATGAAAGGAATGCTCAAACATGCCGCTAAGATATACACACCGACCATATTCGGACGTTTTGAAGAGGAGTTCATAAAGTCCATATTCGCCTGCTCGATCGTCATTCAAGTCTATGATACCAGCTTTGATTTATGAGGTCAAGAATGATGATGTTGGGCACAAAAACAGAGTGGTATATGATATCGCCATGAACCTAATCACCTGTGATTGTAAGAAGTTCGAAGAATTAGGCATATTATGTTACCACCGCTTGAGAATATTGAATGTACATTCAAGACAAATGATACCCGATAACTATATATTGAAAAGATGGTGCAAACTTGCAAAAGCACACGTGTGGGACAAGAAACAAAATGATATCAACAACAAAAACAGGTACAATATGTTTATATATTTACTATTATTTTACTATTACGATTAAAACCGATAAGAACTAACTAATATTAATATTCAAATTACGTGAAAAACAGGAACAATGATAAAGTTGGAACAAATATCCCATGGAGACATGCTATCATAAGGAAGTATTATAACATAGTCTTGATGAGTGAAGAAAGTGAAGAAATGAGAGAACTTATTGAAGAAGGATGTGAAAGATATCGAAAATACTTAAACAAAAGTTCTCTCGCACAAAAAGAAGGAAGTGAAGCTAATTCCGAGACATCCAACAAAATTCTAGATCCAAAACGATCAAGAACAAAGGGAAGAAGTCAAAGAATTAAGAGTGGTCTCCATCAAAACAAGAAGAAGAAGAAATCAACATCACAATCATCACAAATGAGGGAATATGGTTCCAAGACACCAAATCCACATATTATTTGAATGAGCATTGTAATTCTTTTTACACATTATTCAACATTTACTTGAGATATTGATAATCAAATATTGGAGTATTATTGCAAGTATTTTATATTTTATTTATTGATTAAATTCGTTATTCATAATAATGGTATAATTAGTAATACCCATAGTTATATTAGCAAATACCCCAACAAATAGTTGGCAATACCAAGTTATAGACAAGAATACCCGAACATATATTTAGAAATACCCAAAAATATAATTAATAATACAACACAAAACATATAAAACATAAAATGATTAATAAACCACTAAATACATATTAAACCACATCAGCTTAACACATGTTTAAGTGTACCATTACAACCTTCAAAACCATATACATATTAAATAGTTAAAATGTTCAACTAAAAACTATCATTTAACATTCCTCCTCTTTCCTCCCCAAATTATCGCCTAGATTTTTCAAAGCATCAAGAAACTGCTTTTTTTTTTCTCCTCAGCCTTTTACATCTTTTTCTTTCTTCTTCAAAGCAATATTCTTGATTAAATCGGGCTTTTGCTTATAAAAATTGTAAACCTTCTCAATAACATCGACCTACACGAATTAAAGTTTGAAAGAAGTAGAATAGCACAGATTTCTCGCCCGATTGCTATACGAACATCCTCCTATATAAAAAAAAGTCAATAAAAAATAAGATAAGAAACTAAGTAAATAATAAAAAATATGAAAAATAAAAGAAAACAATTACCCGAGTCAAGTCCTGGATAAGAATAAGAAGTACCATTGAATTGTTTGATGTGATGCATCATATATACACCACAATCCTTATCGGCTTTCCATTTGCCACTTTAAAGACATGTTTTCAAAATTATATCCCAAAATATCAAGAAATTTTTAGGATGTTTCTTTTTCTCAAGAAACCTAGACATCAATTTGACCTAAAAATATATATATATATATACATTCAAAGGTGTAATTCAAAAATATAAAATGATTAGAAACAAATAATTATAAAATTTTTACCAATATATCGCAGACTTTGTGTAATCATTATCTTCCTCAACATGCTTCAAATTGTCCAAGAATTGCAACTTTGAATCAACAAAGTTAATTACAAGGACAACAAAATGGTCATGGATACAAATAGGAATGAAAATCTGAAAAGAAAAGGAAGAATTATTAAACTTTAGTAAAACAAAAATAATTAAAAATACACAAAACAATAACAATTCAACTAACCATTTCAAAGCAGACATGAAACAACCTTCATACACGTAAATCCACGCATCCCAAACACGTAAGAAGTTATCAGCCATTTTTTCAACATCAACTCCCTTCCGTACAACCTCACCCAAGAAAAACTACACAAACAAATAAATTGAAAAACAAAGGATAGAATAATCAATAATCAATGATAAATAATAGCCTAACAGCTTACAAAGCAATACACAAAGAGCTACACAAAGAATACCCCAAAATATAGTCAACAATACCCCAAGAGTAAAATAGTAATACCCTAAGACTTACAATGCAATACAAAGAAGATATACACAAAGAATACCCCAAGAGAAAAACAAGAATACCCCAAGGGTTGCATAGCAATACCCAAAAAGATAATCACCAATACCCAAAAGAGATAACCACCAATACACAAAAATAACTATACAAAACTTACATTGTGATTAAGATTGAAAGCAAATCTGCTCCGTCGACCATCGCAAACACATCCCCATTAACATCCAAGCACCAGCAGAAACAACAAGAATATCAATCTCTTGGTTAGGCGACAATGACTTAATTTCAGCATTGTACGGTACCCAAGACCATCCCCATGACTATAATAACAATCTCTAATCAAAAATTAAAAATGAATATATAAGTACGCACACATGTAACAACTAAATAAAAAAAAAGAAATACTAATCAAATGCTTACACTAGAACAGATCCATCACCATCGTAAAAACAAAAGTCAACAACTTCCATATGGGGTTGTGGAATAGTACGATAACACTTCTTGTTAAACTTCACCACTTCAAACATACCCAACTTCATCATTAATCAACCAAAACATACTTGAAACATCATTACCAACTCTCTTCACCTTTGAAGAAACAGACTTAACAAAGATCATCAAGCTCATCACCTTTTTCGCAATCTCCAACATTCTCCTCACCACCTTTCGAACCTCCCACCACACCAGCCTTTAGACCAACATTCTCCTCACCAGCCTTTATCCTTGCTACCTCCATCACCCCATCCTTTGCACCAACATCCTCTTCAACCCCAACATTATCTTGAACAGATTTTTTTAAAGGCGGCTCATCAGCCCCAAGATCAACAAGAAACCGTCCTTAAACCAATCTGCTTCATCACCAGATAAATTGGTTTCAAAAATAGGTGGCTCGGGAGTCAAAGAAATCAAACTTAGGAGCTTCGCCACCAACTCTTTCATCATCGTAACATATTTAACCAATTTATCAACGTATCTCGTGAAGCTTCGGATTCATAAAGAACTTCGGTATTCGACACCTCGATTCGGGAGTGGATTCTCGAGGAAGAAGAGGATCGAATACCGTCCCGTAAGTTTCGAATCTTAAGCATCAAACCTCCGTAAAAATCCCTAGCCTCCGATCTGGATAGACAACAATATCTTCTTAATCTCCCGCAACAAAATAAAGAACAAAAATAGCATAAGTAGAAAAACAATAAGAAATATTATAGAATAATCAATAAAACATAGTATACCCGATACTCGTTATCCCCACTTTCTTTACCGTAAATTGTAGACTTCGTAACCCCATTAATGCATACGGGATACACACCACCAACCATATCACCGTAACCAAAAACACCAAAGCACTAACCTCTTGATAACACCTCTTCTTCATCTTTTCATCATTCCAATGTCGAATCAAAGGAATAGAACACGGCTCACAAACACCCTCCACTTCAGCCTATGCAAGTACAATATTTGTAACACCAAAACACAGCCACTAACATTCTTAACCCCATCATTCCGATATGCTAAGACCGAATCCGACAACTTTTTCAAAACAAAATTACACCAATCCAACTTAGGTATATCTTCTATAACCTCAAGGGACTTAAAATAAATAGTACTTACGTAACGATTTGAGGAAGGACAAAGAAAAGAACAAAGACAAAACAAAACAAAAGCCCGCTTAATGTCATCACCCCCTTCACTTAACTTCTCAACAATCAAACTAGCCAAAACCGAATCTGAGTCTTAGCACTATACCATATTTCTTACTAAAGGATTCAAATACGCATTTATCATCGTAACGTGAATAACAAACTACATTTCTCCCATCATTCCTAGGAATCATAAAAACATCATATACATCATCGCCAGCACAGAAATCGCCTAAAATCATCTACAGATAACATACGACTACCGCCATTAAACCTGCTCCACCAACCACTTCAACATATCTGACTAAAACACTTACTCAAATTCAACTTCAAAAGACCACCAAAACCAATGCTAACAACATCTTCTTTTTGCTTATCATTCAAAGAATGCAAAGAACTCAAACAACCCAAGAGGACGACAACTGCGCCAAAAAAGTGCTGCATATACAACAAAAAAATGAAATAAGAACAAGAATAACAAACAAAAACTAAACAAAACAATTAATCAACAATACCCAAAATATATAATCACCTATACCCCAAGTTATAAGAATAATACCCGAAGGTATAATCACCAATACCCCAAGATATAACCACCAATACCCCAAGTTATAATCACCAATACCCCAAGATATAATCACTAATACCCCAAGATATAACAACCAATACCCCATGATATAATCACCAATACCCAAAATTAATAATTATTAATACCCCAAGTTAAAATTACCAATACAACACACAACTTCTCAACAAAACCCAATGCATTAAACAAGAATACACAATAACTAAACAAAACAATACCCCCAATAACTAAATTACCAATACCCCAAATTATGAACAACAATTATTGATAAAAACTACAAAAAGAAAGAAAAATACCAACTAGCAGAGTCCTTCTTTTGAAAAACTTTTTCTTCTTAATAGAAGATTTAGCAAAGTTCTTTCTTAAATGATCTTTCTCCTCCGTAATTAACATCGATCCTTTTTTTCTTTCGAACGAACATCAACTTTTTCTCCTTCCTTACTTGATTCTTCCCTTCGCACACCTCTGTTCTTCTTAACACCGCTTGATTTAGAAGAAGTTTTCTTTTAGAGCTTCTTTCACCATGCATCCCACCATCATCCTTCACAAGATCTTCATCCTTACTTGCATTACCAACACGCCGCTTTTTTGAAGATTTTCCATCTCCATAAACATTACTTTCATCCTTCCTCTTCGAACGCAGATAAGAAGAAAGAGGAACAGAATCCTCAAAATCATCACTACCGTAAACATCTACATTACCGTAAACTTCTACATTGCCGTAAAAGCTTTGAAGATACATTAACTTCGATTTTTACAAGCACTTACAAGCTTCCTATTAACATCGGACCTTGTTCTGCTAGAAACAAGTTCCTTCTTCTTCCTAGGACCACTACCTTTGGGAACAAAAACTTAGTTCGAACCATTTAGAACGAAAACTGAAAGAAAACAAGAAAAATGATTAAAAATTAACATGCAAAAGGAAAAAACCCTAAAATCGACAAAATATTGAAGCATAATACGTAAAAACATAATACTTACAAGTTTGAACAAATACTTACGATTTTGAAAAACCAAACATGAAGAATCGAAAAATAGAAAAGGATTTTGAATAAATACTTACGAGTTTGAGGAAACACAACAACAAAAGCTTCAATCGCTCAACAAAAACCTTCGATCGCCCTTCGTAGAAGAAAATACTTCAAAATGAACACAATATAAAAAAGACTATGAATCGAGCGATATATAGACGGTTTACAAGTTCAAAAATGAAAAAACTACCAAGAAACTCAAGAATAACTAACGATTTTGAAAGAGAAACCGTCTAAGATCGAACAAAATGGAGGAAGTAAGGAGTATTGATCAAGAGTATTGCTCACGTAAGAAGAAGCGCGAAAACAAAGAGAAAAGAGAGAAAACTTTTGATATTATTAACCCGTTCCTGAAACCCGGTCTTATCCGCTCCAGATCCGCGAAAATAAACCCAAACCGACCGCGAGTTTGGTCAAAATTAATTTTAAATTAATTTCAAATTGGAGTGCAAAATCCAAGTGCATAGTATGCACTTGGATGCACCCTAGAATTTGTGTACAAATTAAGGAATGAAAGTTATTATAGTTATAATATTAAAATTTTATTTTATTTTCTATTTTTACCCTTTTAATTTTTAATAAATAGTTAATGCATACTTTTAATATATATATATATATATATATATATATATATATATATTTTGTAAATTTATTGATGGAAATAAAATATTAATGAATGGAATATAATAGAAAGTAAGCCTAACCTTGTGGGACTGAGGAAGTATAATATTATATCTCCGTCTCTTTTACTTTTAGATTTGAGGGATGACACATGTTTTAATAAATATAATATTTTATTGTAAATTTATTGATGGAAAGTGTGAGAAAATTTTGGAGGGTTTGGTGCTTGATGAACTAACAACTAACAAATTAATATTTATCGATTAAAAAAAGTAGGAGAGAGAATACAAGAGTAGAATAAGAGTGACATTTTTAAATTTAAATGATATTGTGAGGGTATAATTAATATTGCGTGATGTTTCATTTTTAGGAGTGTGCATAACTTTTTGAGACAGGATGAAAAAGGAAAGTGTGCATAATTTCTTGGGACGAGGAAGAAATTTATATAAGCAGAGATATCAATACATGGAAATGAGAATTGAAAAAAAAGTGTTAATAGGAATATCAAATATATGAGAAGAGACATCAAATATATAAACAAGAATATCATTGTATCAACTATATAACACAGACTAGGGGTGAGACGTACCTCAGAGATCGTGTTATTTACCATAAATTTTTACATGACGAAATTCATATTCCACTAATTGAATTGATAAATATATGACTGCCCATCACCATTTTAGAAAAAAATATTTTTAATGTCTCCTTTAATGAACATAAAATAATGATTTCATGATTATTAGTTTTCAAAGATTATAATTTATAATTTTTGAAAGGAAGATTATAATTTATAATTAATACAATACAAATACGTAATGGGGTTCCTCACTTTAGTGGACGATCCAGATTCGATTCCCTTTGTAAACGAATACATACAAAATGGTACAAAATGGGAGATGGTGGAATTTTTCTAATACCTAACGAGATTATTCAAATAGTCAAAATTAGTAATTTGTGAAGCTTATCTCAAGTCTCATATGAACCTACTGAACGAATTGTCATGTTTTCAATTCACGTTTTATTTATATTATTTTATACATTTTAATTTAATTTAGTGTAATATTTCAGTCAAATACAGTGTAACTAGTGCACAAGAGATAAACTTAATTATAATACACATTCTCTCCATTCCATAATTAATTTTCTATTTGATTTCGATATGAATTTTAATAGAAAGAGATATATTAATATTTGAAAATTAAGATGAAATCACTTTTGTTGTAAATATTTCATAAAAATAATTGAGTAGTCTAGTCAAACGAACGTTTAGTTTGACACATCAACTTTTAACATATAAAAAATAAAAACACTAAACTAATTACAATGTCGATCCTAAAAACATCGAAGAAATATTTTTTAATAATATACAAATATTTCTGATTTCCCATTGCTGCCGGCTTTAAACATTATATTAATTACTTTACTTGATTTCATCGTCCTTATAAATAACCATATTTTAAATCTCAAAAATATTATCCCATTATTGTTCGGCTAAATTTTTGCAACATAGAAATGCTACTCAAGATCTTTGGTAAAAAAAAGTCTAATGCTTCTTCCGTTTTCTCAAAGCCCGTGGATTGCTCAATCGAGCTCGATATCGGAAGACAAACCACAAGCTTTAATGATCATTCATGCAGTGAGGCCATGCAGAGAACTACTACATGGCAATTCCTGCCTCAATGATCATAGAAAAGCACCACTCATTCATTTTGGCCCGACTCGAAATCTTTCGGAGGCCTTGGGAGTCCGTTGTACGGCCCGATGAGATCCTTATCCCGGCCAGAAGTACTACCTCGTGCCTCGTCGGACGGTGAAGAAACTCCGCGCCGGACAACCGCAATGCATCCAAGCTTCTCCCAAGCCCGTGATAGTATATCATCCATCGCCGGGATACTCGTAAAGCCCGGCCGGAAGGTAAAGGCCCGGGACCAGCACGTGAGGTTCGATATCACCAACCCAAAATCCGGTCCAATTTCGGATAAAAAGCATGGAAATAAGGAAAAAAGAATTGGAAGGAGAGGTTGATGAAGCCCGGCCGGAAGGAGGAGAAAAAGAAGAGGGCCCGAAATGAAAATTCATGGGAGCCATCTCTTCATTCAATCACTGAATGATCTAGCTAGGGTTAATTATTATAACTTCTTTTTCACTGAATGATCTAGGGTTATCTCTATTTTTTTTTTTCAATAATTTGTCATCGTGAAAATTTTATTATAATTAATCTGATGACTAAGCATGCATATTCTTGTTATCATCAAGTACAAATAACAATGTTATCTTATTATAAACATTAGTATGATATATATATATGGGCTGTGTTTTAGTCATTTAATTTAAAGTTAACTATAAGTGATTTATTTTTTAGAGTAAAAATGTACGAGAGAATAAAATGTAGAAACATTTTGGGTGGTTGAGTGAGATAAAATGTAGGAGAGAGAATAAAGTGTTAAAAGATGAGTGATATTTTTAAATTAAAATAATATTGTAAGCATGTTAATATTGTGTGATATTTTTATTGGACAAACAAATGGTGACTCGATCATAACCTTATGGTATAGGTAATTGAGTTTCAACCACTTGAACTCCACTTCATCATATAAAATATTTTCTTATTTAAGTGTGCAAATAATATGATGCAAATCACACAATCCGATTCCGAATTCCGGCGCCCCAACACAGGTCGGCAGGCGTCAGCGTTCTTCGTCGGTTAATTTCAACAGAAAAGGGGTTTCAATTAATTTTCCAGATGCGTAATTACAGAGTATTTTCCCCTTTTATAGGGTATTCAGTTTACAGAAATTATCCTGCAAACTAAATGATTCTAATGGGCCAACTTATTACAATTTAAAATGAATTCTAATATTAGGCCCAATTTCAATATCTAAGCCCAATACTAATTTTGTGGCCCACTTTCTTCTGCTACTTGTTGACCAGCGACCATCGTCTTCTTCATTCTAGATCTGCGCATTCTATTATACGCGTCCTTCAAGCTTATTTTTGAGACGTGCGAATAAAGAAAATGTGCAAGTAATTACGGAACAGTGGAAATATATTTTGAAAAAATTAATACAAGGTGTATGATTATATAACCATATCTATTCTTTTTGTCATTAAGTGCGAGCAACAATTTTATCCATCGTATATTAATTATAAATGAACAAATTTTTGTGTATAATTTTAATTATAATATAGGTATGTTCTAGTTTGTATAGAAATTGATAAAAATTAAATTAAAATTAAATTAAACCAATTACACAACAACTGTGAAGTGTGTGACTCTTATAAATGATATTATCAGACTGAATAATTAGTCATTTTAAATTTAATTATTGTGAATTGAGCTGATTTAATATTGATCATTGTGTCAAAAAAATAAAATTATTGATCATAACTCTATATATCTTGAATAGAATTAAATATGAATCGAACTCGGGAATTTATTGTAAACTTAGGCGAACTCTCCAATCAAAGATACCTACTACCCCGTTCTGGTTTGTTTGTCTTTATAAGATACTTTATCCGTTTCGAAAAAAATTTCACATTTAGTAAGACACACATTTTAAGAAAAGAAAAGTAATGATTGGGATTTTGAGGGTAATTTTGTAAACCTAGGCGTATTCTTCAATCAAAGATAGCTACTCCCTCCATTCTGGTTTGTTTGTCTTTATAAGATACTTCATCCGTCCCAAAAAAAATTTCACATGTAGGAGGACGACACTTTAAGAAAGAAAAGTAATGATTGGGGTTTTAAGGGGTAGTTTTATAAATTTTTATTTATAAAGTAAAAATAAATTATTAGGTTATGTGTATGTGTGAGTAAAAGGTAATTATATTTTGCGTAAATTAGTGAAAATGTGATGGTGAAGTTTATAAAGGATTTTTCATTTTAAGAACGGATGAAAAAGAAAAGTGTGAAAGGTTTTATGGGATGAGTGGGGTATTAATTTTTATTCTTAAAATAATTATTATTTTGTACTAATTTAGAAGAATTAAATATCATATTCAAATTTTACCCTTCTAATAATTTTTCGTAATAGTATGCATTAAATGATCATATAGGTAAAATAAAGAACAACATATCAAATTAAACAATATACTTATATTATTTAATAATCGTTGTTACTGTTCTAAATCTAAGAGATTTGTGGTTGAATGTGGCTTGATTAACGGATAAAACAAGTAATAAACGATGAACACGAGCAATGGGAAAAGAACCGGAGGTTCTTCCCTTGAAGATGGCTTTGAGTGTCCCATGGGGACCCCTAGCCTTGCGTATTGCAATGTGTACGTTGGAGAGGATGAATGATCTCTCTTTTACAATGGGTTGGGAGCTCTATTTATAGAGCCCCAAACTTGATGGTCAAGAAATGATTCTAGCCCTTTATTTTAGGTTCTAATTATAACCGTTTGATCTAAAACCGAATAGGACATATCGGTTGGAGAGAGCATTTAATGTATGGATCCTCAATAAATGAGGGCCGAGCAACTAATATCATTTGGTCGGGCTTTGTTGCCCTCTTACGTCCCGCCACTTGTCCGCCGGTGGGGGATCCTCTCGATGTCCTTTGATCTTGTCTCGCTCTTCTAAGGCTTGATCTTGTCTCGATCTTCTCGGAGATGGCCTGCATTTCTCGTACGGAGGTCGCACTTTGTCTTGGTGTAGCGAAAACGACTTGCACGGGCTCTCGATCCGAGGAAAAGGAGGTCGATCGGGCGCTCGGAGGCACATGGACCGACCAGCGCCAAGGCCCGAGCAAGGCATTGGCCGAGCAACGAGGGAGGCCGACCAAGACCAAGGCCAAGGTTGATCAAGGATGTGGTGGCCGACCAAGGCCAATGCCGGCCAAGGTCAAGAAGGCCGAGCAAGAAAGGGGCCGACCATGGGAGAGGGGGATTTACCAAGGCCCTTGGGGCCGAGCATGGTGGAGGTGGCCGACCACGGGAGAGGGGCCGAGCACGATGGAGGGGGCCGACCAAGGCCCCTTAGGTTGACGGTTGTTCGCGCTTAATCGCAGTGATGAGTTTTCGTATCGAATCTCTTCTCGAAATATTCGTGGATATAACAATAATTTTCTTAATTTTTCTACCAAACGAGTAATCTACCAACTAAGTATTATTTAATATTTCTCCCTCTTTAGCTATTATTTTACATATTTTCATTGATTAGGTAATATTCAACATTCTCCCTTAAACTACAATTAAAATTAAAATGGGATGGATGGGTAGTCAATGATTAAAGTTTTTATATGTTTCAATAACATACTCCATGCGTTAAATTTAAATTGCTAAAAATTCAAAAATGAATGTTATAATTTTATTTTTCCATACCCAAAATAGTAAAAAGTCAACTCCACCCTCTCAAATTAAACCCTTACAAATATATCTTATTTACATTTTATGTCACTCAATTTTCCACTATAATTAAATTTTCTCACTAAAATATCCATTCCAATAAAGTTGAAAAGACGTTTTACGTCTTATAATACTAATAAACAACACTTTTATTAAAACTCACGTTATTTGATTTTGAGTAATTTAAATTGTAATGAAGGGAGTAATTAATAAATAATAATGTGTTGAACAAATTTCTTTTTTTTTAAATTTTTATTTTTATAACGGAAAGGTATGTTGGACCAATGTGGGGCAGCCTTTTTACCTAAAAGTGCACCCCTTTTTGTATATTCTTCAAATATCTAGAAAAAAGTGTAAAAAAAAGGTCATGAGGTGTGAGAAATTGTTTGGTAGATCCAACATGCATCATGGGGTATAGAGAAAATTTGTGCACTTTTTCTAACTAAAGGGAAAAAGAAAAATAATTTTAATTTCCAGCTTTCTCCTAACTTGTATTAACTAAGACCTAATTTTATGTTTGCAATAAAGCCACTTTTGTATGGTAAAATTAGGTGCATATAATTGTCACACATGTTGCAAATACATTTCATGAAAAATATTAAAAGATTAACCAATAGTTTAGGTAATCATATTACTAATTGCATTTTCTACTTCTGTGCTACTAATTGTCGATTTTACTGCATCTCTATTGAATTTAATCAAATATTTTGTAAGATTTGTGAATAGTATAAATGTTACTTTTAATCAAGGTCCCTAGCTATCATAAGTTACTCTAATCGAATACTATAATAATAATAACAATAAAAGTTGGTCTTCAGTTACTCATGTTGAAATTGATTTGAAATGAAATAACTAATATTATTCAAAATTAATATGTTATAGTATAAAATAACTAATACTCTTTAATGAATAACTAATATGGTAATACCCTTCAAAGCAATTTCACAGTGAATTCCATTTCCTGAATTTTAACACATGAATTCAAGAGTATGGTGATTCGTTGAACATATTGATTTTAACATTCCATATGTCATACATCCACACTATGAGTTGTATTCAATTTGAGGTTTTACTTTTAATTCATGGCACGATAAAACTGATGACCCAATATAAATAATATCGATTTTTTAGGCTAGAAAGCAAACCACCATCTTCCACGATTTTTTGTCTTTAATTAATGCAGAAACAAATATTAATTTATAATCTATCCATTTTAAGCGGCTCTAATACAGTGATGGATCCAAAATTTTAAATTTGAGGTACAAACAATAATTTGAGCTATTTATAGAGATATATTAATCAAATTTGAGGATACAATTTTTATTTTTACATAAAAAAATACTACTTTATTTTTATTTTTCAAATTAGGGGTACAGTTGTATCCACATATCCAAAATTGGAGTATCACTACAAAAAAATAGTCATTTATCGACGGACTTACCAACGGATTTTCGTCGGTAAAATTGGTCATCCGTCGGTATTTTTCTCATCACAAATATACCGATTTAAAATTAATTTGTTGGTAAATACCGATGGATATTCGTCGGTATTCCGTCGGTAATTACCGATTTAATATTCGCCGGAAAATCATTTTACAAAAATTCACAAAGATTTTATAGGTAAATTTGAAATTTGAAATTCCGACGGTATTTTGTCGATATTTTATCGGTATTTGTGACGGAATTTGGTCCGTTGATATTTCACAATTTTTTTGTAGTGTATAATTAAGATGGAGGGAAAAATATATTTGAAATAATTGGACTAATTATAACATTCCCATGCAAAATAATATTGAAATTAATACCTTTAATTTATATAATGTTTCTCACACACCAAACAAATAATACAATAAAATTTATCATAATTATTAGATCATAACATGTGTGTAATTTAGGATATGTCACAATTTCCTACCAATTTACTAATTTTAACACGCATGAAATGAGTATGACATGGACCAATTCCAAATTTCCTATACTTACAATCTTAAAAATGTTGAATCGCGTGTTTTGAAATTGTACAACTTTACTTAGTTAAACCCAAAACCAATTATGAAACCGATTCAATTACCCCGAAAAAAATTATTTTTAAGGTTGAATTGGAAAAAAATGCGGATACCCGGAAAAATTGGATGGAATCGAAAAAATTGAATTGTATTTTTATTTTAAAAATATTCATATGTCTATTATACTTCCTTCGTTTCTAGAGTTATCTTCACATGTGAAGAGACACATTTATTAAGAAAACTTAAATTAGTGTAGGAGAGAGAATAAAGTAGAATAAAGTAAGAGTGACATTTTTTAAATTTAAATGGTATTATGAGGGTGTAGTTTATGGAGGGTATTCCATTTTAAGGATGTGAAGTTAATTGTGGGACATCGGGAAAAGGAAAATGTGAAGTTAATTGCGGACGAAGGGAATATTTATTTCAATATGAAGCTTATAGTTATAATTTAAAATTTTTACAAGTACATATTTACTTTTTAATATCACATAAGAAATATAAAAATAGGCATAAATTATTTTAACAATTAGACCAAAGCAATCACTGTCTAATTCGCTTGATTACATATTAGATTATGAAAACTATTAGGGTGATGATATAAATGGATTGATTCAAAACCTATTGACAAGTTCGGACTTTAGATGAGGCAAATTCTTTCATGTTATGACCTCCTTAATCCTCCTTATGATGGAGTTGACACCAACGGCCAGCCCACAAGTGAGGAGGAGTTTTAGAGTAATAATATAAATAGATTGATTCACAATCTCTTTACAAGTTCACACTTTTAGATAGAATGTCGACTTAGTCTTTGTATTTTCACATATTCAAATATCATTTTTGGAGTTTCTCATATTATTTTAGACAAAATTGTGTGGGATGAGTCGAAAAATGGATCTAAATCAATGATGAAATCGAGATTTACGGTTAAAGAGGCCCATATAACAATATAAAAACAATTTATAAATATAAATTATAAGCCAATACGAAATTTTATAAATCAAAATATATTGCATCGGTATTAAAAATAAAAACTAAAATAATCTATGTTTAAGAATAAAAGATAATGTTAAATTAAATAGGAAAAATTATAAATAAGTTAAAAAAATCTAAAATTACAAATAGATTCATATTCAAATATTTTAACCTATTTATAATAAAACTATTTTTTTAAACCTATACTTAGACACCCAATTAAGTATTCCCCTAGTCATAACTTGCCCTCTGCCATGTGATTATATCTTAATTCAATATTAACTATCTATTTGTCCCATACTAGATGATACATTTGCCAAAAAAGTTCCTCTCAAACTCAATGATATATTTTCTTAAAAGAAAATAAAGCAACATAATCATCTTTATATAGATAAATATTTGTGTGCACATTGTGCACACTAAAAAATAGTGTGCACAATATTTTACCTAATACTACACCGTAACTAAACTAATACTATACAATGTTGTTAATACTATATTGTAACTAAACTAATATTATACAATGTCCGACATAATACTATATCGTAATCAAACTTTGTGCATACAATCTTTTATTGTGCACAATATACACACAAATACTACTCTTTTATATCCTTCAAACACCTAAAAATTACACACAATACCACTATTTTTTCTACACTAATCAAAATCTACATTTTGCAATAGAGTAAAATAGTCTATTATACCATTACTTTATTTTATTTAATACCAATAAACAACTCGTACCTTAATAACCGTGTAAATAATAAGTGTATTGTTGAGTATGAGATGAGAGAGTATCATATATACTAAAACTAATATGTGATACATCAGCAAATATAATACATTGTTTTCTCAAAACAAATTTATTCGATCTCTTAATTAAAAAAGGTTGCATTTTTAAAGAAAATAAGTTTAATCAATTAAGACATGTGGTACCAAACCATGCATGCATATGCACATGTCATAAAAGTGTGAAGACATCCGAAAATCATGTGTTTTGTTGTTTATACAACTTTCAACTAATCAAACGTGTCTAAATTCCGTGTTGAGTATCAATCAACACTAAATTACGGTTAATTACAATTTTTAACCCATAATATATACTTCCTCGGTTAATTACAATTTTTAACCCATAATATATACTTCCTTCTTCCCGTACTAACTTGCATAGTTACTTTTTTCAACGGTTTTTGTGTGAGAATTATTTCATAGTAATATGTGCATAAAAGTTGTTTTTGTTTTATATGAATGATATGCCAGTTAATAAGATCAACTAAAGCATATCATTCATATAAAATAACTTTTTCAATAGTTTTGTGTGAGAATTATTTCATATTAATATGTGTACAAAAGTTGTTTTATATGAATCGTATACTAGTTAATAAGATCAACTAACATATCATTCATATAAAACAACTTTTGTAAACGTATTACTATGAAATAACTCTCACACAAAAACCGTTGAAAAAGTCAATCGTGCAAGTTAGTCCGGGATACTCCCTCCGTCCAGGAGTTATTTTCACACTTTTCTTTTTGGGACGTCCTACAATTAACTTTACATTCTTAAAATGAAATACTCTCCATAAACTACACCCTCACAATATCATTTAAATTTAAAAAATGTCACTCTTACTTTATTCTACTTTATTCTCTCTCCTACACTTTATCTCATATAAACCACCCAAAATACCCTTACACTTTATTCTCTCTCCTACATTAGTTTAAGTTTTCTTAAACAACATGCCACTTCACATATGAACCTTACTCCGGGACAGAGGGAGTAATATGCAATATGTACTCTATTTTGTAACAAATTATATCTTGTACTCCCCTGTCCGGATTAACTTGCAGTTGACTTTTTCAACGGTTTTGTGTCATAGTAATACGTTTACAAAAGTTGTTTTATATGAATAATACGCTAGTTAATAAGATAAACTACCATACCATTCATATAAAATAACTTTTGTACACATATTACTATAAAATAACTCACACAAAAACCGTTGAAAAAGTCAACTGCAAGTTAATCCGGACAGAGGGAGTAATATGTAAAATTGATGATTGATATTCCAACTCAAATTTTGATCTTTTTCCTGCTAATTTTTTTTTACCAAGGTTATATTTGTCCTAAACATTTTAGGTTTATTAATTACTTCCTCTGTCCATGAATACTTTCACACGTTCCTTTTCGTGTATCCTACAATTACTTTCATACTCTTAAAATTAAATACACTCCATAAACTACACTCTCACAATACCATTTAAATTTAAAAATGTCACACTTGTTTTATTCTACTTTATTCTACTTTATTCTCTTTCCTACATTTTACCTCATTCAATCACCCAAAATACACTTAAACTTTATTCACTCCACTAATTGAATTTTCTTAATAAGTGTGTCCTCCTCCATATGAAAAAAATCATGGTACGGAAGGAGTATTATTTTTACTAAATGTTTAACTTGTAACAAAGAATCGATCCCTAATTTGGTCCAAAAACATAACTTGAGTTGATATATCAATCATCAATTTTACACAATATGAATTGCAATTTGTTACAAAATATAGTATATGTTGCAGATTGTAAAATGTAATATAGTATGAGTTGCAAATTGTAATTAGCTCATTAAATTATATTCTACACAAAATCATGAAATTGTTCTAAAAAAACAATGAAAAATCCCACAGCCGTAAAAATTAAATTTTGACGAAGTAGTACCTTTCAAGTGGTTAGAGCTCCACTACCTATGTCTAAAGATTATGTGTTCGATTCACCATTTAACTGATTAAAAAAAAAAAAACATAAGTAAGATAAATTTTAAATCAAACTTTGCAGTTTATCTCACATTTGTTCACTAATTCAGCCGAAAGAACCCGATATATCCAAAAAACTAACAAATAAATAAATAAAAATATAATCACCAAACATTTCGTTTTCAACTATTTATCCAAAGGATAGCCCACTTGTCAAGTCTAATTTGCCTAATCACACACACATGCGTATTCTTTGCCAAGTGCATCTAATTTTTATCTTTTCTATTAAAAAATATCTTTTATTTATATTAAAATTAGTTATTTTCGAGTTGAAGTACCGTCACATAAAATTTTGCTTTATATTATAAAGGAATATTTTATTTAAAATTGAATTTCTTCTGTAACTGCATTAGACATAGATTTGCTTGTTTCAAGCTTTTCAATGATTTCCGATATGTCCTAGATATATTGAAGGAAATATTATTTTCGTGGTGATTACATCATTAATTTTATACTTTAATTTTTAAAAAAGTGATACAAAATAAGGTTATTGGTGGTGAGGAACGAGAAATGATTGAGGAGAACTAATTGTTGGAGGAAAAAATATTAATCAAAATGAGTAATAATTAAATTATTTAGAAGGAAAAATAGTGTTATTGATTTTTTTATTCTCAATAATAATTATAATTGACATATACTTATTCTCATTCATATTTCAATAAAAAAAAAATTTAACCAAGCACCCCTAAATTTTTTAACATGTATTTTAATAAAGGTAAGTCTCTTATTTAAAAATTTACCCTGCACAAAATCATTTTAAAATAGATATATTAAATACTAGTGGGTCAACACATTTTTAATCGAATTTCGAATAAATTGAAATTGATTTGAAGTGTAAACTGATTTGTACAAATTTATACAGATTTTCGTATTTACGTTATGTTGGATCAAGAGGTTTTGATGAGTTAAAGAGCGGATCGGACTAATCATCAAGAACAGTGAGGATGTAAGCCGATCGAGACGGATCATACATTAAGCTAGTCACCGGTGGGTCCGATAACATGCTAGTCATCCGAAGACAAGCTCAATCCTAATCATCTGCAGGAGACAAATATGAAGAGCTCGAGACAAGGTCAAGATAAGCCGAGTAGAATAAGAAAGACGAAGTTTTCACCGAGTCACCGCAGACGAGTAGGAAGAATCGGCCGAGGTCTTAAGCGGTTTCCAAGATTAAGTTTGTTAAGCGGTTTCAAGTTTGTTAGAACTAACTAACAAACTAATGACTTTCCGGACTTATATATAGGTCTAGGTTTTTCATTTTTCATATAGAAAAACACTTATGCATATTCGATTTACACTATTCACTACTCAGATTTCAATCACAATCTTTTCACAAGTATTTCTAGAGAGTTTCTAAAAAGTTTTAAGTGTTTTTAGAACACTTTTCTGTAATCTTCAAAATCCAATACACACTCGTAATAGCTTAGATTTCTAGAAGAAGAGTCTAGGAGATTGAAGATTTGAAGAATTGTACAAATTGTAAGTTGTAAGTGGAAGTGAGAAAGTAAGCGATAGCAGAGTCCCTTCTTCAAATTGAAGAAGGAGAGTGGATGTAGGATTTTTAAAATCCGAACCACTATAAATCACAGTGTTATTTCTTGCTTTCTTTAGTTTCTATTTGATTTACAAATTGTGTTACATCAAGATTTAAATTAGAATCTTAACTAAAATCGAATATCAACCTTGCTTTTGATCTTATAAAAAGTTGAGAATTCATTCATAATCCTGTGCTTAATCGATATTTTGAATTGGTTTTGAGAGATTTAAAAATCTACAAAATCTATTCAAACCCCCTTTCTAGATTTTGTTCTAGAAAGCTTACTCAAGGTTTTAATCAACTCAACTTTCCGGGACCAACAAGTGGTATCGTGAGCGGTGTTAAGTCATTACGATATTGATTTTAGGTTTTGAACAAGATTCTGGAATAATCTTGATTTTCTTCATTTTCTTTCATTTCTAACAGTGCTACTAATAAGCTTTTGTGGAGTATTTTGTCTTTGTTTCATCATGTCATCGAGGTAAAAGTAATAAGTCTAGGAATCACTGAATTTTCAATTGAGGAGTATGATTATTGGAAATTTAGGATGGAAAATCATCTAAAGGCCATTCATGATAGAATGGAAGAGGTTCTTGAGGAAGGCCCTATAAAGTTTTTCATGGAGGCACCAAAGACCTTTGGAGCGAGAATCAGTGAATCAAGAACTAGGCAAGAGAAGAAGAGTTCGAATTGACTAATGATGAAAGGAAGGTTCACAATCTTGACCAAGTAGCTAGAACAGAAATCATAGAGACTACGAGTAAAGATTGGATAGAGAAGGTTAAGAGATGTAAAACACCCAAAGAAATGTGGCAAACCTTAGCTAATGTTTGTGAAGGATCTGACCAAGTTAAGGAGAACAAGCTACGATCAAGATTGCATACATTTGAAACATTCAAGATGAAAGAAAATGAGTACGTGGATCAGCTTTGATGTTAGGTTGACCAATCTTCTCAACAAAGCGGTGACCTTGGAAAGAATTATTCAGAGAAGGAGATTAATAACAAGATTACCGAGATCATTAACCAAGAGATGGAGGGAAAAATCCAATATCCTTAAAGCAACTCAAGATTTATCCTCTATTACTCACCATACTTTATTTTCTCATCTTAAAGCTTTAGAGTATGATATCCAGATAGAAGATGAGGAAGATGAGATGGAGTCAAGCACCTCATCCAAATCTGTTGCCTTTGTCGATAAAGAAGACAAGGTGTCAGCAGAGTCTGTAGGAGCGATCTATCTTTGAAAGAGCAGATGGCTTTACTTACAAAAAGGTATGATAAATTGAGAATGAAGTATAAGAGAAATAAATTGAGATTTGCGGGAAGAGATAGACAAAGATCCAGATCGAGATAGGAAGGTAGATAAATCTTCGATGATGATGACAAAAACAAGAGCCGAGACAAGAAGATACGAGATCACTGTCGGAAGAAATACTTCCAGTCCCAGATCGAGATAGGAGTGACATTTGCTATACATGCAACAAGCCGAGGACATTTCAATATGACTGTCCTCAATCGACTCCTAAAGAAAGGGAAGAAAAGAGGAAGAAAAGAGACAGGAGATTTGCGAGATCAAAGAGCTTTGTTGGCTGAAGAAAAAGAGCCAAAGAAATCATCATCATCTTCATCATCCTCATGATTTTGGATCGGATGATGAGATCTCGTCTCATGGCTAATGAGGTAATCTACTATTCATCTTGAGATAATGATTCTTGTCGATCTGCATCGATCATGACCAAACTGTTATACATGAATTATTGAGAGATTTAAAGACATCTTTAGCTGCTTATAAACATGGAGACAGAGAATTTATTTTTAAAGGATCAAATTCAAATTCTAAATAAAGGCAAGCAGGTGATGAAACGCTTTGAGACCGAGGAAACATTCAAGGGGGAATGTTTTCATCGATCAAGCGATACATCGGCCACCTTACCCGAAAGATTGGAAAATGAATCAAGACTTTAAAAGATAAATTTGAAGTAGTCTCTGCTGAAAATGAATTAATTAAGAAAGACAATGAGAAGCTTGTCTTCAAAATTAGTCACTTAATAATTCACAATCGGTAATAGATCATATTTTTAATACTTCCCAAAAATCTCATGATAAGACGAGGACTTGGTTATGATAGGAACAATAAATCAGATGTTCAAAAACCTAGGAAATTTGTGAAAGCATCTGTTCAATCAAAGGATATTAAAATTGGTCCATGGAAACCAACTAGTCGAGATAAGGACTACAACTTCCGACCAAACCAAGAATTCAAATGAAGAATCCCTATCGACTAGAAGGAATCCAAGAACCAAAATAAGAAGATTTTCTTATTATAATTCTTTTGATGGAAGGAGCAAATGCTATCCTACATTTCCTAAGTTTAGGAAAATTACCCAATCTGAATACAACAAATTGTCATTTAAAAATGATATAATTGTAGACAGATTTGGTAGAAAATCTGAGTCCGACTTATTGTCTGCAGATGAGATGTTTATTTGGATTCCTAAAGTGATTCTTGACCCAAAAGGACCCAAGATCACTAGGGTACCTCAAAACTAACTCATTTTACGGGATTCACAGGATCATCACTTAAGGAAGAGATCTTAGCTTCAATATGGTACATCGACAAATGGGTCATTCACAACATATGACCCATAACAAGAAGTCGTTATCAAATTTTCAAAGCATTGATGGTCCAAGAGTTTTATTTGGTGATAATAATTGTGGTCGACTAAAGGTGTAGGTACTTTGATTATCAAGGATATTCGTATCTCGAGGTATATTTTGTTGAAGGGTTGAAGCATAATCATTATCTGTTTCTCGGCTTTGTGATAAAGGTTTTCTTGTAAAATTTTCAAGGGATAAATGTGATATTTTGGATAATTCCTCGGATAAGGTACTATTAACTCGGCTTCGGACATGGTAATGTCTATGTGGCCAACTTTAATAGTTGTCCCCAAGATACTTGTACGATGGCTAAGGGTGGAGAAGATATCACCGGCTATGGCATAAAAGGCTTAGTCATCTCGAATTTCAAGACCCTTAGTAAGTCGCTAAGAAGAACCTTGTCAAGGGATTACGAAAAACTTTTATCAACTGATCTTAAAATGTGATGCTTGTCAAAAGGGTAAACAGCCTAGGCACTCATTTAAGAGTATTAACTCCTCCTCATCGAAAGAGTGTTGCAACTCCTTCATCCGGATCTGTTTGGATCATACACCTCTCGGTTTCGGTGGAAGGAAATATACTCTTGTTGTAGTAGATGACTTTTCTAGATACACTTGGGTTATATTTCTTTTCAAGAAAAATGAGACTAAAAACAAGATTCCCGATCTGTTGAGACAAATTCGAATGAAAAGGGAGTTAATATTATTAAAATAAGGAGTGATAAAGGCAGAATTTTTGAATTCTTGTTTATCTAATTTCTTCAATGAGTATGGAATTATTCATGAGACATCTTCAACAAGAACTCCTCAACAAAATGGAGTGGTTGAAAGAAGGAATAGAACTTTGAAGGAAGCGGCCGGGAGCATGTTGGCTGAGTATAATACCCTCATAGGTTGCAGGCGTAAGCTATCAACACGGCTTGCTATACCCGAGCAGTGCTTAGTTGTCAAAGACAAGGGTAAGACTCCTTATGAGATTTGGAAGGGTAAGATTCCAAGAATCTCATACTTCAAAGCTTTTGGTTGTAAGTGTTTCATTCATAACAATGGAAAATCTAAGTTAAGAACTTTTGATGCTAAAGCGGTGATGGAATATTCTTGGGATATTCTAATACTTCAAAGGCATTTAGAGTTTTTAACAAGATAACCCTTTGTGTGGAGGAAACTCCTCATGTTGTTTTTGATGAGTTGTATTCCTTCTCGAGATAAAGTGAATCAAATTTACGAGAATCTAGATAAAATTGAATTATCCAAGACTAAACATAGAACCTGTCTATCCATCTTGTCTTGATTCGTAATCGGATGAAGAAGAATCCCCATCCGATAATCGAAGACAACTTCTCGATCGATTCCTTCAGATCGCATACACCTTTGACATCACCGATCGCCAGGGTTAGCCGATGAAGGGGAACGTCACCGAGGTTGAGTCGGATGAGTTGCCGATCGAGACTCAAGATGAGGATCCTTCTCCTCATATAGGCAAAAGGATGAGAAGCTATCATCCATCCGATCGATTATAGGAGACCCATCTAGTAGTGTGCGGACACAAATGATGCTAGACTGCGAAAGTTTTTTCGGTTGTTATGTGTCGCTTCTTGAACCCAAGTCTATTGAGGAAGCATTATCGTAATCAAAGCTGGATAATGACCATGCGGGAGGAGGCGCATCGGTTTGAAAGGCAAAATGTATGGGATCTAGTGGAAAGACCCTTACATCGAAAGATTATAGGCACCAAGTGGGTGTTTAAAAATAAAATAGATGAGAACAATATTATTGTTCGAAATAAGGCAAGAGGCCCGGTTGCACAAGGTTATTCACATCGAGGGAATAGACTATGATGAAACCTATGCTCCGATTGCCGATTAGAGGCAATAAGATTGTTCTTGGCATTTGCTGCATATAAGTCTTTCAAAGTCTTTCAAATGGATGTTAAGTCTGCTTTTCTTAATGGTGTGTTACTTGAAGAGGTCTATGTAGAGCAAATTTCTCCGGGGTTTAAGATCAATAATAAGGTCTATAAACTCAACAAAGCTCTATATGGATGAAACAAGCTCCCAGAGCTTGGTATGATACTCTATCCGATTTCTTAACATCAAATGGTTTCTCTAAAGGTAAGATTGATAGAACTTTGTTTAGAAAGGAAGTAGATGGCAACATCTTACTAGTTCAAATTTATGTAGATGACATAATTTTTGGTTCACCTAATCTAAAATTATGTGAAGAGTTTAGCATTCTCATGAAAAACAGGTTTGAAATGTCAATGATGGGAGAATTGACATACTTTCTAGGCTTACAAATTAAACAGATGAGTAAGGGTATATTTATACATCGATCTAAGTATGCTAAGGATCGATTGAGAAATTTGGAATGACTACTAGCAGAGAAGTCAAAATACCTATGGCAACTAACTTCTCAATGGATTCAGATGAGCGGGGATACCCACCGATGCAACGGAGTATCGTGGGTGATTGGATCTCTTCTCTATCTCACCGCAAGTAGACCAGCACATAGCCTTTGCGGTTGGGGTATGTGCAAGATTCCACCAATCCCAAGAAAACTCATCGGAGACTGCTAAGAAAATTCTTAAATATCTCAAAGGAACCTTGCAAGTAGGGTTATGGTACCCGGTGATGACAACTTTGAGCCGACAGGTTATTGATTCGGACTTTGGAGGATGTAAGATTGATAGAAAATCCACTTACGGAACTTGTCAATTCTTAGGCAACAAATTAATTTCTTGGTTATCTAAGAAATGCAGACATCTGTTGCCACCTCCACAATCAAGTGAATACATGGCACCGGAAGTTGTTGCTCTCAACTCCTCTGGATTAGTCAACAAATTAGAGACTATAATATTCAAACATCACTGCTCCTATTTACTTGTGATAGTAATAGTGCAATAGCAATGACTTACAATCTGTTTTACATTCTAGATGCAAGCATATAGATATTAGGCATCATTTCATTAGAGATCATGTTGAAAAGAATGACATTAGAATTGAGAAAATTGCCTTTGAATCACAAAAAGTCGACATTCTTACAAAACCATTAGCTGAATCTAGGTTTAAAGAAATGTGTTTAGAATTAGGATTACTTGATGCATCTTTAGTGGTTTCTAATTTGTGTGCATTTGTTTCCTTTTTCTTTTTCCTTTCTTTAAATTAATGTCTAGAAAGAATTATCGGACTAGATATGTGTCAAAGGGCAATCGTGTAGTGATATCATTGATCTCCTTTTAGGAATCAAGAATCAAGGATTAGTCATATTGACCTTATCCGAATTGATAATTACTTGTCGACATTGAGTAAATCAGACAAGGACATAATAGTCATTTGAACTCCTGAAGAAAACAGAGATGACTATTTACATCCTATCTCGATTTACCTTAAGCTTCCGATGGTTTCTTTTGAGTTTATGTTTTTGCAGAACAGTCACGAGATAACACTTTGTTTCATTCTTTTATTTCAAACTTCTTTATTCTATTTCTTTTATTTTCTAATATTTTTTAGAAAAGACCAAATTTGTTTTGGAAAACTAAATCGAGTCTGCTTTGTTTAAACCTGGTTTGAAAATTGCTAAAAAGTTACATCTAAACCGTTGGTTTTCGTAATCGAGACAGTTACTCTATCGATGATTTCCTAAAACCCATCCTGCTTTTAAGCCGATCTGTTTTTAAAACTAGTCTGCTTTTTCAAACTCATCCGATTTACAAACCCTTAGGCGAAGTAAGGTAACCCTAGCCGACGTCAGTATACTTACTTCTCTGCATAAAGTAACCTACATCCACAAATCAACACTATAAAGTAACTATTTACGCATTCCAAAGGCGATTATAGTTCACGCGCTGAATCCTAATCGCTTATCTTAGTTTTTAACCGTTGATTAATACTCGGTAAAAACTTTTTGAATAAATGGCTAAGATTAATTCAAGATTTCAAAAATGGCGGTTTCTCTTTCCAATCTATTCCCTATAAATACATCTTCTTCTCCAAATTCATTCTTTTCACTTTCAAAACTTATCAAAATTCTCTCGCAAATTTTTCACTCTCTCTAAAATCAGTATATGAGCATTTACGTAAGAGGAATAACTTCAACAATGGTGGATGTACAAAATGAAACATATGCAAAGAAGGTGAAGTCGGAGATGTATGTCGACTTCGACACCACCACCGACGCAGAATCCAGGGAAATTCTGGCCGTTATTGGAGAGGGCCGGATTGAGGACGTTTTGCTCCAAGAAATCCCCTTCCAATAAGACATTGGATATGAGAGGACTGGAGTTCTATGTCAATGGGACATATGAACAGGAGTGTTTAGGACCAGGTGTATGGAGAGGAACTCACTGTTTCTCCTACGGAGGTGGCCAGGATCTTTGATACAAGCGGTGAGGGTGTGAACCCCCTCACCTACAAATCGATGAATGGGTAGAATCATTTGAGATGATTGCCCGGAATTCCATGAAGGATTACCGATCGGAGTTGAAGAAGAGAATGCTCCGACGCCGATATCGCCTTCCTCGATGACCATTGTCACGAAGGTGATATTGGGAGAACAGAGCTCCCACGATGGGCCGACTGCACTGCATCGCTGGCCATGAGAACCATTCTGATGGGGTTCGTGCCAATGGCCGGGTCTGCCATCTGGAGAGGCTGGAGACGGAGAGAAAGCGTCCTGAGGTAGTCAATGGAAAGTGGCAAAGTCAATCACTAGTCTCTTTAACAAAGTGACTGTGATTATGGAGGACTTCTTTGTCGGCTCAAATAAATTGGTCGACGGGTCCGAGCTTACACAAAGCAAAAGGGATTGACCAAGGATGAGCCACTCGGGGCTCCACCGATCCCGATGAAGGTGGAGCCGAGGTTAGAGCTCAAGCTCCACCAAGAGGAAGCCGAGGAGGAGGAGGAAGAGGATGTGGAGGTGGAGGCTGCTGCTGTGAGCTCACTCGAGGCCGAACGGCCGATGAAGTCAAGGAGAAGGCCCCAAGGAGACGAAGGTTGGTGAAAACCTCCGAGTTGGGAGGATCGTCTGCAGATCAGCCCACTCTCCTTCCGGAGGAAGTATCAACGCCGCAAATTGCAGCTCAAGTGGTGCACTGGAGGAGGTCCAGCTAATAAGTTCGAAGGGACCCTCCCCACCCGAGGTCGGTACATTTCTCCTCCCCATCTCCAACCCAAACCGGCAATGAAGAGGTGTCCCAGCCGGCACCTCAGAGCCTCTAAAACAGCCTACTCCCGAAATTGTCCAAAGTCCAACCTCATCTTCTCTCCCCCAAATCCAAACCTCATCTCCTCCACCATCACCATCTCATATGTTTGTCCTTCTTATCTGGACCAAGATTCTCCCCAACCCCCATCTCCATATCTCCCCACCAACCCCAACAAGTCTTACTCCAATCACTTCAATCTCCTCCACCTACCACATCACAAGTTCCACCCCCACCATCATCTCCTCCACCGTAAATCCCACCCCCACCATCGACACTCCCACTTCATCTATCCCACCAACCTCATGTGGATACCTCAAATATTTTTGGGGATATCCCCATGAGCTCCCTAGTCCAACTTCTCCTACCACCTCTTCCTCATCCGATTCGGAGGAAGAGGACAGACTAATTCTTGCCATCTCCTCGGCTTTTGAGCAACTTCACAAAGCAAAATCATTTCCCAAGTCCAGAGGATGATGGAGAAGAAAACCGTAAAAGTGATTCGAGCAACACAGACACTATGCTCGCCAACATGCAGATTGGCCGAGGTCAACATGACCGTAAACTTATCACCAATCTCAAGACCGCCGTTGGTTCCAGACTAAGTGCGCTTGAAGAAGAGGTCAAGGCACCGAAAGAGAAGATCGCAAATGACAACGAAGTCGTGGTCTCAACACTCACTTACGATCGTAACGACTTGAGACGGCGTTGTGCGGCAATAGAGGATGAGCTTCATCCCTCAAGGATGAAGTTAAAAAGGGGGAAGGTGCCGAGAGCAGATCGAAACCCTCACGGTAGTGTCATGTCAATAACAGATAGACTTGATACAAAGGCAGACACGGTGAGTTGGAGGCAGCCAAGATGGAGATCAAAATCAAATCGAGACGAGTTGGCTGCCTTGCAACCGAGGGTGGCTCGATTGAAGAAGCTATCCGAGAGGATGAGGAGAAAAGGAAGAAGGAGGAAGAAGAAAAGATCGAGAAGCCGCGGCTCGCATGAAAGAATACGAGGAACCGGAGCCCAAGGGCAAAGGTAAGGGAAAAAAAGAAGCAGTTAGCCGAGAAGACTCCATCACCGAGCGAGATGATCAGCCCCAAATCAACCGAGCGCAAAAGAAAGGAACCAGATTTCTCCAACTTATCACCGAAAGCAGATTAGAAGAATCAGTCTTTGAAAAGGAGATGTTTGAAAAGAGAGAAAAGAAGAGGTCAAGAAGATGGGGAAAGTCGAAATGAAGTGGGACAGTGGATACTCGGAAGTGGGTGTCCAAAGCAAAGAAATGAAGCCGATTTCCGCCCTGTCCCACCGCACCACAGCCTCCTCCAAAGATGGTATCAGGGAAGTTCACCGGTGAATATAAAAAGCAAGCCACGGATGCTAAGTGGATGTATTACGGTACATTCTCAAGGCATCGCCATCCGGAGCCCAATGAAGACATCTGCCGGCATGAATGGATGGAGAAGGAGGACGCAGATCTATATGGGAAGCCGCTCGATGAGGCACATAATGTGTTCAACTGCGATCCGATCGCACCAAATACGGCAGTCACCCCAAGCTTAAAGAAGATGGTTCTCCCGATCTGGAATGGGTGAACAGCTTGTGGTCAAGGCAGAGAGGGAATCCGAGCTCACAAATGAGGATGATCTCAAACGGCTTAGAGCGGGATTTTCACCGGCTAAACATTCCGTGAGCCGATCGATGGGGAATGGATAGAACAGGATTTTTCTTTCCTTATCTTTTATTTTCTATCGCTTCTCTTATTTTGTAATCAGTAAATTTACGTGAATGAATATATTGATCTTATGTTAATTTTGTGTATTAGTTTTCTTAAAATTTTTCTAACTGAGAAATTTTATATCTTAATTAAAAATTTTTCTAAGTATAAATCATCCGAGAAATTCTTATATCTCGAGTTAAAATCTTTTGTTAAAATTTTTTTAAAAAAAAAGAGAGTCTAAAAGACTTAAAATTTTTATTGTGATCGAATCATTGAAGTGTGAAATTGTTCGTATCTATACCGATTGATTTAACTAGATTTTGTACTAACTTCATGTGAGTATGTTTCCTTCTTATAGGTTTTAACTTCATCAAAAAGGGGGAAATTGTTGGATCAAGAGGTTTTGATGAGTTAAAGAGCAGATCGACTAATCACCGAAGAACAGTGAGGATGTAAGCCGATCGAGACGGATCATACATTAAGCTACCACCGAGGTCCGATAACATGCTAGTCATCGAAGACAAGCTCAATCCTAATCATCTGCAGTGAGACAAATATGAAGAGCCGGACAAGGTCAAGATAAGCCGAGTAGAATAAGAAAGGCGAAGTTTTCACCAAGTCACCGCAGACGAGTAGGAAGAATCACCGAGGTCTTAAGCTTTTCAAGATTAAGTTTGTTAAGCGAGTTTCAAGTTTGTTAGAACTAACTAACAAACTAACTCGACTTTCCAGACTTATATATAGGTCTAGGTTTTTCATTTTTCATATAGAAAAAACACTTATGCATATTCGATTTACACTATTCACTACTCGATTTCAATCACAATCTTTTCACAAGTATTTCTAGAGAGTTTCTAAAAAGTTTTAAGTGTTTTTAGAACACTTTTCCCGTAATCTTCAAAATCCAATACACAATGTAACAGCTTATATTTCTAGAAGAAGAGTCTAGGAGATTGAAGATTTGAAGAATTGTACAAGTTGTAAGTTGTAAGTGGAAGTGAGAAAGTAAGCAAGAGAGAGTCCCTTCTTCAAATTGAAGAAGGAGAGTGGATGTAGGATTTTTAAAATCCGAACCACTATAAATCACAGTGTTATTTCTTGCTTTCTTTAGTTTCTATTTGATTTACAAATTGTGTTACATCAAGATTTAAATTCAGAATCTTAACTAAAATCAATATCAACCTTGCTTTTGATCTTATAAAAAGTTGAGAATTCATTCATAATCCGTTGTGCTTAATCGATATTTTGAATTGGTTTTGAGAGATTTAAAAATCTACAAAATCTATTCAAACCCCCTTTCTAGATTTTGTTCTAGAAAGCTTACTCAAGTTTTAATCAACTCAACTTTCCGGGACCAACACGTTATAAAAATATCATAATTAACTTTTTCCATGGATGGTATTATACAAGTAGAAGCTTCTTCCAGTTTATTTCATTATCATTTTCCTATATATGGCAATTCTACTTCAAGATTTTTTTATTTAATAAAACTAAATCTCAACTGTAGGATATGTGACTCGCAAAGTATTGCATGAATAAATTTTATCGGTAAAATTAATTTTAATATCATTAGTTGTTTTATTAAAAGATATTTTCTATCTCGATATAATTTACACGTTTTTTAGTATGAAAATTAAAATGAGGTAATATAATAATGTGATGAGGAGAGAAAAAAAGTAAGAGTAAACGAATGACATATGTGTAATTAATAGAAAAATATAAGAATATAAATTAGGTGGGTAGTTGTTAAAAATAGAATGAGTAACATATAGTGGGACAAACCAAAATGAAAAAATAAATAACTTATACCGTAATGTAAAGAATATTAATTATTTTTACTATAAAATATTACTACCTCCGTCAGGAAGAATTTGCACACTTGATTTTCAACGGTTTTGTGTGAGAATTATTTCATAGTAATATGTGTTCAAAAGTTGTTTTATATGAATGGTATGCTAGTTAAGAAGCTTAACTGGCATACCATTCATATAAAATAATTTTTGAACACATATTACTATGAAATAATTCTCACACAAAACCGTTGAAAATCAATGTGCAAATTCTCACGGGATAGAGGGAGTATTATTTTATTAAAATGTATTATTTGATAGGTATTAATTGTTCCATTAAAAAGTATCAATTGTTTTATTGTAAGATATTAGTTATAAACCAATTTTATAGTGAAATAAATTTACACATTATCAATTTGTTATAATTATCCAGAATTATTGTATGTATTCTATGATTAAAACAGACATATATTTTCTCTAAAAAAATATATACAGTAATGATATGGAATCATTAGATTACCAACAAAAACTCGTATGGTGACCGTCTCATACATGAGGCGAGATTTAAAGTATCAAATACATAAACAAAGATATCAAATTCCTGAAAATGAGATTTGAGAAAAATAAATTATCACGAGAAGGATCAAATATATGAGCAGAAATATCAAATATGCGACCGGTGATATCAACTATGTTAGCCGGATCAAAGGTGAACCGTCTCATATACAAGACATTCTCATCCGAAAGTGCCACTTTATGAAACCCAATTTTAAAATTCAAAATTCAACTTTGTTTGTGGTAGCGGGATATTTGGCAGAAATTCATATAATTATTTATGCAAAAACACGAAATTACAAAAATAGGTAAACGAAGCTATCAATAATATTAAAGGGTTATCCTATTTACCACTTTATCATGTAATTGATTTCTTCACACCCATACATGTTGCCTATTTAAGACCATTCTTGCACATCAACTTTATCCACTCTCTCTCCATCTACATCTATACATACAAAACATTGCTCTTTTCAAAAGATGGCCTCAGAATCACCTTCTTTCTCTCAATCCTCACTCACCACCAAAGATGAGTTTGAAGGGCTAGAAGTTCAAGAATTCGATGCAAACGCCCTCTGGGAGCTGCTCTCGGATGAGCCCGCAGAGATTGGTGGAGACGGGCCCATGCAAGCTACAGAGGTGGATACTCCTGATTTAGTGGTCGAGAGCTACGGGTGTCTAGAAGGAATCAACGACAACAACAATGTTCAAGAATTCGACTGGCTACGTATAATGGACGAGACATGCAATGACATGGGGGGTGGTATGTAGGGCCATGCATGGACATGGAAGACATGAATGACATTCTTGCAATGGGAGACTATTCTTTTGCACACAGTGCAATTATGTCTGATGAAATAGGGTACATTGGATTGTGGCAAGATAATTAGAATTATGTAAACAGAAAAGCCAAATTCAGGGCTTCTTCAAGAGCCCTCTTAACTATAGCAGAATCAGCTGATGCAAATAAACTCTGTTTCCTTACTTGTATCTGATATTGTAAGAATCTAATTTCTCATTATAATTGTTGCACCTGTTAGTTATTTTGAGCACAAGTTAGAAATCTTTCGAGCCGACGTTGAACTTGGCAATAAAAAAGCCTATTGTATCAAGTTGGCAAGATGGATCAAATCTCTGAACAAGATCTTCTTCACCAGGTCTTAACCACTCCCTGAAAAGGTAAACGGGAAGCAAAGATGGATCAACCAGCTTTTTTATTTGAAATCGTGAATATAAGTAGACGGGAAGCAAACTTTTCGGTTCTTCTGAAGCAAAGAAAGAGACCTATGATGTCAAAAGCACATGCATAAAGCTGGAAATTTTAGAAAACTGTCATATCCTATGTCTGCATCATGCCATGTCCCAGCATCTTAGATAACTTATCGGTATTCTGCTCGTTTTCGTTTAACCTATAATTTATGTGTCTACGTCTACGGGATATAACAAATGAATCTCAATTCTACATTAGGATTAAATATCAAAAGCCAAAAAGAACTTACTCATGGTATCCATCTGAAAATTGACAAACTCCAACAAGGCCAGGTCCTCCTACTTTTGGATGCTGCAATGAATTAAGAAATAGATGTAATAATTAAATATTTATTTAACATTAACACACATAATGCTTAGCTTACTAGGTAGTACTGACTACCAGCACATTTCAGCTGGAGTAATTATCATAAGTGTTGAAGATTTTGTCTTGAATCTATCAATATGTGTTTCCTAGTTCGATCATTCCATGATTAGTAGTTAGATCGTAATTTATTCTTTCCTTACTTTGATTTTACAATAAGCATATTCAGCATACATGCTCCCTTAATAAGGAATACCAATTTTCAAATGGAAATTTTCAAACTAGGTGTATGGCATGGCTTGGGGGTGGTGGTGGTGGTGTTGTTGTTCTTTATAGAAGCAGAGGGTTCATAGCACAACATGAATCCCTTATAGACCTCAAAGTTTCGAGCTAACCTGTGATGCCAATGAGAGGAAAGTGTACGTGTCCAGTGCATATCTAACCAATGCTTCATTCTCACCTGGGTTTATCGTACATCTGCACTTTGAAAACGATAAGTGATACTCTCTTAAAAAATGTTTAGGTTAGCATATATAATGTTGGAAATCACTATGAAGGATAAACCCAAATAGGTTTTAGCAAGCATTCAATATCAGCTTAATAAGAATGCTTACGTTGAGTACACAAGAACACCACCAGGGCGAACAAGCTGCACAGCCTGGTCCAGCATCCGCCTCTGATACTTGGCATGGGTTCGTATTGATTCCACAGTGTCCTACAATTAAGAGCAGCGAAAAAGAGGGAAAAACTGAATAATTACATATTGTTCCTTTGTTTCCTTCTGATTAACAAAATGTCATGAATGTATGCCAAAAGATCAATTTAAATGCTTAAATCATATATAACTGAACTTTGACAGTCACCTATAAAACCCAAACAAAAAGGTCTCCAATTGGCTTGTGAGCAGAAATAAAATTCGGGACAGTGCCATACCTCTCCAGCAAACAGTCGAGGTCTCAGACCAAGGGCAGAACAAGGAGCATCAAGGAGAACCCGATCAAAGCTGTTAGGCAAAAACCCTTTACACTTTTCAACTCTTTCACCTAAAGTGTTACTTCGTCCAGGCCCATTTTTCATTTTCCGAATGTTTTTCCGAAGTTCAGCTTTACTGGTGTATCTTCCGTTACTTGATGGATTGAGGGTTGCTAATTTTTACCCAAATAAGAGATGAAGAAAACGGTAGAAGAATGAGAAAACAGCGTTTAAAGCACACAGTAAGAATGAAGAAAACGGTAGAAGAATGAGAAAACAGTGTTTAAAGCACGCACAGGAAAAATGGAATTATAATAAATCAGGACAGAGAGAACACACACAGACTTCATTTGCATGCATTTGAAGGTTTAGCTTTCAAGCCTCCATAAATGAAACTAGGCACTGTGTTAGTTTATTATGCACTTTGTGAGGGCTTTCTAAAAATATATTTTGAAATGGATGTCCAATTGCAATCTAATTTTAAGAAGAGAATACTCCATCTAAACTCTTGATTACATTTCCAAAATAATTGGCTCCTAATCATATGCAAAAAGAAATGTAAGTAAATTACTATTTTTGAAAAATGGCTTGTTTGCTTTATCACATTGGTGCTACCTTTCATACTAAAGTTTTTGCGAAAGCATTGTTTATTTTACTTAACAATGTTAGAGTTAAGAAGTTTAAGTAACGCAATTTTTAATCCACTGAGGTATATGTACGAGGGAAAAACACTCATAGAAAGGTGTACACCGGTGAAAGCAATGGAGAGTATGACTTGAGGTTTATAGCATGATTAAATGTGATTAAACAAGAGTATCACGCCAGAACCACATTAAACCTAGTAAAATAACAGAAAATGTCCCCTCCTAATGTAATAGATTATCAAGACATAAACAAGAACATCAGTGGCATTCAAGAAACAAACCTGGAGCAGCATCCGATATATTCTCTATATCTGATTTTGGTGAATCTGAGGTTTGAATGCTCTCACTCTCCCCACACTTAGGAGCATCCTGACTATCAGATTCATCAATTTGCCGAACAGATTTCAGAGCATCAAGTTTACAAGTAGTTACACTCTTTAAGCCCATTTCAGCTGTCAACTTCTGGATATCAAGCACCTGAAAATGACATGTACCAATACGGTAATAAAAATATAAAATAAACCTCTATAGTATCAAGGCAACAGAGCAAATTGTATGTAAATGAAATTTTACTTTCCACTTCATAGCTGAGCTGAGATGGAAACATTGAACACCATCATGTATGCTAATAGGGTGAGCAAGTTATTAAATCTAATTCAGAACACCATAAGACAAGTAATAACATGTCAGAAGCCAAGGACCTTATCCGCACTGGCATTACAACAAACTTGTAGCACCATCTTAAAAAGGTTCAAAATTGTGGAGCGGTGACAGCATTTTGATCATAATAAGATTTAATATCATGATAAGATTTTCAGAGTCAAGACTGCTCGTAAGATAAAAGTAATGTCATGCCACTTTACGATTGTATATTAAAAGCGATGACATGGTGAAGGCATGACAATGAAAGTTAACACTCACAATCACCTGTCAAGTTCAGAGGGTGCACCTTATTGTGAGATCGATCAGCTGCAATAATCTCTCCTTTGTCCTTCATGAGGATTGCAATTGCAGTGGTTTTCCCTCCAGGAGCTGCACACATATCTAATACCTTCTCTCCCTCTTGAGGATCTAAAACAAAAATGTGATCGAACAACTACGAAAATAAATAAAGATGGAAAAGACAAGAAGCAAATCGGACAATCGATAGCCAAAAAGCTCCCCTTTTATGGCAACTGATAAGCATCTAGACAGATTTTTACAAATAGCGTCGTACTTCAGGATGCAAATTAAACCTTTAGGGTTAGCATGTCACATACCTAAGGCATGTGCAGTGATGATGCTAGGGAGGTTCTGAAGAAAAATTTCACCCTCAAGTAAATCTGCAATCTCAAAGTATCGGGTTTTAGTAATTATCAGTATAAATTTTTTATTAAACAATGAAAAACTGGACCTTTAAACCAGGACTATGAACGTAGGATTATGATGGTACAATAATTGCTTATAATGCAAAAAGCATCCTAGAAAGAGATCTTCAAAATTTTCAGTTATGCCTAGTTGCCTAGAATATTTTAATGACACATAAAACACAAGAATGGTGGTGCTTATATTTTTTTTTGGAAATGGATTACTAAAAATGGCATCATGAACAATACATTCAGACATAATAACGGTGGTATATTGTTAGAGTCAAAGAGATCGAAACAAGAATCTAAGAACTCGAAATTGAAATACGGGAGATTCCCGTCCCAAGCCTATGGCTGAAATTTCACTAATCAATTCTCAATACCCCAAATAATGGATCCTAGGCTATTATATAAGCATAACAGCCCCTCCCCAACAGAAATGAGGCACAACTAACTAACTACTTCTAATTGACAATTAACTGCTGCTAACTACTACTAACTGTTAAGAAGAGAAAAAGTCTTTCTATGATGGTAATTTTTATCATATCATATATATAATTTTCAATAAAGACATCACCTTAGTACAAGCATGTGTACAATTTAGTTTGTGGATAGCAAAGGCCATAGACAGGCAGAAACTGTACATAACTGTTTAGATTGTTTCCACAATTTTTCTACTCTTATCAGAATAACAATTCTACAAGATTCTACGGATGGAAGAGCAGTTACAGAACTAGATGCCACACTGCAATTAAATATTTATGACTCAAAACTTCCATCTGCATGCATCTTGACAAGTTACTCAAGTTAATACGGAAAGATTTAGAACTATACCATGAAATGAAGGTAATTTAAATACTCTGTTATCCATGTTTACAGCAACTCCTTTTAATTCCCGGAATATCCCAGCTCTGGACATCATGGCGGTTCCTTGACCAATATAGAGGCCATTCCTTTCAAAATAATATGGATCTGCCAAAAATTATAAACCTGTGCATAATTAAAGGGGTCTAGGGAACTCTTCACAAACAATAGTAATAATAGATAAGCTGCTGCTAAACAGAAAATGATCTAAAAGTCGGAAAAAAGTCACGACGAGTAACCACATTTGGTGAAACTCATATTCATTACTCAATCAAATTAGTTTTTAGACTTGAGCGAGCAGATTTTCCATTTCCAAAGCTCATGAGTTATGGTATGCTGATCGTGGTGGAAGAAAATAACAAAGGATGCAAAAACAAATGACAACTAGATCCAAGGGAACCTATTCTTGCCTGTATGTGATGCTTGTAGTGTAGTTCCACGTGTCAAACCAACTACCCATCCACCATCAGCTCCAGGTTGCTCCACAGAAACTGAAACTGCAACTGGTTCTCCTTTCTCCACGTGACCACTACAGGCCAAGACACCAGGTACATACACCTAAACATAGAAGACCAGATATTGGCAAGGAAAATAATCACATTTTTATGACATTTTTATTAACTTTACAAGCATGAGCAAAGATAGATCAATGGACGATAGTTTTGTGCTGAAATTTTGCATAGAAATGATAACAAGAATCAAACAGAAGTTACATAACTTAAAGCAAACATATTTTAAATATCAGAGAAGTGGCTTGCACATATTATTTCTTTGTATCATGTACGATTTTTAAGGAAAAAGTCAGTTCTTCTTAAGGTGCTAAATATCATACTTACTTGAGCACCGCGAAGGACAGCTTCAGCACATTTTCGGCTCACAATCACCTCTTTAGGAGGTTTGCCCTCCTTGTACCCATAATCAATGGTGTGTGGTCCTGAACCTTTGACGAAAACAACATAATCTAGACCAGGTATCTTACACTTGGATATATAAAAATCTTTCACTGAATCATCTGGAAGACAATCAGAGTCCAATTGCCACCCTTTTCCCTGTAGTACAACCAAAAGCTTCTTGATAACATCATCACTTGTTGACTTAAGTGTATTCACCCGTATACAAGAGTAACACGATGGTCGCCTGAAAAAAATTGTACGAATTAACTTACAAGTAAGCAAAAATTGATTTAAAAAGAACCAGCATTCAAATAGCACTACAAAACCAACAACAAATGAACAATTACTGAGCTGTTCCTCCAGCAATTTTTTCATATCAATAAATGAAACCATCAAAGCACAAGCTATACAGCATGCATTTGAACACATTACATCCAATTCTGCACTAGAAGTTGGGATTTCAAATCCCCTCAGAAACCGAAAAAGTATTACATAAACTAACTAGTGAATTCGGGTAAATCAAATACACATAAAAACAACAGTTGAGGGTTGATGAAAGTGACAGTGAAACTCGAATGTGAAGAAAAGATAAAAGGAAACAGAAACAGAGCCTGAAATACTGACGTGAGAGCCTGGGAAATTCGAGCAAAATGGTCAGCTCCATAGGCTTTAATGAAGAACTCTTCCAATAGAGGGTTCCAATGCAATGTTGGCTTGTAACAGTATCTTTCCGATGGATCCATTCTGTAAACACAACAAATCAATCAACAAAACACAAATTATACCACAACACACACACACACACATATATATATATATAGAGAGAGAGAGTACCTTGGGAAGAGAGGGTTTATGCTGGCTGAGAGTGAAAAATGGTTCTGCACAGGGTTTTTGGGAGACTCTCCAGTTTCCAGTCTCCCTTTCTTCATACAGCGCTGACCACTGAAATTGTTAAAATTTTATGTCTATACATTATTAAAATTCAAATATTATTTAACAAAAATAAATAAAATTAATTTTTAACTTAATCAAAATATATGGAAAATTTTAGTAATTTGTAAGTCGCAAAATCTAGTGTGACACTATTTTAGAGTATGAAATTAATATCATTATATTTATTCACCGATATCATAATATTTATTCACTCGATGAATGATTATAATTGTAACAACACAAAAAAATTCATATTTAAAGTCATTTTATTATTATTATTATTATTATTATTATTATATATAAACATTTATGTGAATTATTAAAAAGATGTGCAAATGCATAATATATAATATTATCCTCATTGAATTATTTATTATATGATAAAACTTATAAGAGAATAACAAATGTTTCGGGCTTGAGTTGGAAAAATAATTTCTACAAGTATATAAGAGAGTGACCCAACCCAAAATGATAAGATAAGGGCCCTTTATGGTCCATTTAGTAAGGAACCCTAGTTTTATACGTCAATATATATAGGAGGTTGCAACCTTTGTGCACATTTTTTGCTATGGGTGGAAAAAACCGAAAATTTCGGTATACCCACACTTATTGAATCGAAAAATACCGAAAATATAAATTTTTCGGTATGCCGTAATTTTCGATATGATATGATACCGCACCATATGTTTTGATGACGGTAACGGTAGGTACATTTGTAACTTTTGGTATTTCGGTATATACCAAAAGTATACCGAAATACCAAAAAAACGATATATTTTGATATTTTGGTATTTTTGGTAAAAAAACATGTGTCGGCATTCGGTATGTTCGGTATACCACAATTTCCGTATGAAATGGTATACCAAAATTTTGATATGGATGGTATATACCAATACCGTTCAAAAATTGGTATACCAAAATTTGTACGGTATCGGTAAGTAATTATTTTATATCAAAATTTCGGTTATACCGAATTTGATGCGATAATGGTATAAAATTTTACGTATCGAAATTTCGCACGATATACGATGAAACAATATTTTCGTATACCGTGCCGAACCACCCCTATTTTTACACCCCACCTTAAGGTAAGCACAAATCTTGCACACTTTTCACACACACACCACTACGGCTTACGCCCGGCTTACAGTCGGCAACCTGACGTTCGATTGTCAATTAGACGACGCTATCCGAAAGCTCTTTCCACGACTTTCCAAAACAGTTTCCCATTTTCAAATCGAAGTTCGGATCTCCATTATGCTTAGTCAAAATTGGAGGAATGCCCTTAGAGGCGGACCAACTTCTATAGTTTATATCGTTTTGCTAAAATGTCAAAATCTTTTGATTCTAGTCTTGTTAGAAATTTATTGTCAAGAAATTTCCAGAATAGTTTGCCGTTTTTCTAATCGGAGTTATATATCTCTAGTTATGCTCGGTCCAAAGTTGAAGGGATGTCTTTATAGGCGGACCAACTTCTATAGTTCATATTTTTGCTCAAATGTCAAAATCTTTTGATTCTAGTCTTGTTAGAAAGTTGTTGTCAAGAATTTTCCAGAATAGTTTTTGTTTTCAAATCGGAGTTATATATCTCTAGTTATGCTCGGTCAAAGTTGGAGGGATGCCCTTATAGGTGGACCAACTTCTACAATTCATATCTTTTCGCTCAAATGTCAAAATATTTTGATTCCGATCTCGTTGAAAAGGCATTGTGAGACCTTTCTAGAATAATTTCTTTTTTTTTTTTTAAATCGGATTTATAGAACTCCGCTTATGCTTGGTCAAAGTTTCAAAATAATTTTAAGATATACTTTCTCTCTCTCCTTCCACTGCACCCTTTGTTTCTCTCCTGTTTTCCAGCCACCGCCGCTATGTGTGGTGGTAGGACGTGTCACCGGAGTCCCAGTGGTGGTGGTGGTGGAATGAGAGGAGGGGTGAAAGTGATAAATCCTTTTGAATTGTTGGATTGTTTTTAGAATTAGATTAAGTTGGAGGTCAAATTTATAATTTTTAAAATTTTCATTTTAACCCTCGATCAACTATTATTTTTGTAGCTGGCCAATAATAAATATATTTACAAAATTTTCACTGCCTTATTTACAAAAATGTCACTCGCTTTTAATAAAATTGCAACGATTGCTACTAGAACTTTAAATGGACATAAAATGCTTGTTTCTTATCCGTTTTTAGCAAAATCGGTGGCAAAACACCAAGAATTTAAAAATTACAGTTTCCATCAAACTAATTAAATATCCAGATTTTTTATGAATTGTGTTAGCCTTTAAACTTCTAAGAAAAATGCATTCGTTTTAATTGATTCTAAGATTTACTTTTGAGTCACTTATCCACCTTCTTATAATGCACTTTTCAATCACACACATTAACCATCATTTAGATTATGTCATTAATAAGAACCATGAGGTAGGTGTTCTTGTTGTAGGACTAGAGAAGGGTAAAGTAGGAGAGGGCTTGGAACTAGGAGGAAATGGTACCGCTTAATTTGTGTAAACTACTACGTGGGGTAACTCTCGTTGAACTTTCTTGATACCTACTTTAATCATATAATTTATTGTATTAATAGACAGGGGGTGCAATCGAATCGAAGCGAAAATCAAAATTTTGTATTCGTATTTGATTATTAATCGAATCGAATATTTTTATTCTAATTCGAATCACAAAATTTCGAATACGAATATTAAAATATCGAATTGAATACCGAATCGAATAACATATATGATTCGTTTACAACCCTACCTTTAAAGGGTTGACAATCAATCTCTTCTCTCTTAAATATGCATGTACAAAAATTATTAGGTTCATATTTCTTATTCATAATATATAAACTCTACATATTATGAATAAAGGTGCGTCAATTTATTATTAATACATATATTAAATATTATTAATTATTAGTATTAATTTTTTTCAAACAATCATTAGTATTAGTTAATGTAGTAATTTTTAGAATTCCTTTACATATTTAGATATAAACTTTTTGGTTCGAAATTTTTGCTTCTATACGAAGATTTTGTTATTATATATGTATAGATAATATATATATATATATAACACATAAATATATAATAAATATTTAATCGAATATCTACGAATATCGAATCGAATATCAAAAATTGTATTCGTATTTGATTACTAATCGAATCGAATCGAATATTTTTATTCGAATTCGAATCACAAAATTTCGAATACGAATATTAAAATATCGAATCGAATACCGAATCGAATCAAAAATATTTGATTTGTTTGCAACCCTCCTACTCCTACGTGACTTTTTGTATATATGCATGCTAAAATGTGAAATGCATGCTTTATGATATGTGAGAATTCGAAAATATGTAGACTCTTTTAAATGTGAAAATGTATGAATATAGATACAAGTTTATTTGCATGTGTGCATTTTTCATTATAAAGATATATGATTATGGATACAAGATTATTTATATGTGTGCATGCTCAATTGTGAAGATGTATGATTTATGTGTACTATATATATATATATATATATACACACGTTCAAATTACAGGATCGATGCATGATTGAGACCATACGGGGTGTATTATATGCGGATAATCTGCAATAGTTATGATAAGATCACGAGTAAAAACGTACAAGATTTGATCGAAAGATAACTTTTGGGTAGCTCTCGAACAAGATGCTCGAGCAGGTAAAGCGTGCCCCAACAAGATTAATGTGCTCCTATGTGTATTATCTACTATGTATACACTATCTATATATTAACACATTACATGATGTTGAACATGTCCCTTAATTGTTAATTGATTTGAAACTTGAAGGATGCAATATGAGTTGTTATTTTGTGATTTTAATGTTGTGCTTGAAATTAATATGTCTCTCATCCGTTAGAGATTTATGTGAGGTACGTAATAAATCTCATCGAATTGTTTTAATTTTATCTTTTTTTAAAAAAACTTCTAATGGTCCCCTTAATCTTCTCTATCAACGGGTAACTACGTTTTCAAGAATATATGTTTATCCACGATTTGATAGCTAAAGCATAATCTTTTGTATGGTGTAGAGCGAAAAACCATCCTCCAATGAAGATAGCTATAAAAATCTGGAAAACATCAACTCGAGACCCGGTTGCATAGTATTGCGAAATTCTTAACCGTCTCCAATGAAAAAGAATGTATGTAAAACATCTTTTGTCCACAATTATCTTAGATTTTCCTCTGCTAAAATTTTAAATAAAAAAATTATTATTTTGTTGAACGTGAATTATTTTTGTCTTACTATAATATTTCAAAGGTCAAAAATTCTCTTGCAAGGCTAAGGTGACAGAGGTCATCTTACGCAATGGATGGAACTACATATCTTACTCAAGTTGCGCCCGAAAAGTGGAAAACTGAAAATACTTTAGCTTGCAAAAATTGCAATGATTCACAATCAATGGGTGTGTTGAGGTAATACAAAGTGTAGATAGAAAATAAAAAATAAAAGCATGGTGATATGAGTTCTTATTAAATGCAGTTCGGATCGAAGTGGAGGTTGATGATGGAAACGACCGTACTACATTTGTCATCTTTGGCAAGGAAGCCAAGAAAATTACTAAAACAATCGCATCGGCTTTAAAAGTAGAAAATACACGAATTTACTTGATCTCTAAAATATTTAAGAACTAAGCGTCGACGAACAAAAATTAGGCTAATAAATCTAATTTTCACAGAAGCAGACATTACCAAAGACGAACCCGATCAAGCTCCACCAAGTCTTCCTAACATTGTTGGGAAAACACTCAAGTTTTAAGTTAAGGTTACACCATATAATTTCATATCAAAATACCAATCTTTCATTGTTTTGCGTATCATCAATGACATCTCCACCTTTGAAACAGACGAGGCACAACAAAAGGTAATATATATATCTACGTATATAAAAGACGCATATGACGGCCTAAATAAAGAACTTAAAACTTGGGCTTGCAGGAGATTTTGATCACCGAAGGAGTTGAAAGTAGCAGTTGCACAACAAGAAAGATCAAAATTGAAGACACAAAGGAAAAACAACGGTCAGAAAAACTAAAAAAGGTGCGCTAAACGTCGCAAGCTGCAGAGACTAATGGGTAAATTCGTATAGATATTTAAGTCTTTATTTTGCGTATAAGAGAAGCGCAATCTCACAAATTTTTATGCGTTTTGAACTCCTTTTAACGGGAAAAAAACAACCAAAGAGGTGGAAGATTCGAGTAGAGGTAACCTTATAAAAGTGGAATCAACACATTAAAGCCTGAAATAAAATGGAGAGTCTCTAGCAAGTTTTAAACTTTTTTTTATGTTTTGCTACAAAAAGGATTCAACATGAGAGGGTAAACTTTTGGTGTTGACAATATATTTCATGAGTATGAGTTTTCGTATAGTTGTTTTCAAAGTTTTATGTTTATGTTGGTTTGAGCTTTGTTTTTCCCTTAAAATACATATCTAATTTGTAATTGTAAAGGGCATTTAGAATGAAAGATTCAACCTAGAGATGTCCAATTTAGGAAAAAATTGTTTTCTACAAAAAAAAAAATAGACAACCTTCCAGAAATGCAGACGAAATTTAGAAAGTTTTTGTCATTAGTGATCGACATTTTAATTTAGTTGTCATTTTAGTATATTTGTTTCTCGCTTTGTTTCTATGGCATCATCTAATTCTACTTTCGATTTTAAAATCTCCCACCTAAGAAGAGACATGCAACTACAATAAAAAATAATAGCTCCCAAGAAAGATGAATCAATTGGGGACTTTGATACATTTGAGAGACAATCTGGTTGTAGAAAAGAGTATGAGGATTGAACCTTTATATATGGATGATTATTATATGAAATTTGTTGTTTCTATAATATGAAAGAGATTAACTCTCTATAGTGTAATTATAAAGGAAAATGATTAGATTATTTTACTCTCAACGCATTTATTCAATATACTCCGGTGAAATTAGGCAAGCAATTATCTATTCTATGATATTGGATTTATTACTATAGATTAGGGTTTTAGGTCCTCATTATGTATTTTATTAGAATTGCATTTATATTACGTATTATGATTTGATGAGGTTGTGTTTGGAAAAATGAATGTATGAGTTTCTACTATAATTAAAAGATGGATGATATTTTATTTTTTTCCAGTTCATGTTCCTTGGCGTAAAACATATATTGGTATTCAAAACATGAGAACAATTTCTACTAGAAGATTTGAAGTTGATCACATTGGAACCTAGGTTCTAATAAGCTTATGCATATTATTTTAACACTCCCAAGACCTTTTACTCTGCTTCGCACTAGTGTTTATTATATCTATATATATTTATGCATTCACTTAGTCATTTTTTATATATCATATATACTTAATGATACATTAAGGTACTCTAAATAAATTTAGAAGCATGAAATACTAAAACAAAAAAAAATGGATTAAATAAGTATTAGGGTGATATCTTGTCACATCCCGATTTTCGAAGACTTTTGAAAATGGGCTTAAACTAACAATTATTCAAAAAATCTTAATTTTTCTATAAATATAGGAACATTTTTTTTTTAAAGGGAAAATATAGGAACATTTGAAAAATATGTTTAGAAGTCAATTAATTTTTAAAAACTTGCGGCGGAAGTAAATAGTGAAAACATTAGTAAGTTTGAAAGTGGAACATGATCAATAAAATAAAAATAATGTAATTTATTTTCAAATATAAACATGGTTTAGTAAAACAACTAAGATGTGACTCTCAAAATAAATATTTAAAAATAATCCTAAAATTCTTAATTTGAATTTAAAATAACAAGAATTAATTTCAAACATAAATATTATTTGGATGCTTGTGACACACATCCACCGGCCCTCCACCGCACTCTTTATTAATTTGAAAAAATATTAATGAGATTGGGGTGAGCAAAACAACTAGCTCGGTGGGGACTCGTTTGTCAATGTTAAACACAAATCATGTAAACCATCACTCGAATACCTACAACACACTGTAATTTTAGCAAGGACCCACTTGTGATCCGAGCTACTATAGAAACTGTTGAACATAGCATAGCATGTAATTTGTAGGCTGTAGTTGTTGCCTATGGAATGTCGCATTTAAATAATAATAATTCACATTCAAAGGATTTAATAGAGACAAACGTAAACTTGAGTAGAAATCCCCACCGAAATTAATGTCGTGGATGCAATGAATGCAATTGACTCAAATCCTACTCCTTACGATTACCGTTAACGTACAATAGTTGTGAAAAGAAACGCCGTAACGTAAAATATATTTCTTGAGTATGATATTTATCTAGGGTAAGATTTTATAAATTGACGTATAAAACATGGGCTTGGGCTTAATGAGATAAGGACTAATATTTAAATATTAAAAGATTTTAAAATCCTTATTTAAAAGATTTAAGAAGCTTGATGAGATAAGGACTAATATTTAATTATTAAAATATTTTAAAATCCTTATTTAAAAGATTTAAGAATTTAAATATAATAGGGAAGAAAAATATTTTTGTGATTAAAGATTTGACCGTGTAATCCAAAATTATGTAGAAGTGAAAAAGATATTTTCATTGAGAAAAAGTAGGAAATCTTAAGTATACTAAATCTCACACTCAAAAGATAAGATTATTAATTAAAGATTTGAATTTTTAAAAGAAAAGAAAGAATAAAAATCGGCACTTTAAAAATAAAAATAGGAGATTGATTTCCTTGTTGAGAAAATTATGCTATTGATAAGTACGTGTGTGGATTCTTATCAACACAATATAAATATAAATATATATATATATATATATAATATTATTAATTTTTAAAATCTTAAAATAACTAAGTTGAAAATTTTAGGGGTGTTACATCCTACCCCTCTTAGAAAAATTTTGTCCTCGAAAATCATTACTAAAGCGATGCATGCATATGCTATTTTTTTTTTTAAAAATCACGTAGTGAACATACTTATTTGCATGATCTTATAACATATAATAGCTTTGAATGAAACTTAATATGTATCATAATGCATGTACCATATATCATGTCATCATCTTTTCCATGATCGGAAAAGTAGTATAGTGTATAAATATTCATGTCATACCTTATTGGAGTTGAAGCGGTGGAAGGTGATGGATGTCATGACCATGACTATAAATTATAAAATGCATGATTTTATTTTTATTCCAAAACAAGATTATAAAAGTTTTTTTTTTTTTACAAGTCTACAAGATCGTAGACTGCTCGACATCACTCTATCACATCCCGATTTTCGAAGACTTTTGAAAATGAGCTTAAACTAGCAATTATTCAAAAAATCTTAATTTTTCTAAAAATATAGGAACATTTGAAAATATGTTTAGAAGTCAATTAATTTTCTAAAAATATGCAGCGAAAGTAAATAGTGAAAATATTAGTAAGTTTGAAAGTGGAACATGATCAATAAAATAAAAATAATGTAATTTATTTTCAAATATAAACATGGTTTAATAAAACAATTGAGATGTGACTCTCAAAATAAATATCTAAAAATAATCCTAAATTCTTAATTTGAATTTAAAATAACAAGAATTAATTTCAAACATAAATATTATTTGGATGCTTGTGACACACATCCTCGGCCTTCCACCGCACTCCTTAATAATTTGAAAAATGTTAATGAGATTGGGGTGAGCAAAACAACTAGCTCGGTGGGGACTCGTTTGTCAATGTTAAACACAAATCATGTAAACCATCACCGAATACCTACAATACACTTGTAATTTTAGCAAGAACCTACTTGTGATCCGAGCTACTATAGAAAGCTGTTGAACATAGCATAGCATGTAATCCGTAGTTGTAGTTGTTGCCTATGGAATGTCGCATTTAAACAATAATAATTCACATTCAAAGCATTTAATAGAGACAAATGTAAATTTGAGTAGAAATCCTCACCTGAAATTAATGTGGTGGATGCAATGAATACAATTGACTCAAATCCTACTCCTCACGATTACCGTTAACGTACAATAGTTGTGAAGAGAAACGTCGTAACGTAAAATATGATATTTCTTGAGTATGATATTTTTTAGGGTAAGATCTTATAAATAGACGTATAAAACATGGGGTTGGGCTTGATGAGATAAGGACTAATATTTAAATATTAAAAGATTTTAAAATCCTTATTTAAAAGATTTAAGAATTTAAAAATAATAGGGAAGAAAATATATTTTCTTGTGATTAAAAATTTGGCCATGTAATCCAAAATTATGTAGAAGTGAAAAAGATATTTTTGTTGAGAAAAAATAGGAAATCTTAAGTTTACTAAATCTCACACTCAAAAGATAAGATTATTAATTAAAGATTTGAATTTTTTTAAAAAAAAGAAGAATAAAAATCGTTGTTTTAATAAAAAAATAGGAGATTGATTTCCTTGTTGAGAAAATTATGCTATTGATAAGTGCTTGTGTGGATTCTTATCAATACAATATATATATATATATATATATATATATATATATATATATATATAATATTATTAATTTTTAAAATCTTAAAATAACTAAGTTGAAAATTTTAGGGTGTTACAAATACACTAAGATTTTTTAACCATAGGTTTTGAAGAGTGAAAATTTATAAAATAAAAAGAATAATATAACAAAGAACACGTTTCAATACACTTTAAATTTAATATTTTGCATTTTGAGTGTCCTTTTTAAGATTTAATATTTATATTTTAAAAAGTTGTGGTCCTTTTTTATAATATTTTTTTTTAAATTTTTTCTATGTTTTTCTGTCTAAAAATATATGTGCATTTAAAAAACAATGTGATTAAAATAATATTGTGTTTGAATAATTTCTTACATAAAAATGATTGTTACGTGATTTTAACATACTTTAAAAGGGATACATGAAAGTCAATCAAGTAACAGAATGAACAAACCCGCAGCAGAACATGCGGACCAACAAACCCATCAACAAAATAACCAAATAGGTATTTATCTCACACCTTTTTATTATAAAAACAATTTTTAATAAAAGAACCCTAAAAAGCTAAACAAAACAATTAAAATCAATTGTATAAACACAGACTTATATCGACAAGCAAGGGCTCATAGGCGATAAAGCCTCAAAAGGAAAAGACAGATAAATGCAAACGGTATGCATATTTAAAATCCACACAAGACACGTAAAAACACACCGCTCAACAACTTATAATGTTTGGACAACTTTCAAACCGGAAGAGCACATGTTTTTCAAGAGGGTACCTCTACAATTTATAACTAGTGGCGGAACTATGTAGTATATGGGAGGGGCCTTGGCCCCCTCAACCTCCCAAAATTTTCTTTCTATTATATATATATAATGTGTCAACAAAATGTGGTACTGAAAGAATGGCTACATTCCAACAAACTCGAGAACATGCACCACCAAAAGGTAAAAAGATTAGAACTATACAATAGAAAAAAACCCCTTATCTAACGAAAATTATTTGCAGAGCTAAGCAAGATTGCAAGACGTAGAAGACTAGAAATTGCGAGAGGAAAAAGACCAAAAACCCTATGTAGAAAAGCACAATCTGCTGAACCCGAACCCCACTACTAAGGCCAAAACCAAAAAAAGGTAACAAATTTCATATATTTAAAAATTGAATGATTGTTGTAAGCCTAAAAAGAAAAAAATAGGTAGTACTGACGGCAACAATGTGATGCTTTAGTTTGGAAAGCAGAGGCCATAAGTACAAGACAAGGAACTCTTTTATTCTCCATATGTTGTCAAAAAGGACGGGTAAAGTTACCACGAAACACAAGCCACCATCGTTCCTTGCTACCCTACTACGAAACTTCGGCTAAATTTCGATGAAACATAAGATCGTACATCTCAATTAAGCGTTTACATTAATGGGAGCAAAAATTGGCGGTTCAATAACAAAAAACAAGCTGGACCATACGCATTCAGAATTCATGGTCAAAATTACCACTCCATTAGTTCATTGTTACCAACGAGGGGGAAATACCTCGATTCGTTCGATTATACATATACGATACTACAAACAAAATGCAGAATCGTATCAAAACTCGCCCTTGCAGAAAAAAACGTAGAACAATTAGATGAAAAAAATAGTTAAGGGGTTAATTAAAATGATGGATGAGAACAATGATCTTGCTTTGGAAAATTCGGGAGAGCAAGAGATACAAAATGGGAGACAACAACATCGGGTTGATCGGCAAAACGCCAAGAGGCCAACAATATGATCTTCCAACATCCGATGAACTTGTAGGGCTAATTGCCAACGATAACTCGGGAGAGAGTGATATCATCGTGAAAGATAAAATAACGAAACATCAACGTATCGTGTGCTACACTCAATGTTCATGGCACTACAATACCCTCTGTTATTCCCTTACGGGAGCCGGGTTTCCATGAACAAATACCCAACAGATAAGGTAGTTCATCAACTAAGCGTACTTTTATAACAAAGCGTGAATATTATGTATATGAAATGCAAACAATGTTGACAGAGGCACTACAATTATCGAGTCCGTCTGATTTGTTACATCAATTTGCGGTCGATATATACACTACAATCGAGCAATACATACTATAGTGGATCGAGAACAATTAGAAGTAGATAAGAGCTTACCTCTACAACAACATATGTGATGCGATCACAAGGGGAAATCTTGATGCAAAAATTTTAGGAAGAAAGAAAATTACGCCTTCTTCATACAAGACGACCCAAGATACATGATAGAAAATTTCCATGACGCTATGATAGTTTGCTTATAGAAAGAAAATCTGTCATTGTTTATCACGATTGCAACTAAACCTAATTGGGACGAGGTGACATAACATTTGCAACAATATGAAAACGATAATCCCAACAATGAGACCAGGACATAGTCTCCAGAATTTTCAAAATGAAGTGGAGGAACCGCTTATCGACATGGCTGACATTCAAGATGGGGAGTTTTTCGGCAAGATCAAGGAGGCAAAACAAATTCATATAAACATACATTGTCGATAACCCACAAAAAAAATGGAGTCGCTAATTAAACAAACAACTTTGCTTCAATTTTCAATGCGATTATTTATACGATTGAGTTCTAGAAAAGCGGACTACCCCATGCACACATATTTTTGTGGTTAGAAGAAAAACAGAATCCCACGACCCGAGAAATTGATACTTTCATTTCATGAGAGATACCACAAAAGATCACCGACCTGAAGCATATGCATAAATTGAACAATTTATGATGCGCGGCCCGTGCGGAATGGAATGACCATCATCACTTGTGCATGGAAAGAAACATATGCACCAAGAAATTTTCAAAGGCATTCAATGAAAAAAACAACGATAGATGAGTTTGGAAAAGTAAGGTACCGAGAGGAGGAGAGACGATACAAGATTCATCATGAAAAATATATCGACTTGACAAATGATTTGGGGTACCACATAACATCATACTATAAAAAAATTCCGATCTCACATAAATGTTGAATGGTGCTACCGGTCGAAGGCGATAAAGTATCTTTTCACATATATCACGAAGGGAGTTGACAAAGCCACAATGATCACCGAGAAAGCAAGAGAGAAAAACATATCAATGCACAAATGAAAGGCCAGGGAGAAGAGGTCAACGAGATTCAAAGGTATTTGGAATGTCGTTATTTATCGCATGTGAAGCCATGTGGAGAACTTTTGCTTTTGACATACACTACCGAAAGCCTTGCAGTACAAAGGCTAAGCATACACCTTCTAAACCATCACAACATCGCCTACAACGAAACGATAAATATTCAAAATGTACCGAGAAAAGACAACAGAGAAAGGACAATATTCACAGAGTGTATGGAAATAAACAAAATCAGCAATGAAGCCTTAAAACTAACTTACATCCGAGTTCCCAACAAAATTTGTACGAGACGTGAAAGCAGAAAAAAGTGGAAAAAACGCAGCAAAGGATCAAGCCTTGGGAGACTTGTCAATATTCATCTGCGGCGGGAGAGTTGTACTATCTCGGAATGTTAGTCTTGGTAAAAATAGAGTAACAAGCCACGATGATTTCCTCTTGTCGGAAATGTGAAGAACCAAACATTCAAGGCTGCTTGCTATCAAAGGTGTGTTGGATGGAGACTCGAGAATGGCAAAAAGCAATGGACGAGGCCACCCAATAGGCAATACCCAACCAATTCACGGGCTGTTTGTCACACTTCGCTCTCTTGTGAGGTCGGGAACCCATTGAATATATGGAACCATTGTTGGAGAACTCTAGCGGAAGACATAAATTACAAACAAAGGAAAGCTTTTGACTTTACAGAGCTGCAATTCAGCGACGAACAGTTGCAACACTACACACCGATGAAAATTCAAAGGCAAGCGATGGAGAGCGACAAATCCCTTACAGACTTTAATGGCATGCCAATACAGACGAGAACATACTTAAGGAACTTTCCAATTAGCTCTTACGAGAAGAGACAAGTTTCGATACCAATGAACAACGAACGGAACACAACAGACTGATTCTTACTTTAAAAAAGAATGAGGCGGTGTTCGACACGGTCATGGACTCGGTGAACAACATAAAAAGATAGTTCATCTTTCTTTACGGGCATTGGGGAGCGGGAAAAACCTACCTCTACATAACAATAATCATAGGACTACGAGCTCAAAAGAAAGTGGTCATTCCAGGTAGCCTCCTCATGCATTCCATCTTTACTTTTACCAGAGTCCGAATCAGACGCTCAAGGTTCAAAATACCCTTGGAAATCACGAAACTTCCACATGTGGCATAAAGCAGGGGATGATGCTAGCCGACTTATTGATATGTCTAGACTTAATAATATGGGATGAAGTGCCTATGACACATCGGCATACATTTAAGGCATTTAACATGACACCGAGAGATTGTTATCCCCATACAATGAACATGCATCATCCAGACTATTCGGGGAAAAACCATCTTGCTAGGAGGGAATTTTAGACAGATTCTCTTGGTGATACCAAAAGGAAGTCGACAAGCACTATACTAACATCGATTAAGCGATATGCCCTATGGGATTCAAGCACCATCCACATCCTCTCGCAAAACATGCGTCTAGACCATACAAAGAAGGAGTTTGCTAAATGGGATTACAAGTTGGTGATAAAAGGCCGAGAAAAATGCTACCGAACAAAAACAGCAGAGAACTAGAAAATATTGTCATAGAGAAGAGGTGATGCTAAAAACAAAAGACAACCAGTAAGGTAGATCGCGAGAATACATATACCCGGAGCTAGAAACTTTGATGTGGAGCAAAGAGTATCGACGGAGAGAGCAATTCTTGCCCCAACAAACGAAAGCGATCGATGAGATAAACACGTACATGTTATCACGTGTACCAGAAAAAATAAATAAATTCTTAAGTTCGACACTATACCAAATGAAGGGGAAGCCGGTTTCAGCCATGGACGGTTATGCGTTGCACTATATCGGTCACATCCCCAAAAGGACTTAAAATACTAAAAATTGAAGAAGAGACTAAAAAAACGATAGAGTAACAAACATTGTGTATAAAGAGGTCTTCAACAATTTACCTTCCACTTCTACACTCGAGAAAGTAACAAAAAGATATTTACACAAGAACAATATATATTTATTATGAGTACGAACGGAAAAAACAAACAAAAGACATTCCAAAGGGTTCACAACTTCAGTTTTTAAAATTAAAAACCTACAAAAAAATATTAAACAAAACACTACACTGATTTTTTCGCCCTATTTGTTGTGTAAAAAGGTCTAACACGGTGAGGCTTGGACAACAAGGCTGGTGAGGGAGACGAACGTCGACAAATCGACATTTGTAGATCATGATCACCAGGACAACATACATGTATGATTATCGATTAGCCTAAAATTTCAAGATTTGGTGTAGTAGCTCTTCAAGTTAGGCTAAAAAGATTGGATAAAATTTGGTTCCTTTATTACCACATAAAGAGAAAAAAATAATTTAAAAATCTAAAAGCACAAATTTTCTTGAAAAAACATATTATTTCTGTCATATGATCAAAATTCCTAATTGGTTTTCATTAAAAAAATATTAGTACGACCAATAACACCAAAAACTCAATGGAAAACTTTTAATGGGACAAAAAGAGTATTAGATACTATAGATTTTTTAATAGTGTATAGCACAATAATTCAATCTAATAAATATCACCTTTCTTAATTAAAAATCAACAAGCCGAGAAAATGTAATGCAAATTTAAAACTAAACAAGCTTCTACATACTTTGAAATGCACGTGAGAGAAACAAACCAAATTAAAGTCCTTCATCAAGATCGCTTAACCAAAACATATCTAATGACGAGAATAGAAAGTTGAAGGGGCGAATTGATATCTTGATTTTTACTAACTCAAACAATAGAAAAAAATACATGTTAATGCCAATTGCTTGTTTTTTTGTTTATCAATTTTCAATTATATGTTTAAATGGTTTGAGTAGAACAAAATTATATAAGAAAATTTTGCCAATATATATTTTAATTTAGAGAATGTTGCTATTTTCACAAGATTTAGGTTGTCAAGCATTTTCTCGCTCTTCATATGTTTGCATTCTAGGTTCTTTGTCATTCATATTTGTTATCCGGTGCGGGTAGTATGTGCATATGAGAACTCAAGCCGCCACTATGCTACGTAGTCAAGCCACGTAAGTTGACATAAAATGATTTGAATTAGACCGCATCCCTTCGATAAGGTAAGCTACTAAACTTGTAAAACATCAATAGTTAACCTAACCATCTAAAACAATTCTCAATACTTAATATTGATTTTGCACTTTTTTATGGGACCTCTAGGAAATTGAAGGAAAACCTAAGATCAATTATGTTGCGGTGTCTGGATGTCCAGGATGAAGGAGTTTCTAAACAAACTCGGTGAATTTGCTGACCTTATATTATTTACGGTTGGACTTGAAGGTTTTTTTATTGTTTTATGACGCCTTACTTTCTTGATTTTGTACTTCAGCTTTTAGATATGATATTTACAAAGTAGATTACAATTTTCATGTCTTAACATGCTATGTTAGACCTCTTGTCGATAGAATTGATATTGAAAATAGATTCAGCCAAAGACTTTACAGGCCTTCTTCCATTAGCACGTAAGTTCAGCTCTATGGTCCTTCTACCATTAGCACGTAAGTTCAGCTCTATGGTGGACTACTATTGTTACACCGATTAATCCACCCAATAATCGGGTATTTGGATGTTTAACCGACTGTTTAGCAGATTATGGATATTTTGTATTGAATGTTGATGATTGGCAATAAGTGTGTGTGTATTGATGAACAATTATAGGAGAAATAAATGCAGAAAGTAAATGCAAAGCGGGATTCTTTGGGAGGGTGAGTCCCGGGCTTAAGGTTGGATGTTTTTCGATCCATATTATTGTGCCATGCAGTCTTATTTATACATGCCAATTGGCGGTTCACAAATCCCGTAGAATCGGGTGCATTTAATGTAATGGTACAGATTAAATGCGCCTATGGAGGTACCGCACGGAGGATCGGACCTCTAACCCTCTCGGGGCCTTCCACGTGGCTTAGTGCCGGGATACCTCGTGGCGGCGAGATCTTTTCTTTTTGGGGCATGACATCTTCTCGATCGAGGTCTGCCCCCGGATACTTTTCCTCTTTGGGGAAGATCTTGTCTCCGGTTGATCGCTCTTGGCTGGTCGCTCCCGGCTGGTCGCTCCCGGTCTTCGTTGGGTAGCTCTCCTCGCGTGATACAGGCAAGTAGCTTCTTGGGATCGGGTCTTATGCTCGCCGAGCAGGGACATCTGCTCGCGTCATTGTGCGAGCATTATCCCTTGACTTATTCCCTGTCACAACAATTGCCCCTAGCTCGGTCCCGGCCGTGCTCGGCGAGGCGAGGTATGACTCGATGCGAGCTAGCTCTTCTCGAACGCTCCCGTGATGTCCCTTCAACCGTCCATGATGACGTCGTGTGGCGGCTTTACGGTAACCGATGCGCCCTTTCACCTTAAAGGGCGCGAGTGGGCACTTATTTCCTAGGCGCGTGGGCCGCCACATTTATGGCGCGGGAGGTCCACACGCGCGTTGTCCCGAGGTGGGGATAACATTGAGGGGTCCCAATTTAGGGAAAATTCCCTTGGGTCCCCGTTTTCTTGTTTTGGGAAATTGCTAAGAGGCCCCTCCCCCATATCTATAAATAGGGAGGAGTCTCGAGTCATTTGCCACTTTACGCTCTTTGAGAACTTGAGAGACGATTTTCAAAAACCTCCGAAACATCCCGACTCGACTAAGAGCTCCTTAGCTTTGGATCTCCGTTGGTTTCCGTCGGCATTCCTAGGTAAATCCCTGGTGTCCTCTTTTTCCTTTCTTTTCTTGGGCTTGAGATGGAGAGTGGGTCCGGTAGTGGTGGAGCCTGGGTGGCCCCGGCCTCGGCGGTCGATGGGAGCCTGGTCGGAGGCTGATTTGGAGGGGTTAGATGTTGTGTTTGGGCGGCCGGTTGCCCCCATCTCTGCTTCCGGGCCACCCCGAGGTGGAGATGCGCCGGATCTCGCGGGAGCCCCGAGTTCGCCGGCTTGGGTGATCTTGGGGTTGATACGAGACTCCCGAGAGAGTTACCACAGCGGCGGCCCCCGATGATGAGGAAGTGACCGACTCCGACCTCGGCCCGATTCCTCGCCGGATCGGACCTTTCGGCCCCGGACGAGGTGGAAGGAGTCCTTGGTGAGGCTGCTCGTGCCTTGGAGGAGGAGGATGCAGAGGAACGAGCACGGCGAGCAGAGGTGGAGCTCGACCTCACTTACGAGGAATGGGTCTCGCTTCTTTGACCGGTTAGTGGGCCCAAGTGCCGGATTTCGATTTTGCCGCCTACCTGGCCACGTGCCCGTACGAGAGGGTTAAGAGGGCGGACAACATGATCCGGCGAGCGGAGCCCTCTCATTGGCCGTGCGACTCGGATGCCCTGGGAGAGCTCGGTGACCTCCGCCGAGTTGCACCGCTTACGCGAGCGGTGGGAGATTCCCTCCACGGTGCACCTTCACCGACCAAGATCGTACGAGCGGCCCGATCAGCCTTCTCCCGGTCATTGTAAACTTAGTGATGATGGAGGCTGGCGTTTGATTCCCATTTCCGCCGTGCCTCTCCTACTACTTCATGGCTTGGGAGGTGGCCCCCATCCAACCGCACCCCAACGGGTGGAGGCGCTGATGGCCCCGCTGGTGCTCTTCGGCGAGCACCGCCTTTTCCGGATGCCGAGCTCCAAAGAGCTTCCACGTGTACAGCCTCGCGGACGGGAAAGACGGACCGCACTGAAGCCAAAGCAAGGGCCCCTCATCGCGGGGTCCCGAACAAGGTCTATGAGTTGACGCAGCCCAGTTGCAGGTAGCGGGAGCTTGGAAGGCTCTCGGGCTGCTCGCGGGACCACCCTCACTTGTCCTACCGAGTTTGATCGGAAACGAGCGAGTAAGACTTCCCTTCTTCCGATATCGAAGGCTACCGATCTAATTTCTTTTCGTCTTTGCGGGACTCGAGACTGCTCGCCACAGGCGATTGAATAGGGATTTCGAGCTTTGTTTGAATCGAATCCGGAAGCTCCCGAGGGTGAAAGTCACTAGCAGAGGATTCGACCGTTGAGCATTTGAAGCGAGCTCGCTTGATCGGCCGCCCGCGAGGTGGACCTTGAACACGGTAAGCCTTTGCTCGCTTTTACTTTCTTTTGTCCGCTGTTTGCTATCAACCGACTACCAACCGATTTCTCAGCCTCGTGATCCCCTGTGTTCCAAACTTGCCCCGCGAGATAATGGGGAAGCTCAAACTGTCCCAGCGGGTTGGCGGAAAGGGTGCGCCAGGCGCGAGGAAAGACACGCGGCCCCGAGTTGCCAAACTTCACGCCCCGGCTGACGCCCAAGAGCCTCCACGAGTGAAGGTGGCACCCGCGGCGCTGTCAGCCTACTCCTCAGTGGTCTTCTCGTGCCCCCGGGTTGTCCCCGAAAAGGGAGGGTCGGACTCGCCCGCGGGAGGACGATGACGAGGTGAGGAGGTCACCGCCGTGGAGGTCGGAAGAAGACGCGGCATGACGCCGCTCCCGGGAACTGGGACCTCGGCCGGGCACGACGCCCGTCACCAAGGATCCCTCCGACCCCACCTTCCCGGGTCGTGATCCGGCTATGGAGAGCCGGTAAGTTCTCGCCTCCCACGCTTCATGGCTTTGCTTCTCATTTTCTCTTTCTCGAACTTCTCGCGCTTCGTGCGAAGCTGCTCGCACGGGTCCCGAGGCCCCCATGATCCATAACTTTCGCCTCGCGGCGCTCCGCCACCGGGCTCCCCGCTCATATCGGCTCGGCGATGCGGAACCTCGCCGCGAGCCGGGAGACGAGCTGGAGGCCGCGGTCAACTTCAACCGCGAGAGCGCTTATGGTGAGCCATATCCCGACCTCCCAAGCACCGATCACAGCAGTGGGCCCTTCGGTCCCGTGATGAGGAGGTGAAGCGGTCCATCCGCCACCGGGAGGAAAGGGACGCCATGGCGGGCCGGATAGCGATCTTTGGAGGGGCAAGTCAAAGAGCCGACTGCCGCCGGGATGAAGCCGCGGTGACCCTCCGCCTTGCCTAATCCGCGCATGAGAGTGCGCTCGCCGCCGAGCGCGAGAAGGTGGGGGCCGCTGAGTCCTCCCGGCACGCCACGCCGGGCCCGTGCCCAATCAAGCCGGAGCAGCTTGCCGCTTGCCAAGAAGGAGGCTAAGGAGGCGATCGCCCAGCCGAGGCGGACGTGAGGAGGGCCGAGTCGGGCGGAGATCGAGCTCCGAGACTACCGCACCGACCCCCTCATGGATGCGGATGTCATGGGTGACGTCACCTACTTCCTTGCCTTTGCCGACACACCATCCGCAACCCGAAGAAGGCGAAGATGGATTCCGCCCCCTGGAGAGGTCGCTCAAGGCTTACGTTCTTAACCCCGAGCATGCCGTCCCGAACACCCCTGGACTTCCCTTTCAAGGACCTCGCGACCGTCTATGGGTTGGACCTCTCTTGGTTCCCCTATCGCACGCTTTGTGATCCTCCCCGCGACGAAGACGAGGCGGGGCGAGGAGTGAGGCGGCGGGCGCGGAGACGGCAGCGGAGGCAAGGGCGGCGAGGACCCGGTGGTTCAAGTGACGGCTGGAGTTCCGGCGTTGAGCGAGGTGGCTCCTCCCGAGCAAGAATGATCGATACCTTGAACTCTAGTTCTCGCCGCGGCCTTGATCCTTCTGTTTAATAGATACCTTGAATTCCAAGAGATATCTTGAATTCCCACTGTCGTTGTAATTCTTCTTCTACTTTTGGTTTAGGGTTTAGGGTTTAGAACTTTTATACTTTGCCGTAGGCCGCCCCTTAATTATAAATGGAAAAACTCGCTTTTATCCGTTGCTCGCGCCTTTAATTTCAGCACTTTATTTCTTCAACTTTAAATTCTCGTAGTAGTCTTGCACAGTTCTCGCGACTGCGAAGTGACCATTCAAAACGTTAAACAATGTAACATGTTTAAATATCTTGAAATGTACAAGGAAAAATGCTCGCCGGAGGTTGCGCTCGCCGGGAGTCTTTGGTGCTCGTTGGGAATTTTAATGTTCGACCAAGAGTCTTTCGTGCTCGCCGGAAGGTTGCGCTCGTCGGGAGTCTTTGTGCTCACGGGCGAGGCCATTCTTCTCGCGCGAGGCTTTAGGTGTCAAAGCGGGGCCAGTATCGTTGACCGTAAGGCTTTGCAAATGGGGCGTCGTCGTCTGCACCGTAAGGCGTTCTTGGCGTGGGCTTTGGCCGCATCGTGAGACTTTAGTGCTCGCGGCGAGGCCATTCTTCTCGTGCAAGTCTTTATGCTACTGTGGGTATAACCCCGTGTAGACTTTTATGCTCTTGCGGGCTTGAGCCTCGTCAGGAGGCTTTTTGGTGCTCGCGTAGGTCTTAGCCACATGACGAGGCTTGTGGTGCTCGACGAGTGTGAGTCATCGTGAGTCTTAAAGCTTTTCAGGGCTCGTTTATTTTTAAGAAACCGAACGACTTCGCGAGGAAATGGTGATTTTATTAAATTCAAAACCCTAATACAATCTATTACATGCGAAGAGGTTTAGATATGGCTTACAAGCGGCACGAGTCACCGGTAGTATTTCTTGAGGTGATCAAGGCCCAGGTGGTATTGGTCCGGAGTGCCATCGGGGTGCTCTAGCTCGTATGCCCCGCCGGGTAGCCACTCGGATACCTTGAACGGGCCCTCCCGATTCGGGCCAAATACCTGTGTGCTCGGGCTGTGGGACTTCTTAAGAACCAACTCGCCTTTTGAGAATCGTCGGACTTTGACTTTGGTATTGTAGTACCTCTCCGAACTTCGCTTGTAGGCGGCGTTCTTCTAACGTGTCAAGGTCAAGTCTTCTCGCGGTCTCGTTCTCTTCATTGAGAGTTTGAGAGGTTCGATAGGTGGGTATCATGACCTTGGATGGGATGACCGTCTGTGCCGTAGATGAGAGCGAAAGGTGTCTCTCCTGTGGAGTTTCTCGTTGTTGTCCTATAAGCCCGGAGAACGTCGGGAGTTCCCGGGCCCACTTCCCTTCTTGTCCTCAAGCTTGGTCTTCGTGGTGTGCTTGAGGATTTTGTTGACCGCTTCGACCTGGCCATTGGTGGGGGTGATAGGGTGTTGCGAACAACCTCTTTATTTTCCAATGCTCGCAGACTCGCGATTTCGAGGTCAAGCCGAATCAAGCTTTCCCATTGTCGATACGATTGCTGTGGAAGCCCGATCTGCATATGATATTCTTCCAGATGAATCTGATGATGGCCGCTTGGTCGATCTTATTGAGGGGCTCCGCTTCCGCCCACTTGGTGAAATAGTCGACGGCGACCACCGCAAATTTGCATCCGCCCGAGGCCGTTGGCAGAGGACCAATCAAGTCGATCCCCCAATGTGCGAATGGCCACGGGCTGAATATGGATTTGAGATTTTGGGCGAGAGCTTGATGTTCGGTGCCATGACTTGGCACCGGTGGCACTTTCTGGCGTAGGCGATCGCATATTTCCTTAAGGTGGGCGAAGTATCCTTGTCGCATCGTCTTGTAAACCGAGAGATTGGCCGCCGGCTTGGTTCCCGCACACGCCGTTGTGGATTTCCGCGAGAACGATGTGACCCTCCTTGGGTGTGATGCATTTCAAGAGGGGTAGGGTGAAGCTTCGCTTATATAGCTGGCCGTCAGGATCAAGAATCTCACGGCTCGTAGGCCGAATGCGACGAGCTTCGATTCTGTCTCTGGCGGCTCCCAGTCGAGATACTTGAGGATGGGAGTCATCCAGCTTTCTTTACGCTCGGTGACGGTGGCCACTAGATTCTCGGTGATTGAGGCGGGCAAGTTTCGTTAGGACGATATTAGGCATGTCCCAGCGCCCTCCGACGTTGCGAGCTTGGATAGGGCGTACATTTTGCGAGTTGTGCTCGCGGGGATTTGTTCGATGAACACTTGGTGAAGTTGCTCGCAGAGGGCGATGACGAGCTCGTGGTACTTCATCATTTGTTCACCTGGCCTCATATTCACCCTTCATTTGATTTACGACCGGAGAGAGTCCATGAAGATATGGAGGTGTCGGACTCCTATGGCCTTTGCGAGTTCGAGGCCGTAGACCAGGGCTTCGTACTCGGCTTTGTTGTTCGTTGCCGGGAAATCGAATCTTATTGCATTTGTAAAACATTGGCCCTCCGGTCCGATGAGGACCACCCCGCTCCGGCGCTCGTTGATGTGGATGACCCATCGACGTAGAGTCTCCATGGGGGATCTTGAGCTTCGTAGGGCTGGTTGGGAAGGTAAACTCCACCACGAAGTCTGCGGCGCTTGCCCTTTGATTGCGGTGCGTGGAGCGTATGAGATCTGTCTTGGGTGAGTTCTAGGGCCCATTTCGGGAGTCGCCCACTAGTGTGCGGACGGTGGAGTACCTGCCGAAGTGGCATGGTCATGAGTACTTGAATGCGGTGGTCGAAAAAATATGCTCGAAGCTTTCTTGCGGCCATGACCAGGGCATATGCGAGCTTCTCGAGTGGCGAATATCCGAGCTCGGCGTTATGTAGCACTTGGCTAATGTAGTAAATGGGGAGGTGTTCTTTGTCCCTCCGCTCGCACGAGGACAACGCTTATTGCTTTCGGAGGCTGCAAGATATAAAATGAGAGTTTCCCCTAGGATCGGCTTGGCGAGGATCCGAGGATTACTTAAATACTCTTTGAGTTCCTTGAACGCGAGCTGGCTTTCTTTGTTCCGGAGAATTTACTGCTTTTTTATTACTGCGAAGAAGGGCTTGCTCTTGTCGCCCAATCACGAGATGAAACGACTAAGGGCCGCGAGACACCCGGTCGGTCTCTGGACCTATTTCACCGATTTCGGTTCCTCCATGTCGAGGATAGCTTTGATTTGAGCCGGGTTGGCCTCTATGCCCCTCCGGCCGACAATGTGGCCAAAGAATTTTCCCGATCCCACCCCAAAGCTGCACTTCTTTGGGTTGAGCTTCATGTTGTATTTCTCAAGGATAGAAAAGGTTTCCTTGAGGTCTCTTAGATGATCTTCCTTTCTCGGGCTTTTGACGACTATGTCGTCAATGTATACTTCCATAGTTTTTCAATTTGGTCTGCGAACATGGTATTCACTAACCTTTAATAAGTTGCACCGGCATTCTTGAGGCCAAAAGGCATCATTGTCCAAGAATAAATATTCTTCTCCGTGAGGAAAGAAGTGTGTTTGATATCTTCCACCGCCATGGGGATTTGGTGGTATCCCGCGAATGCGTCTATGAACGACATCATCTCGTGCCTCGCGGTGTCGCCGACGAGGTGGTCAATGTGCGACATTGGGAAGTGATCTTTCGGGCGAGGCTGCGTTGAGGTCGGTAAAATCGATACCACGGCCTCCACGCATTGTTCGCCTTTTTTATGAGAACCGCATTGGCAACCCATTGGGGCTCGTCTTCGGCGAGCTTGATCAGTTTGTTGTCCAGGAGTTTCTTGACCTCCTCAACGAGAGCAGCGTACTTTTCCGGGCCAAACTTCCTCCTTTTCGCGAGACTGGTCGCCGCGACGGATCGATCTTGAGACGATGGCAAGCGTGCTTTGGGTCGATCCCGACCATGTCTTGATGCGACCAAGCGAATACACTCACATTCTCTTGGAGAAACTTGATGAGGTCATCCCTTATATCTGCGGGGACTTTCGCCCCTATGGTGACCTCGAGCTCGGGCGAGATGGGTCGGCGGGGACATGCTCGAGCTCTTGATCGGAGCTGATCCGCTTGAGGCCTTGGGGATCGCAGGTATTGCCCCTTGGATCCAGGTCTATGGTTGCGGGTTCGAAACCAAGTCTTGGTTCTAAATCCTCGCGTGCCCAAGCGGGATGCCCAGGAGGAGGAGCCGGCGAGCATGCCCGGCTGCGAAATTGCGCCCATGTTTTCCGCCGTTAAAGTATTACATTGCGAGATCTAACAAATGTGCGGAAAGAAAGTCAAGAACAGAGTAGTTCAAACACTTCTTTGCCATTTTTGATTGCCTTTTACGGTGCCAACTTCCCCCTCGGGGTGGGGGATTTGATATAATAAAAGTAAGAAGAGGCAACCGCCTCAAATGTTTCAAGAAAAGGTCGACCGAGAAAACCATTATAGATATTTGGCTGGTCGACGGTTACAAATTCTAAAGGCCTAGTGATACTAATTTTCTCGTTCCTAAGTCCGCGAGCTCCACGGACAGCTTGATTTTTCCATAGGGGATCAGCCGTGTCCCGAAACCCTTCAACCGCAGATTGTATGGCTTGATGAACTTTGTTAGGTTGCCCATCCGATCCGGGGCGGACTTGAAGATTATGTTGCAAGAATGACCGTTGTCAATCGGGATCCTTTCCACGGTCATCCCCGGGATTTTGGTCGAGAAGACCAAGGCCTCATTCTTTGGGAAAAAGAGGCCCTCATGATCAGCGTTGGAGAAGGCTGATGGTGGCAGATTTCGAAATCGTTGGCTCGGGGGAGGTGCGGCAGCGTGGATGTTGTCGATAGAGCGGAGTTCGGCCTTACGCTTCCTATTTGACATGGCGAGGACGGGAGTCGATCCGCCTGTGCTACTCCCTCTTGGCTAGATCATTTGGACCCATCCCCTGGTTCGGCGGGGATGTCATCGCGCTTCTTGTATCCCGCATCTACCTCTGCGGCGACCACGGCTGCTTGCCCGCGTTCCCTCTTCTCTGTTCTGCGAGGAGGCCCGCGCTCTTCCCCGTCATGCCTCGGGCATGGGGCCGGCTTCTTAACATACTCATCCAACTTACCTTCCTTGTATAGCCTCCACAGTGTTGAAGAAGATCCCTGCATTCGCTAGTATTGTGCTCGGGCCATCGTGAAAGGCGCAGAATTTGTTTGAGGCTTTCCTCACGGCATTGTTCTTGAGGGGCTTAGGCGGGGTGAATACCCCTTCTCCCTTCATCGCATTGAACACAAAGGCGGCGAGCACTTCGGTTTATCCACGACTTCAACCCTCGAAACTTTTGAAAGTCCCTTGAACTTTGGCTTGATCTCGCCTCTTCGGCGTGATGGGGTCTCTTGGCGGGTGGTGCCGTGTCTGCTTTGCCTCGGCGACGGGTGTCTTGACTTCACCCAGCGTTGGGTGAGGAGCTTTTGCTCGGTAATTAGGTCGCCCGCTCGCCGCCCGAATTCAGCGTAAGAAGACGGCACACAGCTTGGTCATGTAATGAACATGTGCGAGTCCGCCCGAGCCCGCTCATCGCCGCGTGAAGCTTCAACTCATCACCAACGGGCTCACCTGTGAGGAGCACTTCATCCGGCTGTCGAGGTACTCCTCGTCGATTCCTTCTCTACTGCCTCGATGCCATGAGCCTCTGCCGGCTGCCCGGCGAGCAATTTTGGAGGCAAAATAGGAGACAAACCTGTTCGCCAAGGCCGGGAGAAATCGCCGGTCGTGCGAGAGGGGATAGAGGTGTACCATTTGTGGGCTAGCTCGCCCAACGTCGGTGGAAACAGACGACACTTTGTGGAATCCGATGCCCCCTCCCGAGTCATGTAAGTGATGTACTTATTGAGATGGACCTCCGGGTCAGTCTTTCCCTCATACAGGCGGTTTGCGGAGGCGGAATTTTGGTATGGACCTCCGCCATCTCAATGGCCATGGAGAGGGGTGGTTAACGGTAGTCCTCTTGGGGATGCCCTTGCGGGCGTCCACGCGGCCCTCTATGAGGTCTAGCTTTATTTGGAGGCGACAATGGCCGGGTCCGGCTGGGTGAGGGCTCGGTGAGCCACGTTGGGACCGATACGGTCGAGGACCGGGATTCTAGACCTAGCCATCACGGCGCTCTGGGCACATTGTGGGCTGCGGTGGACGGCTTCCCTCGGGAGACACAGGGGCCGCTCGTCGAAATCGAGCCTTCGGGCTTGGGAGCGAGGCGATTAAACACCGACCGTTCAGGTGGCGCACCCCGATCGGTCCCGGCTCTCGGCCTCTTGGTCACGGGCCTTCCTCTTCCCCTTTTGAGGCCTCGACGGGCCTTCGACGGGAATGGCAATGGAGTCGTGCACGAGATTCAAGCTCACGGGCCGGACTTGGAGCCTGTTGGATGGCTCTGCTCACTTGCTCCGGAGTCCGGTACTCCGGAGGGGGAGAGGGATTTGGTCGTCAATGTTGCGGATCGGGACATTTCGCCCATCTTGCTCCTCACCATCGGGGCTTACGTGCACATGCATGACTCATTGTTAGTCATGGTGTTTCCTTGAAACAAAAGAGATATCACCGGGAGTGGCTTTTCTTGTCTACCGTTTCCCACAGACGGCGTCGGTTGTTGTTACACCGATTAATCCACCCAATAATCGGGTATTTGGATGTTTAACGACACTGTTTAACGATTATGGATATTTTGTATTGAATCTTGATGATTGGCAATAAGTGTGTGTGTATTGATGAACAATGATAGGAGAAATAAATGCGAGAAAGCGGTAAATGCAAGCGGGATTCTTTGGGAGGGTGAGTCAGGGCTTAAGGTTGGATGTTTTTCGATCCATATTATTGTGCCATGCAGGTCTTATTTATACATGCCAATTGGCGGTTCACAAATCCCGTAGAATCGGGTGCATTTAATGTAATGGTACGAGATTAAATGCGCCTATGGAGGTACCCGTACGGAGGATCGGACCTTTAACCCTCTCGGGGCCTTCCACGTGGCTTAGCTGCAGGATCCCTCGTGGCGGCGAGATCTTTTCCCTTTTGGGGCATGACATCTTCTCGATCGAGGTCTCCCCCTGGATACTTTTCCTCTTTGGGAAGATCTTGTCTCCCGGCTGGTCGCTCCTCGGCTGGTCGCTCCCGGTCTTGACTGGGTAGCTCTCCTCGCGTGATACGGGCAAGTAGCTTCTTGGGACTGGTCTTATGCTCGGCCGAGCGGGACATCTGCTCGCGTCATTGTGCGAGCATTATCCCTTGACTTATTCCCTTGTCACAACAACTACCACAGGAAATATTTTTTTGAATGCTATATGTTTTCTTTAGGTTCATGATTTTACATTTCTACTATTGTTAGATGTGTGAAATCCGTCCTATATAAGATAAGCATGATATCTTGATATACTTAAGTGTGTGTAAATGGAATGTATCTATAGTTGAAAATTTAAAGAACATAAAAGCAAGACATAGAATGTAGTATTCCAATGATGGTGAGTCATGTATGCACTTTATGGTGTATGCTTAATGGTGCTAAGTTGATGTTAAGATGTGAAAATGTGCAATAGAAGAACACAGACTTTTACTAAACCGCTTCTTTGATACATTTAATTGTAACAAAATTATATGCCTAAGTGACAGATTAAAAGAAAATGATTACCTGGAAATAATAACAATTTAAGGGTAAGTCACTCATAGCTCTATCAAGTTCCAAAAGTAAGCATCATTGACAGGTGGCGGATCCAGGATTTTATCTTGGGGTGAAATTTTGAAAAACGCTTCACCAAATTAAAATTTATACATAACAAAATATTTCGTTCACTAAAGTTGTACTCTCTTTGTCCCACATCGGTTTTCACACTTTTCTTTTTTATTTGTCCCACATTAGTTTTCACATTCCTAAAAAGGAAACCCCTCCTACCACCCTCACAATATTCATATATTTACACAATATGTCATTACTTTTTACACTCAATCCAACTACCTCTCTTACTTTAATATAAAAGTTTACAAAATTACTCTTCAATATTTCATTCATTACATTTTTTCTTAAAATGTGTGCCCAGATTAGTATGAAAACTAATGCGGGGTGATGGAGTATCATATAAGATTTCAAAGCGTTAAATTCATAACGAAAAATTATATAAACCCTAAACCTGTTACACATCTAAAAATGTGGAATCAAAATTATTATTAAAAAATTCTCATAGGAACAAAATTGCAAATTTTCCCATCTTCATTAAGGCTCTATTTGGATGAAGTAGATTTGAAATCAAGGAATTTGAGCATAATATATCATGTATTCACACAAACTAAAATGGAGAAAAGCTAAATGAATGAATTTGATTCACACAAATATTAAGCATAAGTGGGAGAAGTGAGAGGATTTCAAATGACTAAGTTTTGTTGGGTATTTAAAATTCTCCCACTTATAAGTAATATTTGTGTGAACCAAATTCATTCATTTAGTTTTTCTCCATTTTGATTTGTAAATGTATGATGTATTATCCTCAAATCCCTTGATTTCAAATGACTCCATCCAAAATGGAGTCTAAGAAAAAAAGACAAACCCTGCATATAATTAGTTAATACTCAACAAAATAAATAATAACAATAACACAATTATATAAAAAAACTAAAAGAATATTAAAAACTCTTGATCGGCCTTGAAAATTGGGGATGAATGATGAAAAAAATAAAATCAAGAATTAATGAATAATCCAAAATTTTCTGCCAATAGCCTCCCGGTATATTAGAATGCTTTTATTAATTATTCCAAAATATTAGAAGTGGTTGACTTGTTTTTAAGATAAGACAACAAATTAATTAATTATTTTTCAAGAATGGAGGGATTTTGGTGGGTTTTAAGTGAATTTATATTTGAGGTGGGCTGATACAATAAATTAGGGTGGGCTAACGTGCTAATTTTTAAATTATATATATAATAGAAGGGTCAGGTTATTGCCACACAAAAAAAAATCCAAGGGCACACACATAATTCTATTTTTACTAAAGCTCATTTGTGATGTCCAAAATACCCTTCCTTATAATTTTAAATTTTCAGGCATCTAAGTACACACACCACAACAACAACATTTACGTGGGAAGGTGGTGGACACCAAACGTCAAGAGAAAAAAATTGACGAACAAACACAAGAAACTTGACTGGAAACGTGGTGCCACCGAGAAGGACTTGCGCGAGGATTTCGACGATAGTTTGTCGAAATGAAGGGCTGCGGGCTAAAACTAGGGTTTTGAGTATGAATTTAAAACTAGGGGTTTTGTTGAAATTTTGTGTATTTAGAGCCCTAGGATGGTAACGTGAGTTGTTTTAGATCATATTACGTATTTATATCGTTATTTCCATGGTAATACATTGTTGGCGCGTTAAAATTTTTAGTTTTTTCATATGCTTATGTTCTACTGCAGTTCCTTTGCACAAATGCTCTGTGTGCAAAAATTTTTTCGCACATAACATAGTTGTGCAATTTATTTTGTCGCACATAACATAGTTGTGCTAACTTTTTGTCGCACAAGACATACATGTGCGAAAATATATTTTGTCGCACAATTACTTAGTGTGCGATCAAAATTTCGAACAACACTTTGTGCGAAAAAATTATCGCACGATATTGTGTGAAAAAAATGATCGCACAATAAGCATTTGTGCGAAAAATAAAGTCGAACAACGAGCAATTGTGCGAAGAACCAGTGTAGCACACGTTAATACGATTTCAATTGAATAATCAACAAGTTTGAGCGATTTAAGAACGTATTAATCAAACCCATAAATTCTAAACAACATAATTCATGAATTTGGTGAAAAAAATCGACATTTAGCAAACCCTAAACATGATTTTTAAAATATAAATTATACACACACATATACATATACGTAAAATATATGCAAATATATATGTAACAAATAAACACACAATTTTGATCAATTATATATGTAAATAACAAACTAAACATCATAACAATCAATAAGTTAACCAAAAATTATTGTTATTGACATTGTCGCAAAATTGGCAAATTGCGAAATTTGGAGAAAAAAACTAACCTCCTTGTATTGTAATTGTCGCGGTCGGCGGTGGTCGGTGGCGAGCTTGGTGGTCGGTGACGTGTGCGGCGCGGCGATGGTGTGGCGTGGCGGAAAAAATATTGGGTGTGTGTACCAAACTACGAAAATAGAGAAGGGAGAGGGAGGGAGAGGGAAATAGAGGCTGGGGTATAATTGACCTTACGAGTGTGTGCCCTTAAATTTTTGGGTGTGTTCTTAGATTTTGTGTGCCCTTGGATTTTTTTGTGTGGCAATAACCTGACCCTTGTAAAATATATGGAAAGATCTGTCTTGGGCTGAAGCCCAGTGTAGCTCACCAATACATCCGCCCATGATCGTTGACATCATCCTTTGTAAGCTTACAATCATCCATCCCGCCTACAAGACAAGACAGAGAACTTGGCAAAAATGCTCTCAAAGCTTCTAAATTCTACTTTAGCCTTGCCATCATATGGAAGACGATTAAAGAAAAGCTGCCACAAAAAAAAAAAAAAAAAAAAAAAAACAAAGCATTTTCTTACAAATTGTCAAGACACAAATAGTTGCTTCCCTGAGACTCTCTCTCAAAGATTTCAAGAAAAGGGCACAAGATATTTACAAATATCAATCAGGCAAAAATTTAGTTAAATCTCTTCTAAAAAATGCTCATTTTGTAGCCTTTTTTGCCACCTGTCGAGTCGCATACCAAAATCCCCTTCAACAAACGTCTTGAAAGATATGCTCGACAATGCTGCAAGTCTACGAGAAAGAGTCAATACCTTATAATTAACTTTTAATTTATTTTCTATACTCCAGATTTTCATGGTATTTACAATCTGACTATGGATACTTTGAAATCAAATCCTTTTTCTTATTTATGGATGAAAGTTGCATTTGAGGCCTTAAATATGCCTTAATACGGCAAGATTAGCTTAGTACGTAAACTCTCACATTAAATTTTTTTCTCTATAAAATTGATATTTTAATAATCATTCAATAATATTATAACATTAATTTAGTGATACCATTGTATTTATAAACAAATATGACAATGTAAAATGCTATGCAATTAGTTTATAAAAATAATGATAATAAATAAATATAATGATATCAATTTAATAATATGGTGAATGCTTCCATATGTTTTTACTTTTTTATCAATATTAAGCAAGATCTTGCGGAATTGCTCTGTAATCCGTCAAAAATCAAAAAAACCCGTGACATGCATATATAGATCAGCTAAAAACAACGTTTATATAATAATCTGATATATTAAGGTGTGTTTATTTTCATTTTACAAATATTTTACACACCTAAAATGGAAACAATGCTCAATTTAAACGAAAGAAAAATAAGATTATTTTTGGAAAGAGTCATTTTAAGAGTTATGGATTTGTTACTTCTTATTATACATACTCTGCATAAACTTGAGTACTTTTAACAGTTTTACGCTCTTTAACGAAAGATATAAATAGGCGTTTAAAAAAACACAGTTTATAACCATAAACAAACTAAAAAAACGATTGGCAGACTAGAAAACAAAATAACTACAATGCACGGGCTAAAAACTAGTTTGTATAATGACAAATTCTTATATGCAATATTTCATGGATCTAAGATCCGTGAAATTACCCATATAACAAATTCGCGGATCTGAGGCGGGTCGGGTGGGTTAGGTCGTGTTTGGCTAAAAAAACTCGCACAAGGACAAAAATACAATTTTCGCTTCGGGTGCTCCTGTGGGTGTTACTATTAGGTTACGCATATGTTACTTAAGCGATAAATATATGTTACTATAAAACAAATAATATGTATTTGTCTAAAAATAATCGTCAAAATGCAAAAATAAAAATGAAAAAATGGTCAAATAAATATCTAATCTAATTATATGTGTGAATCAAATAAGTCTTTAATCTTCGACAACTTTATTCTTATTAAAAGAGTGTGATTTTATTAAGATGATGACTTATTTGATCTCAATATTAAAGAGAAATGATTTTAATGTGTTAAGAAAAAAATCATGAGTTTATTTGATCCCCAAGTATAAGATTTTAAGGTAAATATGTGTCATTGTAAGGGCAAATATGTGTATTAAATTCGTGCAAAGGTAAAAACAAATTTTTACTCTCGGGTTGTGTTATTATTAGGTCAAACACGTGTTAATGTATGAAGAAAAATGTGTTATTAATGAACAAAACCAATATTTCATTCTTTTAAAGACCATTAACACGTATTTACCTTTACGGTAACACATAATTGTTCTTACGGTAACACATCTTGTTGAAAAAAATATGTTACTATATGAATACAAACGATGTTCTTGTATAGTGAAAGATGTGTTACTATATGGAAAAAAAAAGTGTTACTATATGAACACAAACGTGTTACCCTATAGAGAAATATGTGTTACTATATGAAGAAATCGAAAGCAGTATGATTGCGATATTAATTCGAGCTTTTTAGAAGAACATGCAAGCGATAACAAAGATGATCAGAACTTTGTTATTGTGTTTGATAAGATCTGCAACAATTATTAGAAAATTTTCAAAAAAATATTTATACCTTCTCCTTTTTTTCTTTTTTATCTCTGCGTGATTCTTTTCAATTTGATATTTTCATTGATCTCCGCGGTTGTTTTCGTCGAATTCTCTCGTTGAATCGCCTCTTGATCGCCGCCTTCTCTGCGCTTGGTTGTCATCATCGCGATTTACGCCCTAATTACGCAAATCTGCATATCTTCTTATCTTTGACCCGATCCGATGATGACCCGCGAATTTTAAATCTTTATATTTTTAATTAATATTGCACAGTGCAATATTGTACAAGAGACTTCGCTATATTATACTTTCATATAAATTGTTCATATTAATTTGTCAATTACGTATGCGATGTAATTAATTTTTAATTGTCATAATTTATGTGAATGCATCTTCAAATAAAGTATATATATATTTTAGAATAATTTTTGCCTCAAAATAATATTTGAATTAATTGAATTTTACTATGAACTTTTGGTCTCTTTAAATATTTTTTATCATACGCAAGCCAAAGTGATAAGAATTACACTAAGTGTTTCAATTAATCGCGAGATCTCTTTATTTACATATATAATATATTTTTATCGATATATAAGTCTTAAAACAAGCATATATAACAAGCATATATAATTGGCTCGGATGGAGTATTTGATAAAGTCAAATAAGTCCATATAATATAGTTGGATGGATTATTTGATAAATTTTAATATTTATATGATTTTTTACGTATGAAAAATATTTAATCATTTTATATTTACTATTTTCATTTTCTCAACAATAATATGTATATTTTAAAAGTGTATCATAATAATCCGCCAATATGCGATGTAACATCCCAAAATCACTATGTGAATTATTTATATTTGTATATAATTATTTTTAATATGAATATTAGTATTAATAATTAGTTTTTAATTAAATTATATAAATTTTTAAAATAGAAAATAGAAAATATATTATTATATTATATATATATATATATATAATATATAGATATATTATATATGTGAGGTGTGTGGTGTGTGTAGTGAGTGTGAGTGTGGTGTGCGTGTGTGCATGTGTTGTGTGCGTGTGTTTAAATAATATAATATAATATATAATATAATAATAATAATAATAATAATAATAATAATAATAATAATAATAATAATAATAATAATAATAATAATAATAATAATAATAATATTACAATGAAACTTACCTAGTAAGTTTGGAAGGCGGTGGCTATAGATAGAAAGAAAAGAAAAGGATAGAGAAAGGAAAGAAAAGGAGGGAGAGGGAGAGGGAGAGGGAGAGGGAGAAGAGATAGATCGTCGAGCATTTTGGTAAGTATTCGATCTGCGTTAACTGTGGTATTATATATCAAAATACTCGTATCCACTCGTAGATTATAGAATAGTAATTAGTTTGTTGATCGACGCTCATAGCGTCTGGAATTGGAGATTATTAAGAATATACGCTATTTGTAGGATATGAGGAGAAACTTGAGACCATTAAGATTGTACATTATTAAGGAGTTGAGGATCACTAAGGGGGTATTGCATTGCATCATTTGTTGCATCTACTAATTTTTAAGGTGAGGGCAATCTCCACTCTTAATCGAGTTTAACATTCAATGTTATGTTAAATTACATTATTAATCAAGACGGGTAGTAGCCCGCACTATGTTCAAGCCGGGTAATGACGCGTACTATATGCAAGCCGGGTAATGGCCGTGTAATATGTTCAAGTCGGGTAATAGCGATAATATATATGTTCAAGCCGGGTAATGGCGGTAATATATATGTTCAAGCCGGGTAATGACCATTAATATATATGTTAAGATGGGTAATGACCCATATTATGTTCAAGCCGGGTAATGGCCCGTTACAATCGATAAAGCATTAAATGTTCTCATGAGCTTTTTATTGAAAATATTATATGTGCTTACGAATGTTGTTTAAGCGTGCAATTATTGATGTTTCCCTCAGGGTGTATTTTCAAACACTTATCCCCCACAGCTTATGATTTTCTACAGTCAAAGGAGCTCGAGCGGGATACGAGGCGATGGTTGCATGTAATTTATTTTACGTTGTTTTTCGCTATAATCTCAAATGATTATTTTGTAATAAATCTCGTTTATTCAATTACAATTTTCTCTTTAATTAAGTTAACAAACCAATTTGGTAGCGCCTCATCTATTATATGTTATTATTAAATTCGGGCGTTACATGCGAGGATTAAGCTAGTGGTACTATAATTTATAGAATTTTAAAAAATCAATATTGAATTACTTGTATGATTTTTTTAATCGGTAAATGTTTAATTACTTGTACGATATAATATCAAATAATAAATGAAGTGGTAAAGTTAAAGTGATAAGAGCTCCACTATCTATGCCACGAAGGTCATATGTTCAAGTCACCATTTGCACGATAATATATATATATATATATATATATATATATATATATATATATATATATCAAATAATGAAATAAGAATATTAGAATTTTAATTTTATTAAATTGTTAATATCTGGTGGTGTAGTCTTATGACTTAGGAGCAAAGACGAATTTTTTTTTTTGGCAATATGTATATGTCAATAAAAATCGGCGAAATATTGATTTTTAAAATATTTCTCTTTTCTTCAATTTTGTTTTAACAAATTTTTTTCTTCTACGTTCATTGTCCATGAATATTATTTTAACTCTTGTGAGGAACTTCATTGTATTGTACTAAATTAATATGAATTTTATCGTAAACAATTCATTTTGTTGATAGATTTTATTTTTATTTTTCTCCACCCTTTTCCATTACTCGAACTCATAACCTCAAGGGCCTACCTAATGATGTTCTAATCACTTGAATTATTTCATTTCGTTTCATTTTGTTGAGAGTTTAAGTTAAATTTATGTATTAGATTTAGTTTTATAATAAAATTAATCTAAAAATTAATGTTAAATTTTTTATTATTTTAATAAATTCAGCCAATTTTTATATTTTTACTAATATCGAAATTTTTACCGATGTAACTGTAAATTTAAGGTACTGAAATTTCCACCAACATCAAAATTTCCATATCTTTATTTAGGAGTATGCTCAAATCGATCCCCCAAATGCTATGAATTCGTATTGAGCCAATTCACGTGAAGCCGAATACCGAGTAAAAAAAAAGTTGAGCGCGAAGAAAGTTGAGAAAGAAAAAAATTGACTGGGAGGAAAGATAAATGATTGATGAGTGATTGATTATAGGAGTGTGATTAGATAATCAAAATAAATTAGACATTACTTTATTTTTAATTCCATTCTAAAATGTAAATATTACCAAATATCATCAATGAGAATGAATATGAATCATTCTCATTACCTACTTCTAATAATTCAAATCAAGTGGACCCTTAATATTGATGGTATTCAAGATTTTCTTCGAACAACATTATGTTTGAATACTATATTTTAGAGTTTATAATTGGGTTCGATTTAAAAAGAAATACCTTCGCTCAATCGCTCTTTCCCATCCAACAATTTCTTTAAGACAAATTCTTATATGCAATATTGTACCGTGAAATAACCCATTTAATAAAATTCGCGAGTCCTAGTCGGGTCGGATCCAATGGATATTTTCAAAAAACTCGCGGGGACAAAAAAAAAATCGCCCTACGGTGCTCCCGGGGTGTTACTATTAGGTTACACATATGTTACTTAAACGATAAATATGTGTTACTATAAAATAAATAATATGTATTTGTCTAAAAATAATCGCTCAAATGCAAAATAAAAATGAAAAAAATGATCAAATAAATCTATAATCTAATTATATGTGTGAATCAAATAAGTATTTAATCTTAGACAACTTTATTCTTATTAAAAGAGTGTGATTTTATTAAGATGATGGCTTATTTGATCTCAATATTAAAGAGAAATGATTTTAATGTGTTAAGAAAAAAATCATGAGTCTATTTGATCCCCAAGTATAAGATTTTTGGGGTAAATATGTGTTATTATAAGGGCAAATATGTGTATTAAACTTGTGCAAAGGTAAAAATAAATATTTACTCTCGAGGTTGTGTTATTATTAGGTCAAACACGTGTTATTGTATGAAGAAAAATGTGTTATTAATGAACAAAATCAATGTTTTATTCTTTTAAGGACTAGTAACACGTACTTACCCTTACAAGAACACATAATTGTTCTTACGATAACACATACTTTTGAAAAAAATATGTTACCATATGAACACAAACGTGTTCTGTGTATGAGAAATATGTGTTACTATATGAAGAAAAAAACGTGTTACTATATGAACAAAAACATGTTACTTTATGGAAAAATGTATGTTACTATATGAATAAATCGAACAGATTATGAGTTGCGATACTAATTTCAGTTTAAACGAAATAAAAATTTATCGTCAGAAGTTCGCATAAGCTTTGTATTCATCCTGTTTAAGTTTTATCCACTCTTGCTTTTCATCAATCGGATCATCCCTCTTTTTCCTTTTTTTCATCGGAGTTCACGGTTTTATCCCTCCTCATCGCCGGTGTTTACGTGTCTGCGAAAGAACCTTGATGCGTGGTTGGGGTTGGTTGGGGAACACAGACACAACGATGGAAGTTGTGGAAGCGAGCGAGAGGAGGAAGAAGAGTTAGAACGGAGGAAGAAGAAGAAATCTGCGTGGAGGAAGAAGAAGAAATCTGCGCTAGTTTGACCCGTTCTTTATCTTGACCCACAAGATTTAATAATTTCCTTTTTTAATTGATATTGCACGGTGCAATATTTCACAAGAGACTTGCTCTTTCTTTAATCCATTTGTTAACATTAAAATCATACTTGTTTCGACATTAATAATAATATTTAGAGTGACACAGCTTTTATAATATAAAATTAATACCATTGCATTCATTTACGATACCATAATAATCATTTAGTGATATCATTGCATTTATAAATTGATATCACAAAGTATAAAATAATTATGGTATCGGTGAATGATATGAAATTAACTCTAATAAAATTACTATCGCCATTTGTTATAGTGAAAATGGTAAAAAAGATACTTAAATTCGATTAAGTTTAAAATTATTATACATGTTTTTTTATTATTAATATTGTGTGTTGGATTCCGGATCAAATATCATGGAATACTAACCAAGTGAAATGATATTCGTAAAATATGTAAACCGAGATTCCGATGATCGAGAACACAATTACTAGAATTGCTTCAATTTTATCACCGTGAATATTTTCTGCGTTGTAGGAGAGAATGAATGCGTAACCTTTTCTTAGCAGTTTCATTTCCTTTTCTGATTAAAGGAAAACCGCCGTATCCAAAGAGAAGTTATTTTAACTTCCTCTTTTAATTATCCACTTCATGGGTGGATTAATTAAATATTAAATATATAATTAATATATATTAATATTTAATATCTAATTACTTTCATCTCCCACTCACACATGAAGTTAGAGACTTAATCTCATTTGCTTCATTCCAATTCACCATTCGATATACCTTTTATACGGACAAATAAATCGTGTGACCCTCGAGAATATGAGTTTTAATGTTATATACTTGTTAAGGATATATAACAACTCAACCAGTTTCACATGAAGAAAATCAAAACTCGTTGTACCCAGAATTCTTTCAATTAACACAAGTTGACATATCTCTTACAATCCCTTGTAATTTACTAGAGCATATTCAACTTTTGTTAAAACACTATGTATTCATAATCAAGTTCTCAATTCAATTGACCGGTCAATGAATCACAATAGAATGTGTTAATAAAGATATTCTTCCTTTCGAATAAAAATCTCTGAGACTCCCACTATAGCCGCTTTCCTAGACATGCGTCGTATCACCGAATTGTCATGGCTATTGAAAACATGCTAAAGTAGCATCACTATAGTGAAGACTTAGAAATAAATTAGAAAGTCCAAAAGGGTACTGCTATGAGGTTAGTTTGAACCTCAAGAACTCATACTATGAGGAAAAATTTGGGATTATATTTCTCATATCCTTATGGTCATCTTAGCACATGTAGTATGATGAACACATGTTACAATGTCTTAACTTCCATGGTGGAAGCGTATGTTATTTAAATTTTAGACATTGTATAAATCACGATTCAAGCGTATCTACAACATTTAACTTTGAATTTCCTCCCACTTTTGGTCGGGAAGTTTGATGATTTAGCTTTGAAACAAGTTAAATAGATTCGTAGCTAAAATCTATTACAATTATTTTGAATAATATAATCTCAACTTTGCACATTCTCTAATGTCAAAGGTGATTGCTCGTATGAGAGAGCCAATCATAACTTGTAGACATACTAATATATGAATTCCATATATTTGTGATACATAAATTGTTATCACAATAACAACAAAAACATTAACAAGATACAATATCCACATCGCATTACATTATATCCTATGTAAACCAAAAGCCTTGACATGTCTTAGAAAAATATCTCTAGAAATAGCTTTGGTAAAAGGATGCCAACATCAATCGTGTAGAAATGAATTTAAGAGTCACTTTCTTCTTCTCTATAATATCTATAATAAATTATACTTAGTATCGATATGTTTGGTCTTTCCATGATATTTGGGATCTTTTGTGTAAGCAATTGCCGCTTGATTATCACAATGCATTGTGACGACTCCCACCGCACATGCCACAAATTCAGCTTCCATTGTGGACAATGCAATGCAAAATTGTTTCTTGCTACACCATGAGATTGCTCCATTGTTGAGCAAAAGACATAACCAGAGGTCGATTTACGTTTATCTAAATCACCACTCCAATTTGCGTACATTAGACTTCCAATTGCATTAGCGTATTGTACTTTGGACATTTCGACTTTATCCTCTGGAGTCTTTGGACACATATCACACTTAATGATTCGCCTTTAACAACGGGAGTATCCACATGTGAGCATTTATCCATTTTGAATCGTTCTAGAAGTTTTCTTATGTAAGTCTCTTGAGACAAACCAAGTAGTTTTCTTAAACGATCTCTATGAATTTTTACACCAAGTATGTATTCTCGCTTTACCCATGTCTTTCATTTCAAAGTTTGAAGATAACCATTTTTAATGGTCTCAAGATACTCTTTGTTGTTTCCAGCCAACAAAATATCGTCCCACATACAAAGATAGAATCACAAAATTTTTCATGGACCGTTTAACATACACACGGTGGTCTTTGTTTATCATGACAAAATTATATGAGATTATCGTTTTGTGAAATCTCAAATACCACTGTCTTGAAGATGGCTTAAGTCCGTAAATTGATCTTTTCAATTTACAAACCTTCTCTTCTTGACCTTGAAGAACAAATCCTACAGTGTTGCATGTAGATTTCTTCTTCTAATTCTCCATTGAGAAAAACAGTTTTAACGTCCATTTGATGTAATTCTAAATCCATACTAGCAACTAAGGCTAGAAGTAAATGAATTGAGGCAAATCTCACTACCGGTGAAAAGGTTTCTTCATAATTTATACCCTTCTCGCTGAGTATAACTTTTTGCCACCAAGCGAGCTTTAAACCTTTCTACGAGATCCATCAGCCTTTCTTTTAATTTTGAGAATCCATTTATTCCCAATTGCTTTTCGTCCTTTTGGTAGATTGACAAGTTCTCGAGACTTGATTAGATCTCATAGACTCCATTTCCTCTTCCATTGCTTTTTCCATTTTTCTTTTGCCGGACAGGATAAAGCCTCTTGAATATTTCTAGGCTCCTCCTCATCTACTTTGGGATTACCTCCTCATTTTCGGAGAAACAAAGAAAACATGACCTTCAATGTCATAATGCCTTTTAGGCATATGTTTCCTTGAACTATTTCGAGATTAACGTGTTGTAAGATCTTCTCCGGATAAAACGTTTTCGTCATCTACTAGGATTACCTCCTCATTTTCTCGGAGAAACAAAGAAAACATGACCTTCAATGTCATAATGCCTTTTAGGCATATGTTTCCTTGAACTTTTCGAGATTGACGTGTTGTAAGATCTTCTCCAGGGTAAAACATTTTCATCAAGATCCATCTCGATCTTCAATGGGAAAACTCTTATCAAGATCCACCACTTCCACTTGGATCGATATAGAGTGATTTTAAATCGATCTCAAAAATTGATTCAATGTTTCGAACTCCCCCTCGATCGTGGAATTCGGTTTCTTAAAAAATTGCATTACGTGATTCTATTTCAGTCACATTTCCATCTCCTTGATCTCAGAAACACGTATCCCTTAGAGTGATCACAATATCTTATGAAGATACATTTCTTTCCTCTTGGACTCAACTTTCCATCTTGACTCGTAGAATCATGTACGAAAGCTACAGATCCCCAAGATCTAAGGTTACTTAAATCGGGTTTCCTACCCGTCCAGAGTTCATACGGAGTTGAAGTAATTGACTTTGACGACACTCTATTCAACACATAAGCCGCGGTAAGCAACACATCCCCCAAAAGAGACAGTAAATTAGCTTGTACCATCATGGATCTAACCATTTCCAACAATGTTACTGTTCCTTCTCTCAAAGCAACACCATTTTGTTGAGGAGTGTAAGGAACAATTAATTGCCGGATTATTCTTTTTCATTACATAATTCCTTAAATTGATCGAGAAAGATATTCCACGTCCTCTATCGGTTCGTAAAACCTTTGCAATTCTATCTTTTTTATTCTCAACCTCATTTAGGTAACGTTTGAAACAAGTTAATGCTTGATTTGTGAGATATCAAATAGACATATCCATAACGCGATCATCTATGAAAGTAATGAAATAAGAAGCTCCATGTCATGCCCTCACATTAACGGGACCACATATATCGAATGAATTAATTGCAATGGAAAATCAGCTCTAACGACTTTGCCAAAAGGTTTTTAGTCATTTTACCAAAGAAGACAATGTTCACATCTGGATAACTCGACTTTTGAAGATGAACTTAAGAGTCCTTCCTTGACAAGTCGATTCATCCTATCTTGCCCAATATGACCTAATCTAGCATGCCAAATGTTATTATACGCACAAGCATCACTAGATGAACAAATATTTAGAAAATATGAGCGATCTTCATAATAACTAAATGTTGTTCTATTACGATCTAATATCATAAAACCACCAATCAAATGTCCAGTACCATAACAAACATCATCCTTACTAATAATAACCATGTCTTTTGAAAATAATATATTAAATCATAAATTAAGAAGAATCATTACGAAATAAGATTCCGTGTGATCTCGGGAGCAAATAAGACATCATGTAGGAAAAAAGCACGACCATTGCCCAACTCAAGTTTGCAAGTCCCAACTCCTTTGACTTCAACTCGAGCATTATTACCCACATATATCCATCTCGTCCCCCTCGGAACATGACGGTAATCCACATATGCTCCTCTGTCCTTTGTTACGTGGTCTCTTGCCCTCGAGTCTATAATCCACAAAGGATAAGATTCGGTCAATAACACAGTACTAGAGACATATATCATGCTCAAAATAGAATTCATATGAATTACCTTGTCCCTCTTGGGCTCGGGGATTCACGAGCAAAGTGGCCAAGTTGATGACAATTATAACAAGACATTTTACTCTTATCTTTCTTCTTTTTAGCATGCTTCTTCTTCTTCTTCTTCTTCTTCTTCTTCTTCTTCTTCTTCTTCTTCTTCTTCTTCTTCTTCTTCTTCTTCTTCTTCTTCTTCTTCTTCCCCTCGGGATGGCGGGATTCCGGTCTTAGGTTGCTTATTCTTTTTCCCTTTCTTCTTGCTTTTCTTACGTTTAAAGCCCGAAGCTTGTTTCGAATCGGATTCAAGAAAATAAGCACCGGATGAAGGCTTGGCAGCGGCTCCAAGGCATTCATCTTCTAACTCAACATGGCGAAATGCATCACCGAAAGTCTTGATGCTCTCGTTGTGAGTTAGATTGACCTTAAGATGTTCCCACCGATTAGGAAGTGACCTAATCAAAGCTTGGATCTGTTGCTCGTCCAGTATGTGACCGACAAATTTAAGTTCTCCGATCATATTAGACATTGTGTTGTCTTATGGTATGAACAACTTTCTTTTTGTAAGTATCGAACTTAGTCGTCACCGCCTTAATCGAGTAATCGATGTGCCACCATACTTTTCCCGTAGATATACCCGGTTATCATGGGCGGTAGGATCTTGTTCACACTCGTGAATCATATCATCAATTACCGAGCTCACCAAAATCCCACGAGCAAAGTGGAATTTTTCTTTTCCACGCCGAGATAAGCTTCTTGGTCCCTCCTTCCTTGAGTTCTTATCCCAATTCCAGGATCAGCCATCACATGGTTTATAGCATCCAGTGCTTCTTGCTCGTCCAAGACATACCATATCTTGTGACGCTAAGTATCATAATTGTCCCCATTAAGTTTTTCACCCTTGTTCAACTCGGCAACAATTGATTTGGATGCCATTGTCTTTTCAGAGAAGTAACTCAATATGTTAATAATATTATCACTTAATTTAATCAACTTTTTTGTTAAGTCATAACCATCTAATAAATTGATACAAGACTTGATTTGAAAAATAGCTTAAAGATATCAATCATCGATCAATGTCAAATATCTCAATAAAAGATTTTATACTCAAAACATAAAAGTACATATGAGTTAAGTAATTAAAAAAAAAAAACTCATAAAACCACATCAAGGTAATCGAATACAAACATTTTCAAATAACCATGTAAGAAAATGTATCAATATTCATACAAAATAACGACCATTTAAACGTCTAACTAGGACATTCTCTCGATGTTTGTCAACCTTTCTAGTGCCTACGTTGAAAACAACTTGCACTAAAGGATCTATAAGAGGGTTCTTAATCCTACTCTTAGATCTACCATTCAATCTAAGGACATAGAACATCTAAGACCTCCCATCCTTGAGCACACCATTTTAATAACTTGTTTTTATCGATCTCTTCAGATTCTTTAGCTTTTAATCTCATTGTATCGATGCCGTAGGCTTTTCTCCGAGAAAACCACATTTTCCAGAAGACCACTTGTCCCAAAAACCTTTTGTAAATCGGGATCAAGAGTCCTCGCCCATGTATCTGGACTTTTAATCTCATCGGCTAAAAACATTAACAATTTTCTATTGCATAAAAAAATTGTAATTGGACATATAACTCATTCATATGAAGTTCATGGTCTCTTATGCGGTGATATGACTTCATCTTACAAGTCATGAATTCTTTAAGTACATCATCCTTTGTTTGGATGTCCTTCGTACTAATAACTCTAATGACTCCCATATTTCTGAATAATAAATTACCAACAAAGGACTAAATCAGTTAAACTTCATCATAATGAATTTAAATAAACTTTCTTCAACACAAAAATCACAATTTCAAGTGGAATAAGTTAACTCACTATTGATGCAAGTGTAACCATAGCTCCCACTATCATATATGAGTTAGTGCATGAAACAATTATATTTCAAAATGGTCCCAAAAATAATTTGAAGAGATAAAAAATTATTCATTCACTATTATAATGAATACTAAGCATATTATCATAACATGCTAAAGAAAAGTTGTAAAAACATGTCCATATACTTTAAAACAGTCATTACACGTCCAAAAAAATATTTAACACACAAACTAAGGTCCGACTAGCTCCCACACGCCGGAAAGCAGTCACCATGCGCCCGCACGCACCGGAAGGAGCTATTACGAGCTCCCACGCGCCCGCACGCACCGCCGAAACTTCCACGCATCGTCACGCGCCGAAGCGGTACCGCGCGTGGACCTCATGCGCCGTTGACCGTCGCGCGCGTGACCTTCACACGCCGTTGACCACCGTTGACCATCGCCGCGCGTGGGCCTCACGCGCCACCGCCGCCGCCGACCACCATCGCTCGTGAACCTCACGCGCCGCCAACCGCCGCCCGGCCACCACCGCGTGAACCTCACGCGCCGCCGTTGTAATATCCCAAAATCACTATGTGAATTATTTATATTTACGTGTAATTATTTTTAGTAAATTGAGTATTAGTATTAATAATTAGCCTTAAATTAAATTATATAAATTTATTTAAAATAGAAAATATAATATATAGATAATCGTGTGTGTGCGTGAAGTGTGGGGTGTGTGTTTACTATATATATATATAATATATTATATAATTATAGTAATATAAAAATAGTAATAATATAATAATAATAATGGTAAGTTATCTAGTAAGTTTGGGAGGCGGTGGCTTATTATGTTAGGATTAGGCGGTGGAGCGGATAGGGAAAAAGAAAGAAGAGAGAAAAAGAAAGAAAGAAAGGAGAAGAGAAGAGATGGCGCGAGAGAGAATAGAGAGAGGGAGAGAGAGAGGGAGAAAGAGATGGGGAGAAAGGTTATCGAAGTATTTTGGTAAGTATTCGATTTCGAGTTAATTATGGTATTATATATCAAAATGCTCGTATCCACCCGTAGATTATAGAATTATAATTAGTTTGTTGATCCGACGCTCGTAGCGTCTGTAATTGGAGATTATTAAGAGTATATGTTATTTGTAGGATATAAGGAGAAACTTGAGACCTTTAAGATTGTGCATTATCAAGGAATTGAGGATCACTAAGGGGTATTGCATTGGATCATTTGTTGCGATTCTGCTTTTAAGGTGAGGACAATCTCCACTCTTAATCGAGTTTAACATTCAATGTTATGATTGCTATGTTAAATTGCATTATTAATCAAGACGGGTAGTAACCCGCACTATGTTCAAGCCGAGGTAATGGCCCGTACAATGTTCAAGCCGGGTAATGGCCCGTACTATGTGCAAGCCGGGTAATGGCCCGTGTATATGTTCAAGATGGGTAATGACCCATATTATGTTCAAGCCGGGTAATGGCCCGTACAATGTTCAAGCCGGGTAATGGCCCGTACTATGTGATAAAGCATTAAATGTTCTCATGAGCTTTATATATGAAAATATCATATGCGCAAACGAATGTTGTTTAAGCGTGCAATCATTGATGTTTCCCTCGGGTGTATTTTCAAACACTTATCCCCCACGGTTATGACTTTCTACAGTCAAAGGAGCTCGAGCAGGGCACAAGGCGATGGTTGCATGTAATTTATTTTACATTGTTTTCATTGTAAACCTCAAATGATTATTTTGTAATAAATCTCATTTATTCAATTATAATTTTCTCTTTAATTGAGTTAATGGGTCAATTTGGTAGCGCCTTAGCTATTATATGTTATTTTTAAATTCGGGCGTTACAAATGGTATCGAGCATTTCGGTTACGTACTTGCTACTATTTCTTTAAAAAAATCCTTTACTTCATAATCATAAGTCAACTTCTCTTTTAAAAGATAGTTTGTAAATTACTTGCTTCCATCTTCCCCGCCTCGACGACTCCACAAGGTATGAAATATCATTATGTTCAGTTTTATTAAAATATTGGCTTTATATGCAACTGTGGTGTTAGAAATTTTTAAAATTTAATTGCAATTTTTGATGCATGTATACCCCATTAGATAATTATAAGTTGTTTGATATGGGATATGTAGTGGACTATAAGGCTGATTTTAGTTATCTTATTTTTGCATGATGTCATTATAGTCAATATACCTAGTGTAATCGCGCCACCGAGCCGAACCGCGGCAGCGTGTGTGTGGTCATGCTTCGTACATTGATGTGTAGTGCATGTGCAGTGAGTTTAAGTTTTGTGGTTTAGATTTGGTGCAATGATTTAAGAATGAAATTTGTAGCGCATATGTAGTGACTTATAGTTTTGTGGTTCGATTTGAAGCAATAATTTAGGAATGAAATTTGTAGTGCATATGCATTGACTTATGATTTTGTGGTTTAGATTTGGAGTAATAATTTAAGAATGAAATTTATTATTGATATGAATTCAGGATTGTGAAGTATTTATTATGCAATTGGGTTACCTTTTTGCACTAAGTATGAGGAAAATAGAGTGATGAATATAATACAATCTATGCATTGTGTGATATAAATTATTTTGGGTTGATCCCCTAATCATAAGGATTAATAGTATAGATGTGAACCACATTTGGAGTTTAATGGATGCGAAATAATTTATAGGATAATCTAGCATGGAAAGTGGGTTGTGATGATCTAAGTTATAACTGAATTTCGAGGACGAAATTTTTAGAAGGTGAGTAGATTGTAATATCCCAAAATCATTATGTGAATTATTTATATTTAGGTGTAATTATTTTTAGTAAATTGAGTATTAGTATTAATAATTAGCCTTTAGTTAAATTATATAAATTTATTTAAAATAGAAAATATAATATATATATATATATATATAGATAATCGTGTGTGTGCGCGAAGTGTGGGGTGTGTGTTTACTATATATATATATATATATATATATATATATATATATATATATATATATATAATATTATATAATTATAGTAATATAAAAATAGTAATAATATAATAATAATAATGGTAACTTATCTAGTAAGTTTGGGAGGCGGTGGCTTATTATGTTAGGATTAGGCGGTGGAGCAGATAGGGAAAAGAAAGAAGAGAGAAAAAGAAAGAAAGAAAGGAGAAGAGAAGAGATGGCGCGAGAGAGAATAGAGAGAGGGAGAGAGAGAGAGGGAGAAAGAGATGGGGGAGAAAGGTTATCGAAGTATTTTGGTAAGTATTCGATTTCAGTTAATTGTGGTATTATATATCAAAATGCTCGTATCCACCCGTAAATTATAGAATTATAATTAGTTTGTTGATCTCGACGCTCGTAGCGTCTGTAATTGGAGATTATTAAGGGTATATGTTATTTGTAGGATATAAGGAGAAACTTGAGACCTTTAAGATTGTGCATTATCAAGGAATTGAGGATCACTAAGGGGTATTGCATTGCATCATTTGTTGCGATTCTTGTTTTTAAGGTGAGGGCAATCTCCACTCTTAATCGAGTTTAACATTTAATGTTATGATTGCTATGTTAAATTGCATTATTAATCAAGACGGGTAGTAACCCACACTATGTTCAAGCCAGGTAATGGCCCGTACAATGTTCAAGCCGGGTAATGGCCCGTACTATGTGCAAGCCGGGTAATGGCCCGTGTATATGTTCAAGATGGGTAATGACCCATATTATGTTCAAGCCGGGTAATGGCCCGTATAATGTTCAAGCCGGGTAATGGCCCGTACTATGTGATAAAGCATTAAATGTTCTCATGAGCTTTATATATGAAAATATCATATGCGCAAACGAATGTTGTTTAACCGTGCAATCATTGATGTATCCCTCACTTGGGTGTATTTTCAAACACTTATCCCCCCACAATTATGATTTTCTACAAGTCAAAGGAGCTCGAGCGGGGCACGAGGCGATGGTTGCATGTAATTTATTTTACATTATTTTCCGTAAACCTCAAATGATTATTTTGTAATAAATCTCATTTATTCAATTATAATTTTCTCTTTAATTGAGTTAATGGGTCAATTTGGTAGCGCCTTAGCTATTATATGTTATTTTTAAATTCGGGGTGTTACGGCAGTAGCTCCCGACGATGATCGGCGCGTTCCTGCACGTGCCACCAGCTCGGGCTTATCGAACTCTGGTTTGGTTCGGGTGTACGGCTGGACCGGTTCGGGTCGGGTCGAGTCAACAGATCGGGTCGGATTGACCACCAAAGGTCGCCAACGGTCGGGTCAAGTGTTTGACCGGTCGGCCCGAGTCAATCGGTTCGGTCGATTTGACCGGTAAAAATCAGTCAAAAGCAGTTTCAAAATTTTCGGATAAATTGCTAAAAGGTCCTTTGAAAAAATTGAATTTTCAGAAAAATACCCGAAGTTTACGAAAATTTGCTAAAATGGCCCATTTCAAGAAAAATTAGAAAATTCATAATTAATTCATTACAAGGCCAAAAATTCAAACTTTATGTCTACGGAATCCTCATTCAAAACTCTACAACTTAGTGTAAACATAATATGAAGATTCATATCATACGAAATTTTGAATTTTTCATTTTTTCAAAAACTTTTTACAATAACTAAACAATATTATTTCATTCACTTAAAACATGCATTCTAAAACATTCATGCATAGAACATGTTGAAGCAAATTCTAGAAAAATATTTCACAAGAGATCACATAATTTACATAAACATTACGATGACATGTGCATAGAATAAATCATGATTTCATAAAAATAAACATTCTCATACAATATTATTACGTCACTAACGTAAACGGAGAATATATCAAGTTTTCATAAAAAAACATGCCATCATAAAAAATACATGTCATCATGTTAAGTGACAAAAAGGGGAATCCAACTTGCTCGATACCACTGTTGGATTAGGATCAAATATCATAGAATACTAACCAGGGAAATGATATTCGTAAAATATGTAAACCGAGATTCCAATGATCGAGAACGCAATTACTAGAATTGCTTCTATGTTATCCACAATTTAAGTGCCCTTTTGGTATATGTTACGCGAAAGAAATCACCGTGAATATTTTCTCGCGTTGTAGGAGAGAATGAGTGCGTAACCTTTTCTTAACAGCTTTCATTTCCTTTTACTGATTAAAGGAAAACCGCCGTATCCAAAGAGAAGTTATTTTAACTTCCTCTTTTAATTATCCACTTCATGGGTGGATTAATTAAATATTAAATATATAATTAATATATATTTATATTTAATATCTAATTACTTTCATTGTGATTGCGAGGGAGATAATATTAGCATTGACTAGAAATTTTAATCAGGATATTCACTTATTAGTTGTGTGGCTTGACTTGAAAATTTGCATCCAACTTCTCAAGCAGAAAGGCAACATATGCAACCCCAAAGTCCACAACATGACAACCCGTGGTCACAATTTCCTGCAATTGTGTCGCCAAAGAAGCTTTCGACCTTACCCTCCACGTTCGACTACGTAACCACCAACTCCATTAGGGTATTTTTCAACCTCGGTCAGCTGAATCGAATTGAAGTGCGATTAAATTGAGTCAATCGATTTTTTATACCATGCAAAAAATATGGAAATTAATTGGTTTTTTTTTCAAATTAATTACTAACATATAGTAATTAAAATCGAATATTATTTAAAATGTAATATTACACCATATAACTAAAAGTATATGTGATCTCGAATGAAAATGTAAATTATATAGGGGTCTTACCTAAATCTTTAGGTGATACTTCTATGGAAATGAGAATCGCCATTGCCAAGAAAAGACCAAGCAAAACCATCACTTTGGAACCCATTTTTCTAAAGTTTTTATTTAGAGATATATCAATATGTATTTTCATGTTGTTGGGTTTGCTTCTCTATTTATACATAATTAACAAGCAAAAAGATTTAGTTATCATAATGATTAGTATTTATCCATTTCTTTAATTGTTCAATAAATGTTATGATATACACTGCAATAATGATTGTGCTTACCCATTATTTTATTACTTCCTCCTATTATTTGCAATTTAAATGTCGCTTTTGCACTTTTCAATGTGAATTAATTATAGTTTTTCCCAATTTACCCTTAGTTTTTTAAAAAATTACATTGATAATAATAATCTTTAAATTCATGTGAAAAATTTCAAAGCTATTAATTAAGGGTATAGAAGGAAATAAATAATTTTCTTAAAATGTGTGCATGAGATTAGGATGACATATATTTTGAATAGGAGGGAGTAATAGATAATCCACTATCTATTATCATTGAGGTATTTGGAATGGGTAATACGATTGAAAAGTCTAAACCAGTGACTTAGCTCACTGCCACCGGGTTCCTCACTTTAGTGGGAGACCTAAGTTCGATTCCCTTTGGGAAGGAATACCTTTACCGATTAAAAAAGCGATTGTAAAGTCTGTGCTAAAAAAGAAGTAGATTTTTCGTGTTCATATAAAAATTAAGAGATAATAAGACTAATATTACAAAGATAGTTTTATAAATTAAATAAATAAAACAATATTGAGGAAAATCTCAGTGTGTTGCTTGCTTTATAAATTTTTCATTGTGAATAAGAATGATACTCCCTCCGTCCCAAGAAGTTGTGCACACTTTTTGGGACACGAAAACTAAGAAAATTAATTTTATTGACTTTTTTAGAATAAAGGATAAGAGAGAGAAAAACCGATTGAAAAGTCTCGTGCTAAAAAAAAAGATTTCTCGTGTTCATATAAAAAGTAAAAGATACTCCCTCCGTCCTATAAAAGCTTTCACACTTTCCTTTTTCGTCCGTCTATTATAAGTTTCACACCCTTAAAATGGAAAACCCTTTATAAACCCCACCCTCAAAATTTTTACTAATTTACACATATGCCATTACTTTTACTCCCACACACATATACCAATAAAGTTTTTACTTTATACATAAAAGTTTACAAAATTACCCCTCAAAACTTCAATCATTACCTTTTTTCTTAAAGTGTGTGTCCTTCTACATATGAAAGTTTTTTCGGGACGGAGGGAATAATAAGACTAATATTACAAAGATAGTTTTATAAATTAAATAAATAAAACAATATTGAGGAAAATCTCAAGTGTCGCTTGCTGTAAATTCTTCATCGGTAAAGATTAGGGTCCGTAATCTGGACATCCGTAACCCCATTTCTCATTTAATTAATTAATATGGATTAACCTAATGATATTTCTACCCTTATCGAATTTTGGCTCCAAAATCTTGAGTAATTCCCTCCAAAACCCCGAGTAATGCCCTCCAAAACACATTCCCTCCAACACATGCATACAATCATTGTAGGCATGCAAGATATGTACTTTCTCAAGAAAAAAAAAGAATCATTATCATCATTACACCTTAGGCTAATCCATTAAACCCTACCTAATTCATATTGAAATAACAAATTATGATTTTTTCGGTTTTGATTTAATTGTTGTCATTATCTTCATAAAAATATATATTAGAAATAATCATTATCATAATTACACAAATTAAATCCTATTTCAAATTTAATTAAGAAATTAGGGTTTACAAATTAGGATTTTTGATTCATTTAATTTTTGTCCTTTTTTAATTAATTAAAATTCCTCTCCTCTCTAAGTCATTTTTCACACTTACCTTCTTATTCATCTTGGTGTCCACATTCATATTCATCTTCATATCCTAATTTCATCTTCATACTCATCCACCATGTCTACAATATTCGACCAACTCCGTGACCTATTCGGGGTAGACGATGAAGATGCATCTAATCCCGAAGAAGATAATAATACACAAGGTAATTCCAATGGAGATAACTATGAAACGGAAGGTGAATCAACTCCATCGGATGATCCCGTAGAAGAATGCATCGAAGAAGGTCACACGAATGCGGTTGTGCGACCTTACATGCAAGCTTTGATAATCTTGATAGCTTATTCGATGCTTATCAAAAGCACGCTAGACTAAAGGGCTTTAACGTAGTCAAAAGAGCTTCAAGAAATTGGGTGAAGAGGAAGACTACAAGTATGCCCTTTTTGTATGCGATAAGGCTAGAAGTTCTAAAGCACACAAGACTTCGAAAAGAATAAATTGCAAGGCTAGGTTGAACGCTAAAAAGCTTGATGATGGGTGTTGGATTATTTCAAAGATGGAGATGAAGCATAACCATGTTATTGATCCCGCATTTTCACCATTAATGCTAGTGCATAGACACTTGAGTTTCAACATGAAGCGACAATTGGAGGTAAACGACATTGCGGGAATAAGGACGTGTAAGAATGTACGGTTATGTGAAGTGCAATGTGGCGGACCTCAAAATCGAGGATGTCTTCCGAAAGATTGTCGTAATTTCGCCGAGCAGTAGAGAAGAAGGTTGAGGCTTGGAGAAAGTGATGCGGAAGCGATTCGTCGATTATTTGTAAGACTATAATTGAAAGATAGGAACTTCTATTACTCGATGGATCTCGATGATGATGGTAGGTTACGCAATGTTCTATGGATTCATCCAAGGAGTAGAGCCGCATACGAAGAGTTTCATGACGTTGTTAGTTTTGACACGACTTATCTTGTCAATAGGTATGTAAAAATCTCATCATCTTATTGTTCATTATTTTCATGGTTTAGGGTTTAATTAAAGTCTATATTTTATTTGTTAAACACGTAAAAAAAGTCATTTCATAAGTTGAATAAGTAAAAAATTATTAGTTGTATATGACATTTTTTTCATTATTTTAGTTAAATTTTTAGTTTGGTTGGTGTTTATTAATGGCATATATACGAAAAAAATAGTTTTATTTTAGTTTAATTGTTAGTTTGTTTGGTGTTTAATTAAATTTAAATTATTAGTTGAATTCTTATTTTTGTTGTTGCAACTAGGTACAAGATGCGTTTTGCATCAATTGTTGGGATTAATCACCACGGACAATCAATCTTGTTAGGGTGTGCTTTGGTGACGCATGAAGATGCATTGTCGTTTAAGTGGCTTTTCTCGAATCGGTTGGAAGCCATGAATGGGATTCACCCAAATGCCATTATCACTAATCGGTGTGAAAGCATCGAGATAGCAATAAGGGATCTCATGCCTAACACGATTCATCGCTTTTGCATATGGCATATAACCTCTAAAATACATCAAAAGTTTAGAGGCGTTCGAGATTTTTACAGTGCACTATTGAATTAAAAGGTCTTGTGTATGCCAGTCTCACCATTGAAATATTTGAGTCGAAGTGGGCTGAGTTCGTGGACAAATACCGATTGGAAAATAATGCATGGTTGAGGGATTTATATGCCGAAAGCGAAAAATGGGTTCCGTGTACTTGCACCATACTTTCGGGCCGGAATGATCTCTACACAAATGGAGCGAGGATGCATGTGTATTTCGATGAATTTGTTCACTCGAGGAGCACTCTTAAACAATTCATGGAGCAATACGACATGGCCATGGCTAATAAGATCCAGAAGAGTATCTTGCAGATTTTCAATCCAAGAAAAATGTGGTGAGATGCTCTACTCATTTTCGTTGGGAGAAGCGATTTCAAAAGGTGTACATGCATTCCATTTTCAAGCTCATTCAGGATGAAATCCAACACATGATATATTGTCATGTTATCCCGCCAATGGAAGAGGAAGCGCCTAATGATGAGATCATAGTTGGAGCTCGAAAATTATCGGGTTTTGGAAAGGAGTTTGTTGAATAATTTCTTCTTTAAGGAACTCACGTATACGCTTAAGTGGAGGCCAAATGGAGCTTATATTAACCGCAATCGTAGGAAATTTGAATTCAAGGGGATTTTGTGTTGTCACATTATGAAGGTGTTGGCTCAAAATAATATTGAGACAAAGTGCACGAGAGATACTTGCTACAGAGGTGGAGAAAAGATGTGTATCGACCAAACTCGAGTATTATTTTTGCAGGAGGCTATCCTCACATGACGAAAGAATATAAGAAGTTTCAGGAGGTGAATTTTTTTTTCAAGAGTGCATGGATGCGGCACTTGGTTGCACGGAGAAGATGAAATTTGTTAAGCAAAAATGCATTTAAATGAAGAATGAAATTCTCAACTCGGAACCCTTCTACCGCAAATAATGAAGGAGGAGCATCACATAGTACACAAGCTACGCATGCATCGATACACCAATATTGAATCCGAATGTTGTAATCCCTAGAGGAAGACCGAGAAAACCATTACATGTCGGCACTGAAGTGCGTGGTAGAGAACATAGAGGTGGGAGGGGTAGAGGTCGTGACCAAAGGGGAGCTCGAGGTGCTAGGGCTGCTTCAAATTCAAATGTGGGAGGGAACAATGAATCTTTCACGATTAATTTGAACGAGGAACCATCTTATTTTTCGCAAGGGAGTGTTATGTTCGAGTTTAGGTCTACTAGTTATGTGTTGATTTTCTTTTTAATTATTGCTTAAGACCAATTACAATTATGGATTACTATTTTCGGTTTTAATTGTGTCATTTTCATATTTAAATTAACATTACGTATGATAATGGGTTGAATTGTAGATTAATTGAGTTTTCTTTCCAAGATAGCTTTGTATCCACACTAGACAAGTAAAGTACGGTTTCTTAATTCTCAAAACATTATGATTTAATTATAAATTAATTACTCATTTTAATAATTACCATTTTTTTAAATTTAAGTATCATCCATTAGATGATGGTTTAACTTATTGAATAATTATATTTCTCAAGTTTATAAATTCATTAGTAGTTCAATAGAAAGTATAATTTGGCAAGAAAACATGTAAATACGTAAATTAAAAATAACATTGTCCATATGCAACAAAAATATGTAAATATATAGCAAAAAAACGATTGTCCATACTTAAAAACAGTAAATTAAAAATAACATTGTCCATACTTAAAAATAAAATTAAAAACTACCAAAACCCATTAAATTTTTTAAAAAAAAGAAATCGGGTTGCTCATTTTCCTCCATCTTCAGTGGCGTTGATGATCTTTGACTCCGTGTCCATTACATCGACGGACTCGGACGGAAGGTTCTAAAATAGAAAAAGAACACAAAAAGATTAATTATAACATAAAGTAACATATACAATATACTTACCATTATACAAATTAAAAAAGGGAACCAAAACGAAAAGAAACCCTAATCCTACACAATTTCGAAACAAACCCTAACCCTAATTCTTCATCAAAATAATTGTTGCACATTTCCATTTTCGAGAAAAAAACAAAAAGAAACCCTAAATCCTACACAATGGGCAGCTGTTTCACATTTTCGAGAAAAAAATCTGATCATATTGAGATTTGGGTTACGCTTAATTATCAAAATATTTTTTAATCATTAAAAAGGTAGATATTAAACTTACCTTATTGGTTGAGCATGGCGGCCATAACCATTTTCGAGAAGAAACTAATCATTTCTCCGAGTTGGGCGGCCATAACCTTTTCTATGTCAAATATAATCAGTGCCTTATACTCCTACATTCATGCAAAAATCCTTTCTATCGAATCAATGGTGGGATATTAAGTGCGTATGTGAGTATGCGAGATAAACTTAATGGTGGGATATTAATTCGACTAGGTGGGAGCGTGAGTTAAAAAAAAAAAAAAACTTTGACTAAGTTTATTTTCAGTATTTACCGTAAATTAATTTCGATATTAATTTGGTTAAATTGTCTCAAATATGTTCGAATTGATAGTGATTGCGAAATCTAGTTAAATTTGGTAATTAAATTGGCTAAAATATCTCACCTAATTAAGTTTTTGAAATTTGATGGGCTTTCGTTGTCGCTCAACTAGTTGAATATAATATTCAATGTCAAAATGTAATTCATATATTTTCCCTTTCATGAAAGCACTATTTTTCACTCTAGAATAATTTTATATTCTAAAGGGTGGAAGAAATGTTTCATCTCCTATGTGTAACGTTTCATTTCCTAAAAATAAAATAAAAATCCGATATTATTATGTAATTCGAATGATTATAAAGGTAATTGTTAAGAATTAATTGAAAATATACTTGTAATGTTAGAATAATTAAATGATATTACTACCAATCACTATTGGTTCCACTATCAATGTCTATTGGTAATACTACTAAAGACTTGCTAATATTATCATAAATCGTAAACTCTCACCGTAAACCCTAATTCGAATGATTAAAAAGGTAATCGTTAAGAATTAATTGAAAATAAACTTGTAATGTTAGAATAATTAAATGGTATTACTACCAATCACTATTGGTAACACTATTAATGCATATTGGTAATACTATTAGAGATTTGGTAATATTACCTTAAACCGTAAACCCTAATTCGAATGATTAAAAAGGTAATTGTTAAGAATTAATTGAAAATATACTTGTAATGTTAGAATAATTAAATGGTATTACTGCCAATCACTATTGGTTCCACTATCAATGTCTATTGGTAATACTACTAAAGACTTGCTAATATTATCATAAATCGTAAACCCTCACCGTAAACCCTAATTCGAATGATTAAAAAGGTAATTGTTAAAAATTAATTGAAAATAAACTTGTAATGTTAGAATAATTAAATGGTATTACTATCAATCACTATTGGTTCCACTATCAATGCATTTTGTAATATTACTAGAGATTTGGTAATATTATCATAAATCGTAAACCCCTAATTCGAATAATTAAAAAGGTAATTGTTAAGAATTAATTGAATATAAACTTGTAATGTTAGAATAATTAAATGGTATTACTACCAATCACTATTGGTTCCACTATCAATGTCTATTGATAATACTACTAAAAACTTGCTAATATTATCATAAATCGTAAACCTCACCGTAAATCCTAATTCGAATGATTAAAAAGGTAATTGTTAAGAATTAATTGAAAATAAACTTGTAATGTTAGAATAATTAAATGATATTACTACCAATCACTATTGGTTCCACTATCAATGTTTATTGGTAATACTACTAAAGACTTGCTAATATTATCATAAACTCGTAAACCCTCACCGTAAACCCTAATCGAATGATTAAAAAGGTAATTGTTAAGAATTAACTGAATATAAACTTGTAATGTTAGAATAATTAAATGGTATTACTACCAATCACTATTGGTTCCACTATCAATGTCTATTGGTAATACTACTAAAGACTTGCTAATATTATCATAAATCGTAAACCCTCACCATAAACCCTAATTCGAATGATTAAAAATGTAATTGTTAAGAATTAATTGAAAATAATGTTACAAAAAAATTAGTATTACTGCCAATCACTATTGGTAACACTATCAATGCGTATTGGTAAATTATTTTTTTCCTAGTATTACTAATAGGGTGGTAGTATTAGTTTTTGGTAGTAAAAATGAATCTTACCTAAAACTTCCACATACTTCTAGAAAATTCAATTCACCTATCACCTAAACAAGCTCAAACCACTATAAATAATGTGGTGTGTTAGGGCTCATTATTAACTACACAAAATTCTCCCTCCTCCACATCCAACCTCCTATTCATCTACACATGGTTAGAGTAATAAACTTTTCATCCTTTTCATCTTTTCTCTTATCCTATATTACATTGCTTTCTTTTGTAAATGTAATTTTTTTTTATGATTTCTTTCAGACAAGTTCATGGCTTTCCTTGAAATACTTACCGAGTTCAACATGAAGATTGCCTCCATGGAGGCCAAATATGAGGTACAACAAACTTAATTTCATCTTTATTTTTCTTTTATATTGTATATTTAATTATTTTTTCACATTTTTTTACAACAGAGGAAAAGAGTGTACTAAGAATTAAAACTTCTAAGTTGTACACAATCTTTGGATCGAAGCACATTCTCATGCGAAAGGTGCAAGATCTTGAGGTGACCTTGTAGTGGTGGATAAATCTGATAAATGACGTTGCTTTCTACGGGCACTTTGAATAACCTGTTTGGAAAAAAGCTCGTTAGGGTTTTCTCGATGTTTTTTCCCATCTATCCATGCATTTAGTTTAAAGAAGTATTTTGTATCATCTCGCCTCTTTAATCTCTTCAATGAAATGAATTAGTATGATTCCATAACATTGTGTTTTTTTAATCTCTTTAAAATATTGTTACCTAAATATTGCCAAACATAAAATGATATTAAATATTGCTACCTAAACATAATATGAATTCCAAACAAAGTGCACCGATTCCATCAACACATCAATTGTTTGATTTTGAGACTTGGAGTGTTAATTGTTTTATTTTACTACAAAAATATTAATTTAAAACTCTTGTTAAAAGTGCAATTATTTGCTTACACTCTCTTGAATAATTATTTTCGAATTTAGTTAATATTACTCTACACAAATTTAGGAGGATTTACACTACACATAAATATTGTTACTTAATATATTAAACAATGATATTAAATGTTGTTACTTAATATAGTAAATAATGATACTAAATATTGTTACTTAATATATTAAATAATGATACTAAATATTGGTCATAATGTTACTAATCGTTACTAATTCGACAACCATTAACCTAATATATATTCAACACTAATAATAATACTCTTGATGATCTCAATTTTCAAACCCTAATTGTGTGGAATCCATTTTTTTAATCTCAATTTTTTCTAACAATATTCAACACTAATAATAATACTCTTGTTAAACTTAGGTATAGTAATTATTGTTGATGTTAGTGACGAGTGTTACTCGTAATGTGTCAATATTCTGGTCACAACATCGAATTTGTCCTTCCACTTCCACTAACCCTTAACCCACGAAATATCTTGTTCAATGTCTTGTTTTTACAGCTTTGAAGACTTATGGCGCTTTCCCAAAGTCATGCGGTTGAAAAGGCAAGAGTGAGGAGTTGAAAAGAATATGGAGAAATTACAAAGAAGTTACCTACTTTAAAGCACTAAGAGTCTAGATTATCTATATATACATGCTATGAAGATTCAAACTTGAAGTTGAGGGAAACACAATCTAGCATAGTCTATTGACATAGATTATATAATTTCTTGTAAGTTTCATACTCGATACTTCCGTTGGTGAATGTTCCAATATTTCACTCAACATTGGATCTTTATTTGTATTAGTGATAGGTTAGATTGATCCACATCTAGACACTATATACGTAGATCCATTCACGGTGTGGCTTATGTTTTCACCGATTGTATCACTTAACAATTACTAGTGATAATTCGCCGATTGGCGGGATAGACTTATTCATAGTCTATACAAAATTTTGATATCCATCTTGCAAAGTGTTTAAGACTTCCGTTGTGTATTTACGATCATTTATTTTCGTCGTGTTATCTTTCGAATGTGCCAACATTCGTGACAACATTCTCGCAAAAACACTCACCCACACCTTCAATTATGAATTGAACACTAATTAATTAGGACAAATAATATATTACATTAAATTAAATATATAACAAAAATATAATAAAAAATTATGGTGTTTGTGAGTGGTTATAGACCTAATATATATAGGGCTACATTATGATGGGAGTACACAACGCCCTATACAAGAGTGGGATACAAAAGGTCTAACATATACACCTATATAAATCACCCTCCCCATAAGCAAAGTATCACACTTCAATTCCATCTTGAATATTCATCACTAAAAATGGCCTCCACACCAAAGAGCAAGGCAACCTCTAGCCCACGGGTCCCTCCATCTCCGAGGAGTGCGTTGGTAATGTTCGAGTACACGAAGCAACAACACGAAGAGCTCAAAAGTGAGGTCAAAAAGCTCATGCACCGTTTGTTGACTCATGGCCATTCGGTGGATATCTTGAGCAACTTCATCCTTGAACCACGCCCACTAAACAAGGTTTATGATGTCTTTCTCGATGCTATTAAGGATAACAACGCACCACTAGTCGTCCTTTCCAACTCAAGTGTTCAACATGGAGGCAATGGTGGAGGGCGAGATGGAGGCAATGGTGGCGAGGGAGAGGATGCCGATGATAGCTTTAGTAGTATTTAGTTTGGTGTTTAAGTTGGTGTTTTGGTGACAATTGCATGTTAAATCGTCACTATTTTGCTTGTTTTTTTATTTTTTTCGCTTTCTTGTTGGTAAGTTTGGTGTGTATGCCAAACAATTTTCCATTTATGCTATAAAAATTATATTTCTTCTATGATTACTCGAGTATTTTCTACTCATATTTTGATGTAAATTATTATCATTTTACTTTAAAACACTCGAACACAACCTTACTATTATTGCATTCTCGCTTTTTGTATTGACATATAGATACCGTAGAAGGGCAAAAGTCGTATTCAAAGAGTTGAACCAGGAGTCATATGTTGTTGAACTTGATGAGAGAGGTTTGTTGTTCATAAGCTCCCATTTTATTTCGTCCAATTCCCAATATAAGTACTTCATGAGTAATTAAGATGAAAATTATAAGTATGTTCACTATAGAAATCAAGTTATAAAAACCTGAAATTAATTCTAAAATATGATTTGTTCAAGTGTTGTAACTTTTTATTGAAGTTTTATTCAACAATCAATTATGAAAAAATTGTGAACATTTAATAAAAAAATATTTCAAAATTTCTCTAAAGTCTATTTAGAATTATTTCGAACATTTAGTTAATTGTAAAAAATAATATGAATTGGAAAAATTCGATTGTATTTCGATTTGGAAAATAAATTTCGAATCGAAAAATAAATTGGAAAAGGATATTGTCATTTTCGATCTATGATTCGATTGTAATTCATAAATTTAAATTGAAAAAATTGAAATTCGATTGTAATTCGAATATTTAAACTGGAAAAATATATTTGGAAAAATAAATTGTAATTCGATTGTGATTTTCGAAGATTTAAATTGGAAAATATATTTTCATTTTCGGATCGGAAAATATATTCTCTCAATTACACTTGTTCGAACCGAAAATATTTCCCCTAAATTGGAAAAATATATTATAATTTTCGAATCGAAAAATAAATTATAATTTTCGAATTGGAAAAATATATTGTTCACAATAATTTTCATAATTTATTTTTGAATAGACTAAATATATTACGAGAATTAAAAAATATTTTGATTTCAAGATTTCAAAAACATATAATTGAACAAGAACATACAATTTTTGGAGATAAACACACAAATTTCATTAACTTAAAATCAAGCATTACAAAATGAACTTAAAATCCTAACATTACTCATTACAATTGAAAAAAAAACACCTAAACATCAAACTTGCAACCCCACCAAAGAAACTGAAACAACTCCAAAAATAGCATTTTGGCAAAGGATGATCCACCATGAATCGATTTCCTTCAACACCTTGAAAATTACTTGAGGCGTCTTCCATTTTGAAATCTCCTCCGAATAGGAATTGATTTTCTCATCGTCTTCACCTTCATTTCCGGCGATATTGCGTCGGAAATACGAATTATATGCATTGATGGCTTCTTCTTCCGCTTGAAAGATCTATGCAAACTACCTTTGAAACCTATAACATGTTGAGCACATTCGTGTCAACTATCGTATATGCCAACTCGAACGCCTTTGAACACAACATAAAATTTTTTTGGCATTTTTCTCGAGATGAAGCTACGATTTTTTTCTTTATGAAAATGGAGAAAAACCTAATGTTTATGTATAAAAGTAGGGTTGTGTATGTATAATATTAGAGTTTCTTAGAGAAAGAGAATATGGACAATTATATGGAAAATTGTAAGTAATGATTGCATTGAAAATATAAATTTGCGAGAAAATCTTTTTTATTTGACAAAATCTTTTCAAAAATTTAAATTTGAATTCATGCCAAATCTGCAAAAATAATTCAAATTGGCGCCCAAATTTTATAGGGGCGCTTTTGTTATTTTAAGTGTAATTAAATATTGTAGTGCCAAAAATACCCTTTTTGGATGTACAAATTTTTACCTTTAGCAGCACCCATTTTTCATTGTGAATAAGAATGATACTCCCTCCGTCCCAAGAAGTTGTGCACACTTTTTGGGACACAAAAATTAAGAAAAATTAATTTTATTGACTTTTTTATAATAAAGGATAAGAGAGAGAATAAAGTGTAAGGGTCTTTTGAGTGATTAATGAGATAAAGTAGGAGAGAGAATAAAGTAGAGTAAAATAAGAATGACATTTTTTAAATTAAAATGATATTTTGAGGGTATTAATATTGTGTGATGTTTCCTTTTAGGAGTGTGCATAACTTGTTGGGACAGACCAAAAGAAAAGTGTGCATAACTTCTTGGGATGGAGGGAGTAATAAATTTATGGTAATTATCTTGGTTAATTAAAATAAAATATGAAGCACAACACTATTTTTTCTCCTAAATAAGATAATTATTATTCCCTTGGATTAGCTTTTTCTCTTTTTATAATCGCTCTCTCTAAATCATTCCTCTATATTACAACCAACAACCTTTTTTTCATATTTTTTTAAAATTAGATCAAAACACTACCGATGTGATCATCATGTAAACAATAATTCATCCAACATATTCAGTCATCTCGCAATACCTTTAATGCTTTCCTTTTTCGTCTCTGCTCCACAATACTTTTCTAACCCTTAAAATAGAAAATCCTCCATAAATTCAACCTCGATCACAATATTCTTAATTTTACACAAAATATTTTTACTTTGGTCCCGCATATACATATAATTCAACTAATTTCCTTATTTTATACATTAATTTTTTTTTAAAATAAGGATTAAATAACACAATTATTTCACGCATTCAATTAAGGAAATCGATTAATTACATAAATTTCAATTGAATCTTTCATATATTGCAGATTATATTTTAAAATTTATATTAAAGTAATTAATAATTTAATTTTATAAGCAATAATAAATAGATTATTTGTAATAGTTGATTTTAATTATAGTTACTTAATTTATATAAATCACATAATCAATAAAAATACTATACATTTAAAATTATTATAATAATTCAAAGATTTTGTAAAAATATTTTTTCTCATAAAATGATGTTAATTCCTTTAAATTATATTCTAAATTATATATATGTGAATAATATTCTAATAATCATGTCTTAGAAACATATATTCACGTATATAACACTAAATATATATGTGAATATATTTTATTATTATTATTGTTGATGTTAGTGACAAGTATTACTCGTAATGTGTCAACATTATGGTCTTAACATCGTAATTCGTCCCTTCCACTTCCACTAACCCTTAACCCACGAAATGTCTTGTTCAATGTCTTGTTTTTACAATTTGAAGACTTGTGGCAGTTTCCATAAGTCATGTGGTTGAAAAGGCAAGAGTGAGGAGTTGAAAAGAATATGGGGAAGTTACAAAGAAGTTACCTACTTTCAAGGGAGATGTGGAAGTTATCTTCAAACACTAAGAGTGTCCAGATTATCTATATATACACGGTTGTTATGAAGATTAAAACTTAGAGTTGAGAGAAACACAATCTAGCATAGTCTATTGGCATAGATTAGTGAGTTTATTGTATGTTTCTATCTCGATATTTCCGATGGTGAATGTTTCAACATTTCACTCAACATTGAATTTTTATTTGTATTAGTGATAGGTTAGATTGATCAATATTTAGTCACTATATACATAGATCCATTCACGGTGTGGCTTATGTTTTCACCGATTGTATCATTTAACAATTATAGTGATAATTCGTCGATTGACAAAGATAGACTTATTTATAGTCTATACAAAATTTTGATATTCATCTTGCAAAGTGTTTAAGACTTCCGTTGTGTATTTCTCGTATTTAATTTTGTCGTGTTGCTCTTCGAATGTGCCAACATTCTTGACAACATTCTCGCAAAACACTCACACACCCCTTCAATTGCCACGAGCCATTAAACTCGTTATCCCGAGTTTTGATCCCGTGTTTGGTGTGATTTATTGCAATGAAATATCCTATGATAGCTCCAGTTAGGCCACCAGTTCTTAATGGAACGAATTATGCGATTTGGAAGCCTAAGATGCGCATGTACATCAAGTCCATTAATGAACGTGTATGGAGGAGTATTTTAACTGGATGGACTCCACCAACAGTTCCAAGCATCGCACATCAAGTTCAAATCAAGAGAGAGTTAGAATGGACAAATGATGAGGTGACTTAAAGGCACTCAATGCCATATTCACATCTACGGATGTTTCCATGTTCAAAATAATCTCTAATTGTGTTTCGCAAAAGAAGCATGGGAGAGATTACAAGAACATTGTGAAGGATCCGAGAGTGTTAGAAGGACAAAGTTGTGGATGCTTGAAACCAAGTTTGAAAATCTAAAGATGAAGGAAGATGAGACCATATCCTCCTACAATTAAAGAATCACCGAGATTTCTAATGAATCTCAAGCACTTGTCAAGCTATATCCAATACAAGGTTAGTACATAAAATCTTAATAAGCTGTTCCTAAATGTTTTGATGCTAAAATATGTGCTATTGAGGAAGCTAAAGATACCGATGCTATCACACAAAATGAGTGGGTTAGTATTTTGAAAACGTATGAAATGAATTTTTCCCAAAGAGATAATGAGAAATCAAAAGAAAATTTCTGTTTTCAAAGGTGAGACATCTTTGAGTATTGATAAACAACCGCTTGTTACCGAAATTGATTCGATGAAGATGTTGTTGATGATTGTGCCGACAATGCCGATAACATTACTTTTTTTACTAAGCAGCTTTAATGCTTTTTGAAAAAGAGAGCAAATAGACTTAGAAATAATTTACAAATGAAGAATCAAGATAGAGATCAGATCGAAGTTCACGTCAATTGCACGATAAAAATAGGAACGTTAATCAACCTAGGCAATTTGATAGAGGCAACAAGATCAAATATGATCCTAATATAGAAAAAATATTAAATGTGATGCATGTTCTGGTTTTGGTCATTATGCTAATGAATTTGCCAATACTCTTTGAGAAAAAGGGTAAATTTCAATGCTACCTTAAGTGATGAGTCCGATTGTGAAGATGATTCGATAAAAATGAAGAATATGCTTTTTCGCAAGAATTATATATGATGATACTCTTGATGATTTCTTGGATGATTCTAATGTCGAGTCAAATGTGTCAACATTTGAGAAAACATTGGAAGTTCCGGAAGTTAATTGTTTCTCAAGTTCTTGTGTAGATAAATCAGTACTTCTAACAATGTTTGCAAAGATTGTAAGTCTAGTTATCTTAAGCTTGAAAAGGAGTTGGAATCCACTCGAGAAAGCCTTGAAGGACATGACTATTGAAGAGTCATATCAAAAGGATTTGGTGATAAAGCTTGAGGTTATATTGACAAGGAAAGATCTGGAGATATGCAATCTTAAAGAGCAACTTAAGGGCACAACACCGAATTTCAAAAGATATTCAAAAAGTTCAGCAAAACTTGATGATGCACTAACAATTGGAAGTACAAGTAGACATGATCTTGGTTATAATGGTAATATTACTCAGTTTTTAAACAATAATAAACATGTTGTGTTTACAAAACGCTCCGTTGAACTGAAAAACTTATAAATGAATGCAAAAGAAGGTCGCTTGTCATTATTGCTTTATCAAGGTCATAAGAGACCGAATTATTTAAGAATGAGACAGGATAAGAAATTTGCTAAAATGTCTTTAAAAATTTTGCCACATTCGCTCAACATTCAAATGCATAGCTTCAAAAATTTTCATAGAAATCTGCTCAAAGTCAAATTCGTATGTAATGTTGTTTACATCTCTTTAAAAGCATGTGTTCCTGGACTATGGTACTTTGATAGTGGGTGTTCTAGGCACATGACCGGTAAGGAAAGTTATCTCACCGATTATAAAGTTTATGATGGTGGAAATGTTACATATGGAGGTGGTTCATAAGGTAAAATCATTGGAATAGGTACACTAAATGTTCCCTGGTTTTCCAAACTTGACAAAAGTCTTACATGTTAAAGGTTTACTTTGCAAACTTGATTAGTATTAGTCAATTATGTGACGATGACTTGCATGTAAAGTTTGATAAAAGTTCATTCTATGTGTAAAATAATGATGGTAATTGTCTTATGGCCGGTAATAGATCGGTTGATAATTGTTATTTGATTGATTCAAATTAAGCATGTTTTAATGTTCAAACCGATGAAAGTACACTTTGGCATCAAAAACTTGGACATGCTCATTAAAGGTCTGCCTAAGTTACAAATACATATGTTAAATGTGTGTGGATCCTGTCAAAGTGGTAAACAAGTCAAAATGTCACATGATATGTTGACACATTGTTCTACAAAACATTGTTTTGAACTTTTACATATGGACTTAATGAGACCAATGGAGACTGAAAGCATTGGTGGTAAGAGATATTCTTTTGTCATAGTAGATGATTATTCAAGGTTCACATAGATTGAATTTCTTAAGGAGAAATCAGATGCTTTTGGAGTATTCAAAATTCTCTACAAACGGTTTAAAAATGTTTATAACACCAAGGTGAAGAGAATAAGGTCCGATCATGGTGGGGAGTTTGAGAAGAGCTTATTTACTAATTTTTGTGAAGATAAGGGTATAATTCAAGAGTTTTCTTCTCCTAAAATACCTCAACAAAATGGTGTAGCTGAAAGGAAAAATGGAACTTTATAAGAGATGGCTAGAGTAATGCTTTTATCCAAGAAACTTTCTAAAAGATTTTGGGCTAAAGCTTTGAATATCGCTTGTCATATATCAAATAGAGTTTATTTGAGACCTAATTCTACTAAAACACCTTATGAATTTTTGAATAATAAAAGTCTAATCAAATACTTTCATGTCTTTGGATGTGTTTGTTACATCTTGAATGATAGAGACCAACTTCATAAATTTGATTCAAAAAGTGATAAGGGTTTCTTTCTTGGTTATGCTAGAAACAATAGAGTTTTTAGGGTTTCTAATCTTAGGATTGATACTGTTCAAGAGTCTATTAATGTTGTTTTTTATGATAATGCAAGTCTTGCAGATAATACCATTGAAGAAGATGTGATCGATCTTATTGAAAGATGCAAGGTTCTCGATATTTCGAATCAATTGAGAATGTTGCTACAAATGTGCCCACATCCGACGCAACATCACCTTAACATCCGTAAATTAATGTAACTATGTCTTATCCTCGATATAGTACCATCTTCCAGAATTCTCAAAAATCATCCACAACAACAGATCATAGGTGTTAGAACAAGATTGTTTTGATGAGTTAAAAGGTTATTTCGGATGAGCACGATAATAAAAACAAGTGAAGACCGAGTTCCAAAGACTAAGCCGATCAGACTAGGACAAGGATAGTTCAAGTCACCAAGACTAGGAATCACAAGTCATCCGAAGACAAGCTCAAGTCTAGTCATCCTGCAGGAGACAAGTATGAAGAGCTCAGACAAGGTCAAGACAAGCCGAGTAGAATAAGAAAGACAAGTCTTCACCAAGTCACCAGCTATGAGGAGATTAAAATCAGCCGAAGATTAAGAGGTTTTCAAGATTAAGTTTGTTAAGTAGCTTTTAGTTTGTTAGAACTAACTAACAAACTAACTGTCTTTTCGTACTTATAAATAGGTCTAGGCACTTCATTACGAATATAGTGAATACACGTAACATCCAAGTTTTTCATAAGTGATTTTCACAAAGTTCTAAAAAGCACAAAATAGTTTTTCACGATTTCTTTATAGAATTTTCTAAGTGTTTGTAGAACACTTCAATTCACATCTTCAAATACACTTCTTAGTCTTAGAGTTAGATTTCGTAAGGTTGATTAGCATCTTTGAAGGTTTGAAGATCAAGTTGTAAGTTGTAAAGATTGTAAGTAAGTAAGCAATTAGTGAAGACACTTCTTCAAAGTTTGAAGAAGGAGAGTGGATGTAGGATTGTTATAATCAACCACTATAAAATCGGTGTTCTTTATCGCTTTCTTTTAATTTCTGCTCAAGTTACAATTTGTTAATTCAAGATTAAATTTTAATCTTAGCTAAAATCTGAATATTATCATTGCTTTTGATCTTGTTAAAAGTTGAGTTTACAATTGTTTTCCGCCGTGCTTAATCTGATACTTTGAATTGATTTTGAAAAGATTTAAAAATCTACAAAATCTATTCAAACCCCCTTTCTAGATTTTGTTCTAGAAGGTTATCTCAAGGTTTTAATCAACTCAACATTCAGGACCAACAATAGGTAAACCTCAATCAGGTGTACAAATAAGGAGAAAATTGAGTTTTGATGCAAGACATGTGGTAAGATCAATCTGTATGACATATATGTGCAATAAGGTGAACTTTGAATGTTTTCATTCTCTCAATGAACCTAAAAATGTTGATGAAGCAATGAATGATGAAAATCGGATTAATGCAATGCATGAGGAATTAAATCAATTTGATAGGAATGATGTTTGGATACTTGTACCTAGGCCCGATAATGTGAATGTAATTGGTACCAAATGGATCTTCAAAAACAAAACTGAAAATGGGTAATGTTGTAAGAAACAAAGCTAGTTAGTTGCTCAAGGCTATACACAAGTAGAAGGAATTGATTTTGATGAGACATTTGCTCCAGCTTGTAACGCCTGCAATTTAGAAATTCGACCTTTGAGGTCCCGACGTCCTAAACCCGAGTCATCACTTAGTGAACCATAAAAATCGAGCCGTAAAATTCCTTTTAGAAAGCAATGTTATTCATTTAAGTTGCATCGGAAGATTTTACAAATACTAATTTAAAATGTTTGAACCATATTCATAACTAAACAAATAGATTAATCGTTAGACAAAAGCCACCCGGTGAGTCTAAGGTTCAACTCTTGGAAAAATCATAGTGACGAAGTCTTTAACAAAATACAAATTTTCATAAAGATCTGAAAAATATAAAGTCACTCATTTAAATAGAAAGAGAGTGGAAGCGGGTCGTCTATTTGCTCACGAGCCTCAATCTCGTGACTGAAAAATATTAGTTATAGGGCGTCGAGATAAAAATCTCGATGGACGACTGTATCTTTGTTATACTGAGATGGACAGAAAATCCCAAAATAGTAAAGTCTTTTATTCTTTATTTTCATCTTCGTTATTTACTTCCTTGTTATGGCGTTGTGTTCATTTGTATAAGCTAAGGCTTCAGATATAATCTTATAACTCCTCATCCTTTAACTATCATCTTCTTTGATTCAGAGTTCACAACTCTTTATAACATTAAACTAGATATAACACAAATGAGATGGCACATGATAGTTTCCTACCACATCCGATCCCCGTAATCACAATGTGGAATGGCACGTTAACACGTCCAAAACCCGTAATCATATTTTGGAATGACACGTTTACACATCCGAAACCCGTAATCATATTTTGGAGTGGCACATTTACACGCCTCAAAACCCGTAATCATATTTTGGAGTGGCACGTTTACACGTTCGAAACCCGTAATCATATTTTGGAGTGGCACGTTTACACGTCCGAAACCCGTAATCATATTTTGGAATGGTACGTTTACACGTCCAAAACCCGTAATCATATTTTGAAGTGGCACATTTATACGTCCAAAACCCGTAATCATATTTTGGAGTGGCACATTTACACGTCTCAAAACCCGTAATCATATTATGGAGTGGCACGTTTACACGTCCGAAACCCGTAATCATATTTTGGAGTGACACGTTTACACATCCGAAACCCGTAATCATATTTTGGAATGACACGTTTACACGTCCAAAACACTTAATCATATTTTAGAATGACACGTTTACACGTCCGAAACCCGTAATCATATGGGATGGCACATGATAGTTATTCTATCACATCCGAATCCCGCAAACTTTCATCATATCATATAGGGCTTGCCCTCTTTCACAAAAACAAATAATAATAAATAAAAGTAAGATAAAGCTCATCATTTGATGATCACACATTTATAAGTTATGCATTCACATGCTTTTGATATTTGCATCTTTTGAGAAATCTTTATGTTTGATTCAGAAAACCGATAACTCCATATAAGATTAACTAGCTATACAGATAGTGTCACCCACTGTAACTTTTAAAGAGAAAGTTTAACTTCTTGATCACTTAGGCCTCTCGTACAAACCTCCGGTCTCGAGTTTGAGCCGTACTTTACCTAGCATAGTCCATTTGTTTAGTTTCATACGACCTTTTGATTTATTAACTTAACTTAGGATTTTGATCTTATTGTGTCTTTCTAAGTCTAGGCTTTGGTATTTAGAGGTACTTGTTTCATTAACCGATCTTATAGGTTCAAACCTTTTGGTTTAACGGTATTTCTAGTGTACTATCGGTTCAAGGTTCGGGATTTGGGTTAGTTGGTTTTATTCTATTATAAGAGACCAAATACAATATTCATGGAGTATCACATAAATCATATATCACATAAGGCATGCTCAGTTTTCTAAAAGTTAAGTAAATTATTTCTCCTAATACTCTATCATTGAAGAAATGACACGTAAACATGCATAAATAGAATAAAATACTTAGACTCATCAAAAAATTATGAAATTTTAGTATGATATATATCTCTAAATGTGGAACAAACTTCATTAAGGGTACAAGTTCATTTGGGCTGTGGAAAGATAGCATATTTCGAAGAGAATTGGCATTTGATTTTGGTTCGGCCAACAGTGTCAAGTGTTCTTCTAAAATTCATAACTCACTGTAAAATTATCTAAAAAATAAAAAAATTAAGACATATAATACATTACTCAAGGATGAACAACTTTCATTCAGGAACTCTAGCCATTTGACCTACGGAATTTTCCCAGAAAATTCGTGAACATTTAATCTATCGTTTGGCTCGGTTACTATACATGTTTCACAATAAAATTCATAACTTATTGGATACTTGTTTAAAAATCACAAAATTTTATAATCTTATTACTAACAGGTTGTATAACGTCCATGAAGTTTTCCATAATTTATTACTTAAGAAAAACTGGAAAATAAATTCGTGAAAGGTAAAATAACTCTATGCATCGAACATCAACCAGGTACTCAGAAAACAGGTTATATCTCATAAAGTACTAAACGAAAATATTATATTTTTGACTATGATTTAAAAACATCAAGGGGAACGTCCCTAATTTTTTCCAGAATTTTATAACCTTTAGAAAAGGGAGAAATAAATAGAATGAGTCACTGCTCCCAGATTATGCACATTTACGTCACACATTTTTCCACGATTTTATTCTCCTTACACAGTGATCAGAAAATTATGAAATTTAAACGTGTTGTTCTAGACATCAAATAATATATCTATGAATGTTTTCATGATCTTTAAATGGTGGGAAAGTGTCCGAATTATTTTTACAAAACGGGTCAGCAGCTAGGGTATATAATTCAGATTTCATACTTTCAACATATCTTCACTATTTTGACTTCAAACACTAAGATTCCAACTCAAGCACTCCATATATGATTAAAGCATATTAAATCAAGCTCTTAGGGCTTCCTAAATTATTTTTCCTAAGTCTTCTAAGCTAAGAAAGCATAAGACTAAAAGAAAGGGCTAGGAGGCTTACTTCTTTGGAAGAGAAGACTTCTTGCCTTGAGAGCTTCTTTGTGACTTGTGTGTCCAAGAAAGAGAAGGGCGGGGGCTATTTATAGAAGGGAAAAGAGAGAAGGGGTGGCCAAATGGATGGTGGAGAGGAAAAGGGGGAAGAAATAGGCTTGAGGCTATTTTGCCTAGCTTTAGGAGCTAATCCTAAGATTTGGGCTAGGATCTCTTGTACTTCAATATTCTCCTCATTAAAGCCCCCATGTGCACGAAATTTTGAGGGATTTGGGCTGCCATTTGGCAGTCCATTTTTATACAGATGGCGTGACTTCGTCGTTGATTTTTGGTATTTTTCGGTTCCAAAAAATTATTAAAACGCAGCGATGGGAAACAAATATATTTTTCTTAGGGTTTTTCTTGAATGTTTCCCTCCTTTAAAGGATTATTGGTAATTAATCATTATTAATCAAATCCGGATTACGGATATGGGTTTTAGAAGTATTAGTAGATTTACGGTTTGAAAAAACATTCGTCAATTGGAGAAAAATTAAGAAAAATACACATAGAATTTAAATCAATCAATAAAATAAATTAAACTTAGAAAATCAAATATAAAACACTAGGTTTTGATTTCGGGTCATTACACCATTGCTAGAATTGAATCCATAAGACCATTACTTGCTATTGCATATTACATTGATATAAAACCGCATCAAATGGATGTCAAGACTGCATTTCTAAATGGAATTCTTATGGAAGAAGAATATGTAGAACAACCTAAAGGTTTTGAGAATCATGAATTTCTGATCATGTTTATAAACTTAAGAAGACTTTATATGGTTTGAAGCAAACACATAGGGCATGGTATGGTAGATTAACTAATTTTCTTGTTGAATTCGGTTTCTATAGAGGTGAAGCTGATAGGACTTTGTTTATAAAACATTCTGGAAATGATATTATGATTGCTCAAATATATGTTGATGACATTGTATTTGGTTCTACATGTGAGAAAATGCTTGAATTATTTGTGCATGAAATGACCTCTACCTTTGAAATGTCGATGGTTAGAGACTTAAATTACTTTTTAGGTCTTCAAATTAAACAATGCAAAGATGGTATTTTCTTTTGTCAAAGTAAATATGCCAAACATCTTGTGAAAATGTTTGTTTTAGACAATGCTAAATACATGAAGACACCTATGGGATCGACACAAAAATTATGTAAAGACAAGTGTTGGCGGAATGTTGACCCAACATTGTATAGGTCGATGATTGGTAGTCTTTTGTATCTCGACTTCTAGTAGGTCAGACATCATGTTTAGTGTTTGTTTATGTGCTCGTTATCAAGCTAATCCTAAAGAATCACACATGAATTGATTAAGAGGATCATTAGATATGTGGCGAGGCACATGTGATTATGGAAAATGGTATAGCAAAGACACTAATTGTTCTTTGACTAGTTATAGTGATGCAGATTGGGCAGGTGATAGTGATGATAGAAAGAGTACAAGTGGAGGATGTTTCTCGTGGGTAACAATCTTGTTTCATGGCATAGCCGAAAACAAAATTGTGTATCCTTATCTACGGCTGAATCCGAATACATAGCCACGGAAAAGCTGTTGTACTCGGCTTCTATGGCTTAAGAAGATGTTCGATGATTACAGCTTTGGAGAGCAATACTCTTACTGTTTATTGTGACAATACAAGTGCAATTAATATATCTTAGAACCCTATGCAACATTCATTAACTAAGCATATAAGTATAAGACACCACTTCATTAGGGACCTTGTAGAGAAAGAAGTTGTAAAGTTGGAATACATTCCTACTAAGAAGCAAATTGCGACATTTTTACTAAAGCACTTGATAATGAGAGGTTTTCTTCTCTTAGAAAATCTCTTGGTTTATGCACTAATTAGACCTATTATTGCTGAGTGTTGTAACAATTGTGCCAATATTTGTGACAACACTAGAATAATTTATTTAAATTTTTCTAAGTATTGTAATATTTAGTGTTTTCGAACTCTCCTATGTAAATAGTATTGGAACATGTGATTAATATAAATTGTCCTGGACACACTTCTCTCAAATGCAATTAATTAAAAACCTCACAATTAGATGTTATGTCACCGAGTAACTATGGAACACAGAGTTGACTACTATGATGTTCTCTTTTCAAAAGGTAACTTGAATGCATCAATATATTCACAATCCATTGAGTAATTATGGGACACAGAGTCGACAACTACGATGATCTCTTACGGAAAAATGGATCAATGTGAATAAGTGAGAAAAGTAAAATATAGTGCAACACAAATAAATTAATTTCATGTAAAAGCGTGTTGAGAAGTGTGTGTGCCGATATTCAGTAAATAACATTACGGTTCTCATATGTATATTTACCTCTATGAGTTTGATAATTTCCGAATATTATTTTATGCATTTATTTAATTTAAATTGTTTCTAGCAATATTATGTAGTCTAATTTATTTTATTATGCGGTTATTTTTATTAAGCGGTTATTTGCATGTTTAAATTTTAACTTCCACACATTCTAAGAATGTCCTATTTCTTAGGTGATGCGGATAAATGTCGTGCCCAACTACACGTAGGGCCCAAATATGACCAGCCCAATAAGGCACAAGGACGTAGCGAATACCCTCGATAGAGTGAGGTAAACCCGAGATGGGCCCGAGCCCAGATCGGGCTGCAATAAGGCTACGAAGCCCGAACCTACCTACGAGATGGGCCATGAGGCTCGGGCCTGATTGGAGGTGGGCCACGAGGCCCAACCCTAATCGCAAATAAGCCCCGAGGCCTAAACCGAACCTGCAGGCCCCGAGGCCCAAACCCGACTATAGGTGGGCCGCGAGGCCCAAACCTAGCTGCAGTGGGCCGTGAGGCCCAAGGCGAGATTTGAAGAATGCGCGAGTATTTGACCAAGCCCATAGCGATTACTTATCCGATAAGACCGAGAAACGTGAGAAGTAACGAGTAGTTGAGATAATTAAGGCCCAAGTCAAGGAATATCTCCTATATTCCTTCATTGATCGGGTCCAACCTCCGTCCGGGAGGGAAAACGTAGGCACAATCAGATTTCTTGAGAGAAAAGATATCCATGCACGACATCATGAGGAAGCGTGCGGGATAATGCCCTGAAACCGTGATGACGGTTATCACTCTTAACGCACGTATAAATAAGACTCTCGGAAGGTAGGTAACGGTATCGATTAACTATCACTCTTACTTAGCTACTTCCTACATACTTTCTTGAGTGTTTTCCGATGACCCGACTTGAGCGTCGGAGTGCCTACGCCGGAGAACCCTCCGGCGTATTTTTGCAGGTACGTTCGGGAAGAGCTAGGAATTCTGCTGCGTAAAGGCTTTACCCACGTGGAACCCGGTGGGGAAACGGGCCAGTCGGTTTTACGCATCATTAGGGATGTGATTAAATTCTTTCTTCTTAACACCGATGTGATCGCAACTTCTACGTTCTTTCTTTTTCCTATTTAAGGTCCTTAATACTCGGTGTGTTTTACACATTATATCATAGTTTCGAATTAAGCACAAGTGTTTAAAGGTATTATTAATTATGCTTATTGGTATTAGTTCTTTATCACTTCTTATTATTCAAATTGATTATTTAATTAATATAATTTAAAAAGTGTTTGCAGATTATTAATATGGCTGATAGAAAGGACTCTTCACCTTCATAATCAAAACATGCCAACTCTCTCGCTTCATCTTCTTCTTCACGAAACCTCCGTCTCCTAGCAATAATGGTCGCAGACAATATTTACGGCAGTGTTGGCGCACCGATCCCGACATCACCAGCGTCTATTAAGGTTGGAGTCGATGGATGTGCCGTTATCTCCAACTCACACCGAGAATCCCATTGTATAACCCATCGAAACTCCGATTTTGGGCGGAACGCCACAAAATCGAGGATGGCGGCGAAGCTAGCGAAGCCCCTGTTCTTGAAACCTACCCTATGACGGTTGAGCTTGCTTTGAGGGGGCCACTTCCGATCAAATCGTCTATGCATTCAAAACCCTTACTAAGCAAACGATTTACCCGGTTGTCAAGGTCGGTGACGAAGAGGTTGATTTTGAAAAATACAGACATCTAGTCTATACGCCTTCACAATCCACTCAAGATGCTTCAATAGAGGAAGTTTCTTCGACTCTCTGTACACCGGAGAGCTCACCGCCCGATTTTGTGTTGTTCGTCATCAAGCCACTAGGGCTGTGGGTCGAAACGACACTCTTACCGGATGATGGGTCGACGAGTAGATTACTCTGGCCCGGGAAGAAAGCGAAGCACGATGATGGAGTTGCTTCAAACCAATTCAGATTTTCGACTCGAATCTTCAAGTGATGAAATGGCGGAGGCAAGCCCGGAAAAAATAGCTAATGAACAGGCTGATGTTCCAGTGCCGATTCTAGGGGGAGCAACGATGATTCAGAAATGAATCGGACTGGGTGATATGCTTGCCAAGCTGGAAAGGAGAAGAAAGAGGCAGATTGATCCGCAAAATGTGCCGGAGGATGTTGCCTTACCCACAAGAACATCCGGCTCATCCTCCGAAAAATCGGATGAGGTACATATTGATTCTTCTCTGCATGTCTTCTTCCTCCGATTCGACGATAGCTATAACGGGGTTGATAGTGACAAGTTTAGAACTTTGAGGACTAGGCTGATTGTGGGGAAAGGATAATTAAGATAGATGATTTCATTTACGTGAATATGGTTGATTATCCGGAAGAAAGGTCTTTACTATTTGCACTTCAATTTGCTACTCCTTACCTTATTGATTGGGTGTATGAATTTTATGCCAACTTAAAGGATAGTACTTCTAGGGTTCATTCTAAGAACTATGGGAAGGTCAAATTTAGGGGAAGGTGATTGAGGTTACTCTGCTACGATTAACAGTTTTCTTAAGACTAGAGATGATGAAGATCCCAGTTGATAACCTTGATGAGGTGATAAGTGTCATCACCGGAGGAGATAAACAGTGTGGAGGTATAGGATGAACTCCTCGATCGTCACTAGTTTGTATAGTGTCCTGCACAAATTGATAGTGTACAATTGATCGCCCTCATCCAACACCACCACCCTTACATCCGAATAAGTTTGTCCTCATGTACAAAATTGATCATTTGTAAAGATTCAACCTAGGGAAGACAATCTTTAAGAATATGATGACTTATTCGGGAAAGTTGAAGAGTAAAGGTCTGCTACCATATCACGGCTTGATATACATGATGATTTCGGCTCTCGGATTTCGGAGGGAAAATTCGAGATAATCGGTTCATTTGCTCGAGTTTAGAGATCTCCCATGCGAGAAGTGGACTAAGAGTGATTGATCTCCCATATAGAGATCCGAATGCCCTGAAGCCGAGGTTCCCGCTAATCGGCCGGTGATGTGCCGAGAGATGTTGGCACACACGTTGCCAACATACACGCAATTACAGCCGTAATTTATCCGCGATCAAATTGCAATGACAGATAATTCAATTACTAATCTGAATATCTTTGGCAATCTTGAAATGCGAAAATGATCCGGGAAATGCTCCTTTCTCTGTATACGAAGTGGGAGTGGGACCTGAAGTTGCACCAAATGCTCACGGATCTGCGATCTTTGGAGTCTGCTGATGGTGGACCGGATGCGGACATAGCGGGGTAGAAACAAGTGCCGATCCTAATGTTGAAATGCAGGATGTGCCAGATATTGTGCTCGATAATCCGCATAACATCGATGGCGGTCCCAAAGTAGCTTAAATATGGATCTGAAAAAAGTGATCTTGTGGGTAGGCGACGAAGACTCGAGTGTTCTCTATGATGATCTGGATGACTGGGGGCCTTGAGTAAGGGGAGAGCTTGCAAAGATGAAAGAGCTTGAAGATCCGGGAGTTAGTGCAAATTATTGAAGATGCGGCTATTTATGAGCGCCCAATCCTCTCCTTATTTTCATTCTATAAGCTCTGTCTATTTTTGTAAAGACTCAATTTATATTCTATTTTTATGTTTTGTTTATTCGAACTTATATTATGATCTTATAATATTTTAGGTATGTTATGAACTTATTATTAGTTTGGTATTAATTTGAGTATTTTTGTTTAAAGTCCTTGTTACTATGCTCGATTTAATTTTTTTATAAGTCTAGTATTTGTTAATGTTCGTATATTGTGACGTATGATCTTATCATGTTGCTCGATTTAATTTTAGTTTATTGTTATGTGTTAAGTCTATGTTATGTTATTAATGTATGTCTTAGTGATGTTATATGTTTATTGTACATTCGTTTTTGGCTAAGTAAAAAGATGTCATTAATTTGATATTGATTTACTTATCTCTATTGTGTACACATTCGATCAATGGTACAACTTGGTGTGTTCCAAAGAGAAAGACCGAATTGGGGGAGATTGTTGATGTTAGTGACAAGTGTTACTCAAAATGTGCCAACATTCTCGGTCACAACATCGAATTCGTCCTTCCACTTCCACTAACCCTTAACCCACGAAATGTCTTGTTCAATATCTTGTTTTACGGTTTGAAGACTTGTGGCGGTTTCCATAAGTCATGCGGTTGAAAAGGCAAGAGTGAAGAGTTGAAAAGAACATGGGGAAGTTACAAAGAAGTTACCTACTTTCAAGGGAGATGTGGAAGTTATCTTCAAGCACTAAGAGTGTCCAGATTATCTATATATACACTATTGCTATGAAGATTAAAACTTGGAGTTGAGAGAAATAAAATCTAGCATAGTCTATTATATGTGTCTATCTCGATACTTCCGATGGTAAATGTTTCAACACTTCACTCAACATTGGATCTTTATTTGTGTTAGTGATAGGTTAGATTGATCAACATTTAGTCACTATATACGTAGATCCATTCACGGTGTGGCTTATATTTTCACCGATTGTATCACTTAACAATTATAGTGATAATTCGCCAATTAGCGGTATAGACTTATTTATAGTCTATACAAAATTTTGATATCCATCTTGCAAAGTGTTTAAGACTTCTGCTGTGTATTTACGTATTTAATTTTGTATGTGTTGCTCTTCGAATGTGCCAACATTCTTGACAATATTCTCGCAAAACACTCACACACCCTTCAATTACATTTATATATATATATACATATATATATACGTAAATATATCATAAAATATATTAATTGTATTCTGTTTAGAGCCGGCAATTTAGGCCCGGCCCGATGGGCGGCCCGGCCCGCCCGCATATTTACATAAGCCGGGCCAGGATAATTATAGGCCCAAAAGCTGGGCCGTTTTGGCCCGGCCCATTTGGCCCGACGTGAGCTGGCTGTTGGCCCGTGACTTTTTTATATGTATTTTTTAGTTTTTTTAATATTTCAAAGTATAAATAAATCAATGTTAATATATTAAATCAATATTAAGTTAGTAACTAATAGTTATAATTTATATGAGAATGTGTTGTTTGGTTAATATGAAAGACGTGAAATGCAATCATATATAGTGGCGACAGATTGTGAGAAAGAAAATTATGAAAGATCTTTATTCATCTAAATTTGTTAGTGGCATTTGATAGACTAACATATATATTACCGTATAAATTGGATTTGACCTCACGAATATCTCTTGCTTGAACCATTTTAGTTTAATAAAATTTTCAACTTTTTGATCAATTTTTTTATAATTTATAATATTTTCAAATTATGAAAGTGAACCCTATCATATCGGCATTTAATTGAGTCATTGATACTTTTATTTGGACTTTTGAATTTTAATGGACTAATATTATGAGCTTATGAATTATGATAGTTTATGTATTTCACATTAACTTATTTTAAATTCTTTTTGTATAGATTTATTAGTAATGTGTAAGTGATAATTAAACTTATTTTTTTATAAATAAATATTATATGATCACTATTTTAATACAATTGTTATATATAATTTTTTTGTAAATTTTTTTAAAAAAAAATGTAATGGGCGGGCCGGCCCGATGGCGATGGCCCATACAGGCTAAGTGGGCCTCCATTTTGTAGGCCCGATCAAATTTTGGTCCGGCCCGGCCCGACCCGAAAATTTCGTTTGGTCGTGGCAATGGGCCGGGCGGCCCGCCCGATTTGCCACCTCTAATTCGTTGATGTCACCGAGTTAAGCATTTTGGTGTTAATGATAATAAAATTTGAAGCACAACACTATTTTTCCTCCAAAATAAAGTAATCATTACTCCCATTGAATTATTTTGATGATGTCAAACACACAAAACATGTATTTACACAAGAAGTAAAAATTTAGGTTCAAATTTTACTTTTAAAAAAATAATTTTATTATATTAATAATTTAATAGTAAAGGAGATGGTGAATTAATTTAAAATAGTGTATTATATAATAATTAAAATTTATGTAATATTTAATTACATTTTTAGAAGATATATTTGGAAAATGACTCTTGGGATGAAAGTTACTATTAATAAAAGGTTTTGTTATTATATTAGTAAAGTAAGGACTTGTGAATCCATATATGTTGTCCATAAATCCACACGGGGTGTTTGGTTGGATAGTATAGGAACTAGTAATTTCTCAGTGCGATGCACGATTGAATATTATAAATTTTAAATATGTAATTAAAATATAAATTTAATTTATTAATTTTTTTACTATTATTTTTATTAATATATAAATTATGTTGTTTACCCATGAATATATTACAACTATTTAATTAATTTTATAATTTTTAATAGTTCGATCTCATTACAAATATTAAAATTCAACAAAACTTATATAATCTAAAATTAAATTATTTAAATTCAACTCATATAATTAAATCTTAAATAAAATTATTTAAATTCAATTCATATTTTTTCGAAAGGGAAAACATTTCATAAAAAAGAGCCGGAAAATCAGCCAAAGACTTTGAGAGACAAGAGGAAGTCGGAGTGGACGACCAAGTAGCATTACAATGAGTAGAAGATTTAGCAAAAAAACTAACTCATGAGCTACTAAATTTTTAGAGCGCCTAACCCACAATAAACCTAGGCAAGGTGTTGAACTCAAGAAATCATAAACTTCATCTAGAATCGGGCGACAGAGAGACAGGCAATCATCCTCCTTGAGGGCGGTGAGAATTACACTCAGAGCATCCCCTATAATAGAAACGGGTTGAACACGAAGATTGCGGATGTGAAAAAGCGCCTCTCGAAGAGCGAGAAGTTCGGCGAGGAAAGGATTCCGGATTCCTAGGAAAGAACGAGCGGCTCCAAAATATAACTCCCCTACTTCATTCGCAACAAAGGTCCCACAACCAGCCAACTTGTTCTCCCAAGAGAGCGAACCATCAAAGTACACGCGGTAACCCATTTCGGCAAAGGTGCCCGGGAGCGAGAGAGAAGAGGCTGGATCATAGCGTTACGCCACTTATTTGCAATATTGTAATCGAGAGTAAACAATTTGCTTTGCAAACAAGAGAATTAACATCAATGGAAATGCCATCAAATAAAGCTTTATTCCTATAAAACCAAATGAAGTAGCACACCACACCAAATAATTCCACATTGAAGTAAATCGAAATAATAATATTTTTAAACCATGTGGAAATAGAAGGAGAACTCGCCAAAAGAATATCAGACCATAAGCCAACTCGGGCCCAAATTGCCGAGGAGAATTCACACTGAATAAAACATGCTCTGCGTTATTATTCCCCAGTTCACAAAAGGAGCATGAATTATCCACGAAGACTCCACGTCGTACCAAAGTGTCCACAAAAGGCAAAGATCTGTGCAACACCTCCAAAGAAAGTGGAGAATCCGCGGAGGAAGTTTGAGATGCCAAAGCTTCTTCCACATTTTGGAGGAATAATTGTGATGGTCGGTAGGAGGAGAGTAGTCGTTCACCAAGTCAAGAGCAACATGATATGCCGATTTAACGGTGAACTTTCCGGATTTTGTGTGTTTCCCGAGCCAACGATCAGCACAGTAATCTGGAATAGGAAGAGATTGTATGGTCGACACAACATCCGATCACTACAACATAACTTAGATTACGTAACACCTAAAAATTATTACTTAATGTGTATAAAGTGTTACTTTTTAATTCCTAGGGATTGAACCTTGTACCTAACCATCTAGGCTATTCTATAACATTTAAAGTATTTTGTATGTAATTTTTATTTAAATCGTTCCATGTTATTTATTTATTTATTTTTTTATTTTTTCGTTTCCGTATAGAACATTTGTTAACATCAAGTCATTTATAATTAGCATTGATTCTCAATGTACCAAATAATTTTCTATGTACTTATTTGAAAAAAAAATCCATAAATGATATTACTTGTATTGTGTATTATAATATTAAATAAAAAAATATTTTTGTGGGTATATTTATTTTATATATGTTCAAACGTGTCGAAATAAAGTATGATTATAAATATATACTAAAATAATTACTATGAAGTGTTACCATAATATATATTACGTATGTAAATGTGTTACCTAAAAGGTGTTACTTATGTTAAAGTGTTACCTAAAAGTGTTACCTTTTGTAAAAGTGTTACCTAGAAGTGTTACTTATATAAAAGTGTTACATATGTAGTGTTACCTATATAAAAGTATTACCTAATAAGTGTTACTTTTGTAAAAGTGTTACATGTAAGTGTTACATAATAATAAAGTGTTACATAAAATGTTACATAATATATAAATTAAAAAAGTGTTACCTTAACGTGTTACATAAACTAAAAGTGTTACAACATGGTGTTACATAAAGTCACTCTTCAAGCAGCTTGTGTCCTCCAAGAGTGTGAGTTATGGTCAATGAAATATGACACGAGAGTATCCGAAGGTAACGAGACAGACCAATCAGCGATTCAGAGGAAAATTTGGGATCCAAGCGTCCTCCATTACCCGGTCGACGTGCCCGAATTAATTTGCCTAAGACAACCATCTGTAACAATGAACGTCCTTCAAGAATCCCTCTCCATGTTAGAGATGGACGAGATCCCAGCCGTGCATGCAAGAAAGAAGATTGTGGAAAATACTTAGCTTTGAGGACTCGAGCAAGGAGAGAATGTGGTGACGTAATTAGCCTCCAACCTTGCTTAGCAAGTAGGGCAACATTAAACGCTTCCAGATCACGAAAGCCCAAGCCACCATCCCATTTACTCCTAGTAAGCTTGTCCCAAGCAACCGGTGAATCTTCCCCGAGGAAGAAACACCCCACCAAAATTTATGAGCCATAGACGTAATCTTCGTAATTACACCATCAGAAATTTGAAGCAAGACATAGTATAGGTGGGTATCGCTTGGAGGACCGATTTAATAAGCACATCCTTGCCAGCCACGCGAAAGAAGTTTCCCATTCCAACTGGAAATTCTCTTTCTAATGCTATCCAAAATTCCGCTGAAAATCTCCTTCTTTTCCGACCGCAGACCGACGGTAAGCCTAAGTATTTTCCATGAGAGGGAACTCTGCTCATACCAAAGATATCAAGGATGCTTGCGGCGGTGTGGGGCTGAATATTCAGGACTAAAGACAATACCACTCTTTTTATAATTGACCAATTGGCGAGACACCTTTTCATAAAGGGTAATAGCATGTTTTAAGTGAGTGGCTTCATCCAAAGTCGCCTTTCCCTAAGTAGAGTGTCGTCCGCAAAAAGAGGTGTGAAATACAAGGGCCCCATGAGCAACGAGACTCCACTTATTTTCCCGCACACCGAAGATCCTGAAGCAAAGCTGGAAAAAACCTCGAGCACATGATAAAAGGTACGAAGAAAGAGGATCTCCTTGCCGAATTCCACGTTGAGGCTCAAGAGACCCAAAAGAGGACCCATTAAGCATAAACGAGAAGTGAGCGGTGGAGATACACTTCATAATTAGAAAAACAAGGTGCTCGGGAAAGTTCATGGCCCCCAAAAGCGCCTCGACAAATTTCCACTCAACCCTATCAAAAGCTTTGCTCATATCCAATTTAACGGACATCGAGCATTAGCCCCTTAAACACAATGCTTAATATAATGATGAGACTCAAAAGCAACCAGCACATTATCGGAGATCAAGCGACTCAGAACGAAAGCAGATTGTGACTCGAAATTACCAAAGGTAAAGCCAAACGCACACGGTTAGCAATACATTTGGTAGCAAGCTTATAAACAATGTTGCAAAGGCTAATGGGGCGAAACCGAGAGACAAAGTGGTAGGCTTATTGACCTTAGGGAGGAGGACGATGAAAGTTTTATTAATAACCTTATCAAAATCACGAGTTAAGAAATTTTAAAACATAATGTGTAACATCAAGACCAACAATATGCCAAAATTTACGAAAAAAAGCAGGACTCATACCATACCATCTGGGCCGGGAGATTTAAAAGGATGCATGGACTTGAGGGCGGCTCGGACCTCTTCGCTAGTGAAAGAGTCTTTGCGACTCATGCAGAGCGGGGAGATCTTGTGTCGAAGTCTACGTACGGCTTGCGGATATCGAATCAATAGGGCGGGTGGAATGGAAAAGGTTACCAAAATATGAGGAAATAATGCGCTCCAGTCACCTTTTCATGCTTCAATTCATATAATTAAATATAAAATAAAAATAATAAAATATTTTAGATCTAAATTTATTTTTACATGTGCAATACTTTTGTTAAATTAAAATTTTTAAAAGAGAATTAAGTTGATATATAATGTGTTAAAATTAGATTTAAAATTAAAATTTTTTAAAATTTAAAATTGTTGGTGTAAAGTAAAAAAAAAAGAAAAATTGATTCACTCTCTTTTAGTGGAGAGTGGGAATCACTATTACACTATATGACAAGTGCATTTCACTTTCTCTCTCTGACTTCTATTTATATATATATATATATATATATATATATATATATATATATATTCAATTCATATAACTAAATCTAAAATATAAATAGTATAACAAATATTTTAGATCTAAATTTATTTTTATATGTGCAATACTTATGTTAAATTAAAATTTTTAAAAGAGAATTAAGTTGATATATAATGTGTTAAAATTAGATTTAAAATTAAAATTTATGAAAATTTAAAATTGTTGGTGTAAACTAAAAAGAAAAAGAAAAGTTAATTCACTCTCTTTTAGTGGAGAGTGAGACTTACTATTACACTATGTTGTTAACCGAAATATTTATGGGTTGTTAATGTGGCTTTTGATCGGTTAAAACAATATTGATTGGAGCATTTATTGTGATAAATACCCAAGAACAATCAATGAAAATGATGAGAAATAAATGAGCAATAAATGTAGAATTTAAAGCAAGAAAGCAAGTAAGAACACCAGGTTTCTTTGGGAGTGTTAGTCTCGAGGCTTAAGGATGGATTTTGGATCCGTTTATTATGCCTTATAGGTCTTATTTATACAAGGGTTTGGTTGCCTTTTTGGCGGTCCAAAGGTACAATAAAGTACAAATCAACATTAATGTTGTACCATCTCTTATTAATTGAGATGTACCGCCTGCGGCGAGTAGACGGCCAGCCACTCGCGTCTGCCGGTGTCCCTGGCGGGATCTTGATGGTGAGGGGTATTTTTGCCTTCTTGGGATAAGTTGACCTTTACATGGAGTCGACATCTTGTACTGTCACCACTTTGGGCGTGGCGTGGATGACAAGTCGTCGCTCTTGCCGAGCTCGGGAGGCGGGGTCTCGCCGCGCTCGCCATCCGGCGTTGTCGCGACTTTGTCGCTCGAGGGAACGTTCGGCTCGCCGGGCGAGCGAGCCGGCCTCGACTAGGCGGGCGGGATCCTCGGCGGGCGTGGCCGGAGGGTCCGATCTGCCGGCCGAGTTTGCTTGCCCGACCCGGCGAGCCGACCTCCCGTCGTGCCGAGCTCACCCGGTCGCGGCCGAGTCGGTCCGTCACGCCCGGCGAGTCGATTGCGATGGGGCCGAAATCCTGCAGGCCGAGACGAGCTCGGGTGGGCCGGCCCGATCGCCATTGGGCCTTGGGGCGAATAAATCGTCATACAACAATTGCCCCACAGTTCGGTCTTCGAGGAGTTCGGGGCCGAGCTGGTCTCTTGGAGGGTTGTTCGCCTTTCGCCGAGCTCTCACCCGTCGAGTACCCCGGGTTTTCATTGATGGGACTTGGATTTGGACTTGGAGAAAATGGCGGTTGGATCGACAAGGGGTCATTTATCCCATGTGCTCTGCAAAAAGTGAATTTTTGGCGGGCGCGTGGCGGTTGGAGGTGACTACCTCTAACCACCACGCGGACACGTGGCACGTCCCCACGGTGCCGAAGCGGTCACGACCCTTCGCGAAAATAATCGCGTTTTTGCCCCGAGAATTCGAAAAGTTTCGGGAATTTTGCGAGGAGGTCCTTCCCGCTTTTTATAAATAGGAGTCTCCTTCATCACGTTAAGCTGCTTACCTGTGTGATTTTCGGAGCGATGTGAGTGATTTCCGTGCATCCTTTGGGTTTCCTCGGTGCTCGAGCCTTTGATCGGCATTCCAAACGGTAATCTCCTTTCACCATTTGAAGGAACTTCTTCTTTTTGTTTTTCTTTCATTTCTTCCGATCGAAATGGTGAGATCGAGAGGAGCTTCCTCCCGTGGGACTGGTTCGAATATTCGGTGCGTGGCGCTGCCGCTAGAGGGAGTCTTCCCGGAAATGGCGAGACGCCGCCCGGAGATATGGGTTGTCGATCGTGACGGCTTGGATCCGGTCTTTGGCCGTGTTGGGAGTTCAAGCGCCGCCTCCACTAGTGGAGGTGGTTTGGGAGCAGCCGGGGACGCCCCATTTGCCGACCTTGCCGATTTGGGGATCGACATGCGGATCGGCGAGGATCTGGGGATGCCCCGGTCGATGTTGAGCTGGAAAGGGCCCGCTGCGGAGATGGTGGCCGAGCTTTTCTCCTCCGGAGGGAGTGATGACGAGAGGACCGCAGCGAAGGTGCGGCGGGGACCCCGCCGGTCGCTCAAAGTCCTACGGCCGCCGAGCTCTTGGACGAGAGCGAGAGGTCCAAGGGAAGAGGCCGATGAAGAGGCGAGCAAGCAAGCCGCCGCGAAAGTCACTGTCGCCTACTCCGCACTTTGGGAGCGATATGTTGATCGATTGGCGGGACCGGCCCCCACCTTCAATTACCGGGAATATCTGCGGGAGCATCCGTATGTTCGCCGGAGCGGACTCGCCGAATGTTCCGGAGTGCGGGTGCCAGTTGGCCGGCCAACGCTGCGGCGGCGAAGTTCCGTGTCGAGGTCGATTTGGCTGCTGGCGGGTGAGGTGGCAGGTCCCCTCCGACGTGCACTTTTTGTGCTGCCGAGGATGAGAGGCCCGACCAACCCCGCGAGGGATGCTTGCCGTGAATTACCATATGATGGAAGCGGGGCTCCGGTTTCCTCTCCATCCTAATATCTCGCACTTTTGTTTGCGGCACGAACGTCGTTCCTTTCGGAGTTCATCCCAACGGGTGGATGAACCTTCTCACGCTGTTCGTTTGGGTGGGAAGTTCGGTTGTACCGGATGCCGACCCCGGCCGAGGTGAATTTCATCTTTACCTGTCGGAGTCAGCGGGAGTTGTTCATACGGACTCGGCGGGGGTGGGACACTCTTCAATGGGATCCTCCAAGCTCCGGGACTGGAACCGGAGGTGGTTCTTCGTCGGCGGGGCTTAGCGATCGCTTGGGGTTGACTTCGACTTGGATTTGGATATCCCATCCGTCTTTGGGCACAAACCCAAAAGTAAGACCTTTTGTTTAAATTTGAACAATCATTCTTGATCTAATTCTTCTTTTCCTTTGCGAGAATTGTTCGTTCCCAAGGAAGGAGAGAGGCTGAATACCGACTTCCGACTTGCGCCGCCAAGGTGACTCTCATTCCCTTTGCCGACCGAAAGTGCTCGGTGGTGAACAACGACGAGTCGAGGCTAGAAGCTTCGGTTTTACATTACCCCCGCCACCTCCGCCGGGACGCTGGTAAGGCACTACTCACCAAGCCCTTGAGTGTCTCTCATGGCGGCGAATAACTAAAGGTTCGGTCTCTGCGAGGTTTCAATTATCCCCCTTCCGCATGATCCACTCTGTTATCATGTCGGCGGTGCCCGATCTCTTCAGGCGAAACTCCGCGTGAGGAAGGCGAGCAAGCCTCGTGGGAAGGAGAGGTCGGCAGACGAGGATGTCGCCGGGCAAGTGCCGGTAGGGGTCCCATTCGCCCCTTGATCGCCGCGAGCCCGCCGCCGAGCATGTTGTCATTCCCGCCGAGCAGTCGTCCGAGTCCCGACCGGGCGGAGGACGCCCGCCGGGGCCTCGGAGCCGGCCGAACCAGCGTCCCCGGCGCGCGAGTGAGGAGACCTCGGTTGAGGTTGTGGAAGGCCCGTCCGCCCGCCGTCGGAGTAAGCGGCCTCGGGTTGAGGAGAGCCCCGGCACCGCAACGATCCGGCTCGGCGCCCAGGCCGAGCCGTGGCCGGGACCGGACGATCATTCCTTCTGAGGCGAGACCCCGCCCTCTACGAGAAGTAAGTTGTGTTCCTCTACCCTCTTCGGTTTTGACTCTTTTGGGAAATGCTAAAGGTTTTCCTTTCGGAGTTTCTGGCCGGCGGCCGCAAGCGTCCCCTCCCGTGGTGGATTTCCTTACCTCCCGGCGAGATCCGGCCCGACGAGCTCCGGACTATGTTATCCGGGCCATGGAGAAGATGTCGTCGGCCATGGCGGCCGAGGTGAGCGCGGACTCCTCCTGGAACACAGAGCGCCCTGCTTGCTTGCAGTCCTCGGTCTTGAGTGCCGCCGTCTTTGGAGCGGTGCACAGACGGACGGGATCGAGAGGTGGCCAGGAGCCGGGAAGTCCGCCGGGAGCGGGACCGGGCAGGAAAGAGGCCGAGAAAGCACGGGCCGTGGCTGAGAAGGCCCAGGCCGAGGCCGAGAAGGCGCCGGCGGCCATCCGGGAGCGAGAGGCCGAGGTGGCCCGTACTGAAGGAGGAGGTCGCCCGTCGGCCGCGCCGAGGGTGAGAAGGCGGTGGCGGCCGTCCGGGAGCGGCTGGAGGCCGAGAAGGCGGCGGTGGAGAGGTCGGCCGCGGAGAGGCTGAAAGGCTGAGCAGACGCGGCTGCTCAGTCGAGAGGGAAAGAGACCGGAGCCGCGAGGAGGAGGCTGCTCGGCTGGTGGGCGAGAAGGCTGGTGGAAGAGAGATTGGCCAAGTCCGAGCACCTCTTGGCCGCGGCTTATGCGACAGGAAGCGGTTGTCATCCCGCCCGACCCGGGATCCGGCTGTGATGGGGAGTTCGCGTACTACATGGCCTCCGCCGATCTCATCCGCGGCGAAGCAGCCCGGCGACCCCACCGGGGCCATGGAGAGGTACTTCGGGGAGTACGCCCTTGCCCACCCTCTCCACGAAGAGCTAACACCGGAGATCAAAGATCTGGAGAGGGACCATGGTGTGGATCTCTCCACAGTACCCCGACCAGAGCAGTGGACTTCCGGCGGGCGGGCGGAGCGGGAGCGGGGAGCCCGAGAGGACCGCGGGTGGTGAGGCTTAACGGGTTTTCTCTTCGCCGGGGGGCAGGTGAATAACAAATCCATATGTCTCTTGAAAGTATTCAACAACGGATTACTTTGTGCCCCCTCGGTACTTTGAACTCGCGTTCCACCGCCTGTTGCTCTCTCTTTTTAATAGATACTTTGAATTCCAAGTAGCTTCTTGGACCTCCCGCTGCGGTTGTAATTCTTGTTTTTCTTTTGGTTTAAGGTTTAGGGTTTAGGATCTGTGTACTCGGCCATTGGCGCACCTCTTTGTAATTAATGAAATCTGCATTTCCTTTTATATCTCCGGCAGTCTTGCCGACTTCAATTTTTTTTTTTTTTGTTTCATTTATTGCTTTCTATATTTTAGAAAATTCTTGTGGAATTTCCCCAAATATGACAAGCTGCGATGACCTATCCGGCCTCGGCCTTACTTGGCCAAAGGGAAGAGCTCGACCCATACCTTCCCGATCTGGTTTCGGCATGGGAGAGCTTGGACTTTGGCCGAGTAAGGATTAAATTAGGGATCTCGGCCCGTCCTTGTATAACAATCGTTTAAAATACTTGGCATAATTTTTACAATTTTGCCGAATGTTTCAAACTTTTACCGGCTTGTCGGCCTCGGCCTTACTTGTTCAAGAGGTCGAGCTCGGCGATGCCTTTCCGACTTGGTTTCGGCATTGGCGAGTTCGGCTTTTGGCCAAGTAAGGATTTACTTGAGGAGCTAAGCTCGCCCAGTGCATCATGGCGGGTTGACAGCCCGCCGGATCCTTCGTCGCCCAAACCGGTTCCGCGATTGCGAGTTCGGTCGGGCGAGCTGATGAAGGTGCTCGCTAAAGGAGGCTTGACCCTTTGAACCGCTCGCTAGGAATAATTCTGAAGTGGTTGCTCGCCGTGAGTACGTTTAGCTCGCCGGGAGACTTTTATCTCGGGTAGAACCGGTGGCACTTGAGCGACTGTGCGGAGTGCGCCTAGTGGCGTGCTATGCGCTTTGGGCCGATCGCTAGGACCTAACCACGCGACTTGTCCTAACTCCGAGGAGCTTGTGGACCTCACTAGCCGGAAAGCTAGGAGACCTCGGCCGGAGGCTAAGCTCGTTGCGAGGAATTTGAGGGGCACACCGACCCGGAAAGTCGGGTGACCTCGGACGGTAGCAGGACGCGTCACGAGGAGTTTAGTAGGAGCCTCCCGGCTTACGAGTGGGCGGACCTCGCCATAAGGCTAAATTAGGCTGCGAGGAGTTTATGGGGACTAGTCCCTACCTCGGCGGACTGTCGGCCCGCGCGAGTATGAGAGGGACCCATTCTTGGCCGGTCGGCCTCGAGCGGGTCGCAAGGATACCTCTTGCGAGGATTTTCGACAAATTACGGGAACTTCGCTTTATTAATTAAGAAAATTTGCAAGATTGCAAGAATTTACAAGGATTATAAACACTCGAGAGATCCCAAGGCTTTCCTAGGTTACAAGAAAGGGCTTAGGTGACGGCTCACCGAAAATATTTCTTGAGGTGGCACGCATTCCACGGGTATTGGTCCGGAGTGCCATCCGGGTGTTCGAGTTCGTACGCCCCATTGGGTAACCACTTGGACCACCTGAGCGGACCCTCGATTCGGGCCGAATACCCCTTGGCTGGGACCGTGGATCTTTTTAAGACGAGGTCGCCGACCGAGAATTGTCCGATCTTGACCTTGGAGTTGTAATACTTTTACGAACGCTGCTTGTAGGCCGCGTTCTTGTGAATTGAGTCGAGTCGGCGTTCTTCTAACATGTCGAGGTCGATTCTCCTTGCTTGGTCGTTGTTCTCACCGAGCCTCTGCGGCACGGAAGCTCGGCAAGCAGCGACTTTCGGCCGGGATGACAGCCTCCTCGGTGCCGAAGGCGAGAGCGAATGGGGTCTCGCCGTCGAATTCTGGTGAGTAAATCTGTAAGCCCATAGGGACGTCCGGCAGCTGGCCGCCCACTTTCCTTTTCTTTCCTCAAGCTTGGCCTTGAGCGTGTGCTTGATTATTTTGTTGATCGCCTCCACTTTGACCATTGAGTCCGAGGGTGAGTACGGAGTGGAGAACAGTCTTTTGATTTTCCAACGCTCGCGAGAATTCTAGGACCTCGAGCCCATCGAATTGCTTGCCATTATCTCGAAACTATGGCACGAGGAAGACCGAATCTGCGAGATGATGCTCCTCCATATGAATCGATGATGGCCTCGCCGATCAATCTTGTTCGGCTGTTCGGCTTCCGCCCATTTGGTGAAATAGTCGACGGCGACCACTGCGAACTTACATCCCCGGGCGCCACCGGTAGGGGTCGGTCATCGATCCCCCATCGGGCGAACGGCCAAGGGCTGAAGATCGATTTTAGGTGTTCGGAGAAAGTTTGATGTTGGGCGCCATGACTTGGCACTTGTGACATGCCTTGGCGTATGCGATTGCATCTTTCCGAAGAGTGGGCCAATAGTATCCCCGCCTCATTGTCTTATAAACGAGCGCTTGCCCCCAGCGTGATTTCCACAGGACTCCGTCGTGGATGTCCGCTAGGATCGTCTGCCCGTCCTCAGGAGTGACGCATTTGAGTAGGGGTAGAAAGAAACTTCGTTTATAAAGCGCATTCTCTATCGAGTGTACCTCGCCGCTCGCGGCTCGAGTTGCACGCCTGGACTCGGCCGTCCGGGAGAATGCCCGTTCGAGGTAAAGGATGATGGGCGTCATCCGGCTCGCCTCCTCGGCCCGGACGGTAGCTACGGCTCGGCCGGCTGATAGGCTGGAGTGGCGAGCTTCGTGAGGACAATGTTGGACATGTCCGCCGCCTCCGAGGTGGCGAGCTTGGAAAGCGCGTCCGCCTGGGAATTTTGTTCCCTCGGGATCTGTTCTATAAAAACTTGCTTTGAAGCCTTTTGCACAAGCACGGCGAGCTCACAGTACTTTATCATTTGTTCCCCGGGCTTCATATTCACCTTTGACTGGTTTTACCACGGGGAGGGAATCCATGAAGGCGTGGAGTCGTTGGGCGCCCGACCGCGGCGGCCAGGCTCGAACCGCCCGACCCGAGCCTCGTACTCGGCCTCATTGTTAGTGGCGGGAACTCGAATCGGCGGCATTCGTGAAGCCTTGCCCTCTGGTCCGACCAAGCGATTCCCGCTCCCGAACAAGATTGTGTTGAGGAGCCGTCCACGAACAACTTCCACGGCGGGAAGGTTAGGGTTGAGGTTGTGCGGAAAGGTAAGTTCGGCGACGAAGTCGGCAGCGCTGTCCTTTGATCGCCGTCCTCGGCGCGTATGTGATTCCATCTTGGCGATCTCGAGCGACCACTTTAAAAGGCGGCGGCCGGTGTCCGGCTTTGTGCGGGACTTGCCGAAGTGGGAGGGTTGTGAGGACTTCGACTTGATGATCGAAGAAGTAGGCCCTCGGCTTTCTAACACTCATGATGAGTGCGTATGCCAATTTCTCCAACGGAGTGTATCTCGAGCTCGGCCTCGTGGAGAACACAGGTGGCGAAGTAGATCGGCAGGTGGTCTGCCTCGCCCGACAAGCACAAGCACTCGGGGCGGATTCGAAGCCGCCAAGTACGAAATAGCTTCTCGCCCGGCACCGGCTTGGCGAGAATGTTGGGGTTGGCGAGATATTCCTTTAATTTGAGGAAGGCATCTCGGCTTTCTCTGCTCCATGAAAATTTTTGCTTTTGATAGTGGCGAAGAAAGGTTTACTCTTGTCGCCCGGGCGGGAGATGAACTGTTCAAAGCCGCCAGACACCCAAATGAGTCTCTGGACTCGCTTGACATTGCGAGGCTCCTCCATGTCGAGGATGGCCTTGATTTGGGCGGGGTTGGCTTCAATCCCCTTTGGCTCACGATGTGGCCGAGGAACTTTCCGGAGCCGACCCCGAAACTACATTTCTTGGATTGAGCTTCATGTTGTACTCCGGAGGATCGCGAAGGTCTCCGCTAGGTCCCTCGAGATGATCCTCCTTTTTCACACTTTTGACGACGATGTCGTCTATATATACCTCCATTGTTTTTCCGATTTGTTGGCGAACATCTTGTTTACCAGCCTTTGATAGGTCGCCCGCGTTTTCAACCCGAAGGGCATCACGGTCCAGAGTAAACGTTCTTTTCGGTGAGGAAGGAGGTGTGCTTGATGTCCTCCACAGCCATCGGAATTTGGTGATAGCGGCAAAAGCGTCCATGAAGGACATCATTTCGTGACCGGCCGTCTTTGTCCACCGAGGTGGTCGATGTGCGGCATCGGGAAGTGGTCTTTCGGGCACGCCGCATTTAGGTCCATGAAGTCTATGCATAGCCTCCGTGATCCGTTAGATTTTTTTAACGAGCACGGCGTTCGCTACCCATTGGGGCTCGTCTTCGGCTTGCTCGATCGGCTTGTTGTCGAGCGGTTTTTCACTTCCTCGGCTAGAGCGGCATATTTCTCCGGGCCGAATTTCCGCCTTTTTGCGAGACGGGTTTGCGACTTGGGTCAATCTTAAGGTGGTGGCATGCATGTTTTGGATCGATGCCGACCATATCTTGGTGTGACCAGCGAAGACGTCCACGCCGCTTACGAGGAAGTCTATGACATCCCCGCATTTCGGCGGGTATCTTAGAGCCAATGAAGACTTCAAGTTCGGGCGAGTAGAATCCACCGGAATGCGCTCCAGTTCTTCGACCGGGCGGTGCGTTTTAAACGCGGCCGTTGGGGTCTTGGAAGTTTCCCTGGGGTCAATGTCTAGCGGCGTGGGTTCAAACCCGAGGCGGGGCTCCAAGTCTTGCTCGCCGTTGGCCGGGCTCCATGGGAGCCGGGCCGAGCGGCGAGCCTGCCTTGGGCATGCTCGGATTGTGTTGGATTTGAGCAATCCATTGGAGTTGCCTCGTTGCTCGGCGCCGGGCTCGCTGGGTGAAGTGTTCTCACGAGGAGTTCGGCACTTTGTTCGGCCACGTGAAAATAGACGAAAAATCTAAACCGAGTGCGAGAAATTAAATCTCGGACACGAGTAGTTCAAACATTTCTTGGACATTTTCTGGTCACCCTTGATGGTGCCGACCTCCCCTCAACCGTGGGGAACTTAATACAAGAGAAATAGGAAGAGGCGATCGCCTCAAAGGTTTCAAGAAAAGGGCGACCAAAGAAGCCGTTATACATGTTCGGCAGTCGACGATTACAAATTCAATAGGCCTAGTTATCCTAACCCTATCATTCGCAAAGTCAACTAGCTCGACCGACGGCCTTGATCTTCCCGTATGCCGAAACGACGGTGTCGCCGAAACCGCGGAGTTGGAGGTCATAGGGCTTGATGTATTTGGCGAGATTGCCCATCCGGTCCAAGGCGGACTTGAAGAGGATGTTGCGTAAGGCCGCCGTTGTCGACCAAGACCCGGTCCACGGTCATTCCCGGGATGTTGGCCGAGACGACGAGCATCATTCTTTGGGCAGAGAACCCCCTTGCGGTCGGCATTTGAGAATGAGATTACCGCGGTCTTGGAGATGGTGGGCTCACGGAGGGGCGCAGATCAGTGGACGTGGTCAATGGCCCGCAGTCGGCCTTCCTCTTCTGTTTGATCGGCTGAACACCTCAACCAAGATCGCCAAGGCTACCCCCGGCTGGATCATGTTGATCCGTCCGCCGGGCGAGCAGCCGGGAGTTCGCCGCCCGATGTCTCCATGTCGGCGGCGACCTCAACCGCCGCCACCCTCTCGGGGAGACCACCCTCTGCCGCTGGGCGCCCGCTCTTGAGATCCGGCCGCGGAGGGGGCCTTTTGACGTACTTGTCGAGAAGCCCATCCTCGAAGCCTCCAGAGTCTGTTTAAGGAGGTCCCAGACTGGCTCGTGTTGTGTCCGGCGGAGTCGTGGTAGGCGCAGAACTTGTTAGGATTTTGTTTGGTTGGGTCCCCCTTATGGGCTTAGGCTTGGGGACCCGATCCAGGTGTGATGGATCGCGTTGAAAACGAAGGCCGGGAGTACTTGAGCTTGTCCACGACCTGGATGGATGCGTGCGGGGTTTGTCCTCGAAGCTCTTAAAGTTCCCCGTAAGCCTTCTCGCTGGCCTTTCCTCCCGCTGGGGGTTGGTTCGGCGGCCGAGCTACCTTGGGGGTTGCCTTCCCTTTCTCGCCCCCTCCTCCTTAACCTCGCCCGGCCTGCGAGCGAGCAACCTGGCGGGTGATAAGCTCGCCGCTCGTCGGCGGAATTCAGCGTAGGAGGCGGGGTAGTTCTTGGTCATGTGCCGGAACATGTGGGATTCCGGTCTTAGGCCGCCGAGGGCTGCGTGTAATCGGAGCTCGTCTCCGACCGGCTCCCGGTTAGAAGGACCTCGTCCAGACGGCCGAGGTAGGCCTCATCGCTCTCCTCCTTCCCCGCTTGATTCCCATCGTCTCTGCCGGTTTTCGGCTCTGGGAATCTTGGAGGCGAAGTAGGTGGTGAATTTTTCGCCCGGCTCGCTAAAGGTGCCGACCGAGCGGCGGGGAGAGAGACATACCACTTGTGGGCGAGCTCGCCCGCAGAGTTAGTGGGAATTGGCGGCACTTGGTCGCGTCGGAAGCTCCTTCCAACCATGTAAACGTTGTATTTACCGAGGTGAGTCTCGGGTCGAGTCTTCCCCTCATAAACGGGCATTTGAGGGGAGGATCTTGGCTGAACCGGCGCTGCTCGACCTCCATAGAGAGAGGCTCATTCGCCACGCTTCGCTTTGGCTGCCCATCGCGGGCTCCAAAACGGGATTCCATCTCGCCGATCTTCCTCTCGCATGGCGACGAGGAGAGCATCGCGAGAATCGCTCCGGGTTCGGGAGCAGAGTGCTGCGGAGCTGGACCTAACCTATCTTTGGCTGATACCCTTCCGGCCTCGCGCTCCAGGGGCGCGCTAGGTGCGGGGCCCTATTGGTAGGTCGGCGATCCTCGGCCGCTCGCCGTGCCGGGGTGCTCCCCGTCCTAGACTCTGTTTGAATCTGACTCGAAATCCAGTGCCGAGATGACCCAAGTCGCTCGAAGACAGTCCTGGATCCCTGGGGCTGATCGCCTCGGCTAGGGGATCCCGGTCCGTCCCGAGCTCGTTGGGCCTTCTTCTTCTTTTTCCCCTTACTCTTCCTCGGGGAGCGGAAGGACCAGGGGTTGGCCATGGTGAGCTCACGGCCTCGAGCCTGAAGAAGCTTGATGGCCGTCGAATCTGCTCGGGGAGTTTGGTACTCCAAGTGGGATGGGGACCAGATTCCCGTGCCCTCGGTGGGGTGAAATCGCCACGAGGCTGTTCACCTTCATGAACGTGCATGGTATCCATGCCGCACAACAGGGGGTAAGATTTTCCCCACCGGGAACGGCGTTTCCAGCTTTCGTCATCTTCCAAACGGGGAGGATCTTCTCCTAAGGGAAAGGTAAGGAGCAGTGAAGTGATTTGAGTGAGAGTTATGGTTTGAAGAACGGTGAGTGTTCTTCAAAGTTTTTCCAAAGCACCTTCCTTGTGGAAAAGGTGGCGGTGGATCCCCTTCCTCTAGCGCCAATTGTTGTTAACCGAAATATTTATGGGTTGTTAATGTGGCTTTTGATCGGTTAAAACAATATTGATTGGAGCATTTATTGTGATAAATACCCAAGAACAATCAATGAAAATGATGAGAAATAAATGAGCAATAAATGTAGAATTTAAAGCAAGAAAGCAAGTAAGAACACCGGGTTTGTCGGGAGTGTTAGTCCTGTGCTTAAGGATGGATTTTTCAGATCCGTTTATTATGCCTTATAGGTCTTATTTATACAAGGGTTTGGTTGCCTTTTTGGCAGTCAAAGGTACAATAAAGTACAAATCAACATTAATGTTGTACCATCTCTTATTAATTGAGATGTACCCGCCTGCGGGCAGAGTAGACGGCCAACCACTCGCGCCCCGCTGTGTCCCTGGCAGGGGATCTTGATGGCCGAGGGTATTTTTGCCTTACCGGGATAAGTTGACCTTTACATGGAGTCGACATCTTGTACTGTCACCACTTTGGGCGTGGCGTGGATGACAAGTCGTCGCTCTTGCCCGAGCTCGGGAGGCGGGGTCCTCGCCGCGCTCGCCATCCGGCGTTGTCGCGACTTTGTCGCTCGAGGAACGTTCGGCTCGCCAGCGAGCGAGCCAGCCTCGACCAGGCGGGCGGGATCCTCGGCGGGCGTGGCCCGGAGGGTCCGATCTGCCCGGCCGAAGTTTGCTTGCTCGACCCGGCGAGCCGACCTCCGTCGTGCCGAGCTCACCCGGTCGCAGCCGAGTCGGTCCGTCACGCCCGGCGAGTCGACATCTTGATGGGGCCGAAATCCTGCGGGCCGAGACGAGCTCGGGTGGGCCGGCCCGGTCGCCATTGGGCCTTGGGGCGAATAAATCGTCATACAACACACTACATGGCAAGTGCATTTCACTTGCTATCTCCTTACATTTCACTTTCTCTCTCGACTTCTATTTATATATATATATATATATATAGATAAAGGTGCAATAATGAAATGAAAAAAGAGTATTTAATTGGAATTATAATACCATTGTATAATTTAGTATACCTATATTCTAAAATCATACAAATATTGTACATAATTACGGTTAGATACAATTCTCCACTATCCTTTTCTAAGAATGACCCTCGAGTTCCTTACGCCACATTTATTATTTTATCATATATGTATCACATCATTTTGACTTTCTTGGCAATATACATATTCCATTTTATTTTATTTTTCTTTTAAAAAATGATTCATTTATTCCAATACCCCAACTCATATCTAACCATACCCAATTCTTATTATCTCTCTCTAATTTTTCTCTCTAGAGTTTTGTCGAGAAGAGTCGGTTGAATTCTGCGAATCAAATAGATTCCGAGGACGATATGCACGACGCGAATGAAGTAGCGTCGGTGGAGGAGGAGGATGACTATTATAGCGGCGGCGAGAAAGATGATATGGACGAGGGAAGCCGGTGAAAAATACAACGATGATGACGCTCTCATTTTTATTTCTTGAAATTGGTCGTTGAGCAACTAATTCGGGTAGAAGCAATCTGATTTACGAGTTTTTAAGCGAGTGTGATATATGCTGGAACTCAAGTGGTGAATGCCAGGATGGGCTTCGAGATGGATTGATAATTCACGGGTTTTGTTTCGGTAATTGATGTGAGAGAGCGATTTGCATAATCAAGCATCACAGGTATTTCCATTGCATTCTTCTCCAACATTTCAAAACAGGGGCCTCATGAGAATATATATTATTTTGCAATAGAATATTTAATTTAGTGTAGAATTTCGTGAATCACCGAGTGTGATTGCAGAATTTGGAAGTTCTATTCATTGAGTGTAATTCAGTTTGATTTAATTATAATGATACATATTTTTGGTGTTGTTCGGTTGTTATTGTTGCTAACACGCTTTTTGTTTGTTCATCCTTTTTTATTTGATTATAATGATATAAATTTTTTTGTTGTTCAACTTTTATTGTTTTGGTGCAATCATTTTTGTGCATAATACATCTAGTTATTCTAATACATAATTTTTATATGGTTCAATGTAAATTGAATTATTTTGCAAATAATTTTATGCAATCATTTTTGTGCGTAATATATCTAGTTATTCTAAAACATATTTTTATGTGGTTTAATATAATTGTATCGTTTGCGCAACTAATTGTATAGTTATTCAATTCTCCCCTCTTCTTTTAAGTTTTAACCTCTTAGATTTTCGTGCCCAAAGCTTTAATGTACCTGCTGCAGTGTCGATTACTTGTTATGCTGTGTCGAGCATTAATGTCCTTGTGCAATATCGGTTTCTTGTTGTTCACTCAGTGCCGAGTCTTTGTATTAGAGTTAATGGGTATTTTTGACTTTTCAGCCGTGCAATTTCCATTTTTTCGCATGTCATTGCAATTTCCATAGTTATTTTGTATGTTACAATAACCGTCCCTATTTAATTTAATAATACATCATTTTTGTAAATTCAAGGTATATTGAGTTGATTTTGTGTGAAACCCTCACGTAATGAGACGGAACATAATTTGAAAAATAATTTTAGCACTTTAAAAAAATGAATGTTAATTTGTAATGTACCATCTTACGTGAGATCGTCCTATACAAATTTTTTTCAGTTTAATTTGGTTCCTCCCATCAATCATACACTTGCTCTTTTCATACCGCTATAATATATCAAACACAATGTTAAAATGGAGTCCAATATATTGTACTTTATTCGTCCCATAATTTTTATATTTTTATTTATTTTACAATAACTTTCACACTTCTAAAATAGAAAATCCCCTACATACTAATAGGGAGTTTAGTTTTGCTTAATTGTCATTTTTTCTTCATACTCGGTCTCATGCATGAGACCGTCTCATATAAGTTTTTGCCTTAAATTTATACTTATGTGTTAAAATAGATTGTATCATGTGGCATCATAATATATTGAGTAATGTGATGATGTGTCAATAAATAATAAATTGTTTGAATTAAAAAAAAACTTATGGAAAAATAATTAATATGGGAAGATTTGACTAATTTAATAAATTCCTTAAATAATTATATTATATCATAGTATTTTTATTTATAAAAATTTGATATTATCTAATTTTAGTATTATATATAATTTTAAATTAATGTGATTAATTTTACTTTATATAATAATTTCTAATATGTGATTTCTCTTATATCATAATATTGAAAATATTGAGTGTAGTGATTAATTCTTAAATCATAATATTGAGAATATTGAGTATAGTGATTAATTCTATTTTATATTATACAATTTTAAATAATATGTAGGAGTATAAATATTATATTACAATAAACTTCAAATTTCTATTATATGTACTATTATTTAAAGGAATTATCACTGGGGTACTATTTTTTTGATTTTATTGCACTCAGTACGAGCCCAAAATCAAAATTCTCTCGTACAACATCAATTCCGAATTCCTATTCTACCCTTAAATTTGGCGGTTGACACGTGACTCTCCCTCTCACATTTTCCTTCCCATATTTAATCACCAAAACCCTATTTTCTCTCCACTTTCTTCCTCTCTCTCTCACTACTTTAGTCCTTCTCTCTCTACACTTTCGGGCAGCCACACCTCTTCTACAACCGGGACCGGCAACGGCGATGGCTCCTCACGAGCGACGGCCACGCCCCACCACCACGCCCCACCCCGAGATCGACGGTGAATGAGATAGAGGCTGTGAAGACGAGCGGCAGCGGTGATCGGCGGCGGCGAACATCGATGAAGACGAAGATCGGCGGCGGCGAACATCAATGAAGGCGAAGATCGGCGGCGATGAAGATCGGCGGACGAAGATCGGCGGCGGCGAAGATCGATGAAGGCGAAGATCGACGGCGATTTAAGATCGACATGCATTTAAGGTCGATTTTTGTTTTTGATTTTTTTATTCTTTGATTTTTGATTTTTGTTTTTGTTTTTGATCCGTGTTTTTGATTTTGATACGTGCGAAATTTACGATTTTTGTTTTTGTTTTTGATCCGTGCGAGAATTTACGATTTTGATTCTTTGATTTTTATTTTTGTTTTTGATTTTGATACGTGCGAGATTCTTTGATTTTTGATTTTGATCTATGCGAGATTCTTTGATTTTTGATTTTTGACTATTGATTTTTGATTTTTGTTTTTGATTTTTGATTTTTGATTTTTGATTTTTGATTTTGAAGTATGCGAGATCCAGAATTTATCGGGTAAATTGAGTTTATTCGCGGCTTGTTTGTGAATTGAAATGGATTCAGATTAGTGTTACAAGATGGATCGGGATTTGAATTGAGTTTTTGAATTTTGAATTTTGAATTTTGAATGCTTTGAATTTGGGCTTTGAATTTTGAATTTGTGATTTTTATTCTCGCACAAGGATTTTTTTGTGTTTGAGAATTTTTGTGATTTTGATTCTCGGAATAAGGGGTTACGTATATAGTGAGTTCTTGTATCGATGATTTTCTTTTCATGTAAATTAGTGTTCAAGAAACGGGTATGGATAGTTTGTGATTTTTGTGTTTTTGGGTTATCGATGTTAGATAATCCACCATTTTTCTGTATTTTTACGCACATGTGCGAGAAATTTGTATTTTTTACGCACATGTGCAGAAATTTACTGCACATGTGCAATCTTATTAGTGAAGAGAAAAGAGACTGTGATTTATTTCAAGAAAAATTTTAAGATTGGGGATGAGAAAAACGTCAATGTGTCCTTCATGTAATTTATTTACGCACATTTGGATATTGTTTCTGCACATAAGAATTATTGTTACCGATATTCGATTATTGAATCTGCACATTTTTTAGAATTTTTCAACAATTATTTCCTACAACATCATATACGAATTATGAAGGAATTTTTAAAAAAGTGAATTATTTGGACTCTAATTTGAAAAATAAAAATTGAAGCCGCCAAGAATGAAAAAGAATGAAAAAGATGATGAGGCAAGTCAATCACCTTGAGAATTGTGCCAAGAATAAAGGCTGCAGCAGATGGGAATGAAAAAAGTGGGAAGGAAGGGTAAATTGGGAATTTTGACCAATAATTTTGTACCTACAAGTAATTACTAATTTTATTGTAGTGGATAGTAATAAGCCACCCAATATTGTAGTGGATAGTAACTATCCCTTATTTAAATACTATATAAATTTGATATATTTGAAAAATAAAATTTTAAAATACACATGATAGAAAAATTATTACATAGTACTTTTATACATATATTAGTTGAATATGTTTATTTTATAATATAATTATATTATTTTACACAATAAATTAATTTATTTACACAATAAATTAATTTATTTATGTATATATCGTGTATTTTGTTATCAATTTAATTTGAAAACAATCGGCGTAAATATGGGGTACTAATCTAGTTTTCTATAAACTCCACACTTATAATATCTTCAATATTACACAAAATATTACTATTTTTGATCACATATATACACACAATCCAACTCATTTTATTATTTTATTTATAATAGTTTACAAAATTACCCATAAAAATTCACGCATTACTCCACTTTTTGTAAATTGTGCCCCCTCAAACATATATGAAAAATTTTATGGGACAGAAGGGAAGGGGAGGGAGTAGTAAAATATTTACATCTTACGGCCACCGGTTCCTCACTTTAGTGGGAGATCCGAGTTCAATTCCATTCGGGAACGAAATATAGAGACAAAAAAAAAAAGTAAAATATACAGAACTTTTGTAAGATTGTATGCATTTGAACTTCATATAATATATGTATTTACATTTGGTTCAAATATATTCCGAGAGGAAATAGCAGTCAAAATGTGCAATAAGCACTACATGAAATTGAAAAATTGAAAATCAATGAGATGCTTGTTATAAACCAATCTAAGAATCATCATCATCATCATCTAACCCTAAAAATAATACCAAAATCTTCATCCTTCATATATACCTTCAACTCCAGCCATTCCACATACCCTATACACTCCAAAAGCGACCTTACAAATCCGCACACTTTCTGGGCACGAAACCTAGCCTGGACTTGTTGGTATCGTACAGGATGTGAAAGTTCTGCTGCTGATAATTGCCAATAATCGAGAGACCTGAACGAGGCGTCCCCAAAATCGCCAAACAAACAACCTCATTAGGTTCGATTTGGATGAAATAATTCTCGACCGGAAAATTCCACTCCGCCCCATCACCAAACACGATCCCAAACGAAGGCAACTCGACACTCTCCACGCCAGACACATTGTAACAAGGATCAAGAATCGGAAAATCTTTGATCACCGGATATTTCACCTTCTTAACAAATGCATCCTTAATCATCTTATAAGCCGGATCAGCAAAGTAGCTGAGGGTAGTACCGGAATCTATGATCGTCCCACCACCACCGTCCGATGAAAGACTCCACGTCTCTTTAGGAACGTCCACCACATATCCTCCAACAACGAACGACTCTATATCCACATAATAAAACGTGTCGACTGGATTCTCCTTCCCAGAGACGACGAAGGACGTGAAATTCACTCCCGGCTCCTTCATTAGGTCCCCATTCTCACCAAAGATCAGCTTACTACTAACACTACTGTTACTATCCCTATCAACCAGACAGTACGAAAACGAATGCCCGTATAATGACTGCAGCTGAGACGAAACGACAACGGCCCTCTACCTAACCCTAGCAAGCCTGCAGCTCCATGAAACAACCCTCTATTCCAATGACCACATCCAAAAATCACATTATCAACTTCTTTAAACTCTGATTTCCCATTAGGGCCAGTTAGATTAACAGTAAACTTCTCTAGGGCTAAATCACCAGTAGTGTTAGAGCTATCCCCATACCAATAGTAATAAGGGCACCCCTGATCATCTCCCCTACACGGCAGGGGAGGATCAGGGGCAGCTAGGCTGCAACGACCATCGTTGCAGCCTACATTCTTGTAAGAAGTCGATTCTTTGGGATCATAAAACGGCCCCGTTTGCTCAAAACAATCATAGCAAGGAACACATTGAATCCAATTTAAGTCACTACCAGTATCAAGAATCAAAGAAAAGTGTTTAGGAGGTGTACCAATGAACACATCCATGAAGTACTCCCTGACCCCAGGCTCACGCCGGACTCCAGCGTCGCCGTCAGCTGCCCGGCGGCGGACGGCGGCGGAATTGGGCTGCTGTCTTTCTTCAGCCTGGAAACAGAGTTTTGATTCTTCTTCTCTGTTATCCTTGTATGGAGGGTTTGAATTCGATTTAAATCCTTTGCAGTGGATTCGACAACACAATCTTGAGGATTGCCGTGGGATCTGTGCTTCATGTTGAGCACAACTGAGGGCTTCACTTTAAATTGTTCATCTTGAGATGGAATTTGATGGAATTTGCAGTCGCTGTCAGAAGAGGAAGAAACTGAATTGAAGCTAGGAAATTCCATGGTTGTTAAAACGGAGGCATTGGGATTTAGGGTTATTGCAATTGCACCATTATTTGCTGAAAATCCATGGAAGAACAAGTGCAAGCACACCACAATCAGCAAATGCTGCTTTGACAACATGGGAAAAGCTAAAACCCAAACAAGAATTAAAGAATCAAGAATCGGATGATTCAAATCCAAACCCAAGAATCTCTTGTTGAAAAAGCTATGAAGGTGTGCAGAGAATCAAGATTCGAAGTTTGTAATAAAATGGAGAGAAAGGCAAGAAGAATTGGTATTTCAAGAAATAGGGAGGAAGGGATGTTCAAAGGAAGACTTTGAATATTGCAAAACTTTTCAGCTGTCCAATGCCACCTTTGACGCGGTTTCACATAAGAATGCTGTAAGAATTTGCAATTTTATATGGTGGTGTAATGGAAAGAGTGGGAATTTTGAGAAGAATTTGACTAAATCCAAGAAAATTTGGAGAAAAGGGGCACTTTCGTGTTAATACAAAAATTAGATCAGTTCAGGAATGGTTTTATTTCATTTTTTTCTTAAAGGGGCAATTACCATGGCTCAAAACTAAATAACATAAATTTTAATAAAAATTATTACCCTCTCCAATTCAAAATAAATACTACTCCCTCCTATTCATAATATATGTCGTTTTGACTTTTCCTATTATTTGCAATTTAAATGTCGTTTTGCACTTTTCAATGTGAATTAATTATTGTTTTTCCCAATTTACCCCTAGTTTTTAAAAAATTATATTAATAATAATAATCTTTAAAGTCATGTGATAAATTTTAAAGTTATTAATTAAGGGTATAAAAGAAAGCAAATAATTTTCTTAAAATGTGTGCATGAGTTTAGGATGACATATATTTTGAATAGAAGGGAGTATCATTTTAGATAAATGCACACGTATTAGGAAAACTATTAATTTTTTATTATACTCTTAATAAATATTTGTCTTTCTTATAAAAAAGTACATTTAATTACACATTTTAATGATTTTAGGGGTAAATATAAAAAATAAAAAGGCAATTAATTTACATTGAAATATGTAGAACGTCATATAATTTACAAAGAAAATAAAAGGTCAAAACTTCACTTATTTTGAATAGGAGGGAATATTTATTACTATTAAAAAATATAAAGTGAAAGGTAAAAATATATCATTTTTAACTATATTGAAGTGAGTAATTGAATAGAGAAAATTTAATTACTCTTTCCAAATTTCAAGAAAGGTTCTCATTATTTTTCACACAATATTTAAAAAATTACAGTAGAATAAGACTCGAGTTTGGTAGGGGTTATTGTTCGAGGTGAGATAGTACAAATTTATTAAGGATTTGGTGGAATTTTTTTGTTTGGTAGGTAATAAAACTAGATACATACTAAATTAATGAATATCTCAAACTTGCTTGGTAGAGAGTAATAAAATATGGTATAAATTAATATTTTGCTTGTTACACAATATTACACAGTCTTTTACAATTAATACCCCTAAATAACACACATAATTTATGTAAAAGGGAATAGTATTTTCTCGGTATTACTTACTTGGGTTATATAGGGTCGGTAAGATAAAAATATATATCTTGTATAATTTATATGGACTACCAAACAATACAATATTTTTAATATACCCCATAATATGAGCTTTATATAGCCTACCAAATTGAGCCTAATAGTATAGTACAATCGATATAATGGGAAGAGATAAAAAAGTGGATGAAAAGGTGTAAAAGTGTATATTGTTTGAGTATCAAAAAATGAATGAGAAATTTCGTTTGAGACGGACCAAAATAGAAAAATTAAAAACTTTCTTTGGGACGCTATTGGAAAATAGCGTGGTATGAGCTGCAAATAAGAGATGTTTGTTAGAGTTTAGTTTGAGAGGGTACAATTGTTTGTTTGCTAGTATTTTAAGTATGAGAAAACAAAATTGTAACAACCAATTTTGGATTTTAAGAAATTTAAATTGTAAAGAAGGGAGTATACATCATCATTTAATTTAAAATTTTAGACAATTATAAATGAATCACAACATATAAATATTGTTGCAAATTAGTCTTCCGAATAGCTCGTTTTGTGTCCGGGTCTGATGTGACTTGCCGACGTGACACACTTCTTAATTAAATGACATCGTTATAAATCGATCAAATAAATGAATAATAGGAAATCATATTAGGTGCACAAAAGGGGTTGTCCGAAAGACTAATTTACAATAATATTTAAAAATAATGATAATTTATTTATAATCATTCAAAAAATTCTAGATTAAATTACAATTAAGTGTATGACCATTTAATTTGCAATTAAATCTCTCTTTTTCTTCTTTAAAAAAAAATCTCTCTTTTTCCATTTTCATTTTCATTCTCCTGAAAATATTGCATGGACTAGTATGTTTGGACTTTCTACCAATGTTTCTTTTCAATAACTTTCTAATTCTACCATTTGAATTTTTTTTTTTTTTTTTTTGAAAGAATTCTACCAATTGAATTGAAAATTTGAATTATTGAATGGGAAATCTAAGTTTATCTTTTTTTTAATGACAATTCTAAGTTTATCTTTGAAAATGTACTTGCGTGTTTAGTTTTAATTACTGTAATGAGTAGGGATTATTTTTAATTAGAGAACTGTAATTTAAAATTTACTCAAAATTAGTGATTCTTCTTCTTTTTTTTTTTTTTCAATTAAATCCTACTTTTTATGTAGAAACTAGTACTAATTTTTTAAGTATTTAAAAATATATTTAATACCTTAGTCTTATAATCACATTGTGGAATAATATCACACATTTTCCACACCAAAATGTTTTGGTTTCGTTCAAATTTTTGCACCCATAAATTAAGGTACATTGTGGTGAAATCCCAAATAGTATTTTAATATTATTTTGGATTTATAACTATTAAATACAATATTTCTAGAGAAATTGCTATTAGATACCACCCAAAAAGTTAATACCGATAGGTACAATCAACACATACAAAATACCCTTATTACCCCTTCCTAAATCAAATTCAAAACACTATCCAATTATATGGGTCTCCTCTCTCCCAAACAAATCCATTCGACCTACTCGACACCTATGAATGAAGAATGTCACCGCTTATGATTTTAGTGGTGACACAATGAGGAATAGTGTCAATCTTATTTCAATTTCTTATCAATAACCCAAGATTGAACCTTTTTTTTTTCCTTCCCAAGAGCAAAAATCTACCGTTTAAGATTTAGCTCGACACCAAAGTGAAGGTCAAAGCTGGAAAAATCAAAACGAAAAATCTCAAAATTAGGGTTATCGTGATGGAATTAAGATCTCGATTCCCAACGGAAAAACAACGACGGTGGCGGCAATTTCGAAGGTGAAGTGCAAAGTTGATTCAAGAATCAAGATTTTGTCTCCCTCACCGGATTCATCACCGGAATACCACCGAACCATATGCGTCTGCGCCTCCGGTGGCCGTTCCTCTTCCTCGGTGCCGCCCTCGACGATGGTCATTTTGTGTCGATTCGTTCGGATCCCGAACTCACTGAATCCACTCACCGAGTTTTACGAGTTCACTCATTGAGTTTGAGTAGAAACTTCAGGTACTAGATTTTGGGTAGAAAGCTTCTTTTGGTTTTTTTTTTTTTTTCAATTAAGCTGATGTAAATGTCTTGAGTTTGAGTATGATAGAAAGCTTCAATCAATTTTATTCTTTTAGATTGGTCACAAATTTTCTCTGCACATGTGTAAATATGTGATGTAATTGCACATGTATATTTTGATCTTTGCTTGACTCGCGAAAGAATGCAACTATTGTTGCAGGAATTGAGATTTGATATTCCATAACCTATGTTGGTACTCTGGTAAGTATCATTTCTTCGTACTCGATATTTCGATCTCTGCTCACTTAATCGGTGGGTTTTTGTAATTTTTTTTTGTATCTATTTTTTGAAATTTTTTTGGAAATTTTTTCTTAATTGGTGGATTGATTTGTGTATTACGGAATTTTTCTTAAATTTCTTACGCACATGTGCATGTGCAATAAAATTGTACATGTACGAGAAAATAAGGTTTGTGATTATGATGCTATTAACGCTTCGATTGACATATTGATTAAGGAATTGAAAGAAGAGAAGGACGAAATGGAGGTGGTGCAAAAATCAAAGTGTGGAAAGAGGGGAAGAGAAGATAGGTAAGTTGGAGAGGGAAAATGAACAGAAATCAACCCTAATTTTTGTTGCTCCCTTACTATTCTTGAAGAAGAAGAAGAGACTATTTGAAATTTTGGGAGTATTTGTTGTTTGAAATTTTGGGAACATAAATGAATTTTGAAATTTTTGAACGGACAAAAAATAATTAAAAAGTGACTATTTGTTGTTTTGGGAAGGCAAAATGCTTGAGGGGCATTCTTGGCCTTTCCACCTTAAAAATTGTATCTACAAGTAATTTGAAAAAATATTGTATCTTATAGTTATGGGGTGTTAGGAATTGTACCTTACATTAATGGACCCTATTATTTTTACAATTATTTTTAAAAAAATTTGTAAACGACCAATTTAAGAACATTGTAATTTGTAAATTGAACAATGAAATTTGATATTAAATTATATATTAATTAAGCTATATTGTGACTCAAATTGCATTACCAATCTACCAAAATATACTAATAGTGGATGCGTTTATAATCCTTATATGTTAATTTTTTTGTAAGTTTTGATAATGTGTTATTGATTGAAAAGATATAATTATATGTGCGATTAGGTGTTAAAGGCATAGAAAATATGATATATTACAAATGATGATATGTCAATATATAATTACTCTATTATATATATATATATATATATATATATATATATCACTACAAAAAAATTGTGAAATACCGGCGGACCGAATTCCGTCACAAATACCGATAAAATAACGACAAAATACCGTCGGAATTTCAAGTTTTAGATTTACCTACAAAATTTTGAATTTTTTATAAACGGTGTTTTCAGCGAATATTCGCCGGTAATTACCAAACGGAATAGGTTCGTCGGTAATTACCGACGGAATACGGACGAATATCCATCGGTATTTACCGGCGAATTAATTTTTGTCGGTATTTTGTGACGAGAAAAATACCTACCGAAGCGAATATTCGTGGAAAACACCGTTTATAAAAATTCAAAATTTTGTAGGTAAATCTAAAACTTGAAATTCGGCGGTATTTTGTCGTTATTTTATCGGTATTTGTGACGGAATTCGGTCCGTCGGTATTTTACAATTTTTTTGTAGTGTATAATTGTATTAATATAAATATAGAGTAAAATTATAAAAGAAAATATAGTTGATTTAATCAATTTAATTTATTACATCCTAATAATATTATAAGACTTCTTCTATATATTATAATTTTTTACTAATTGTAAAATAAATTTGAAATGAATCTTATAATATGTTTTTACATTTTATAATAATTTTAATACCTAGTGAACAGTCGGTCCTTGGATCGAATATCGAGTCATAAAAAAATTATAATATCTTGCATGCATTATAATATAATTATAATAAATCTATTTAAAATTAAATTGAGTAAAAAATTATAAAAGATATATTACTAATGATTTCAATTACCATTACTAAACATTAAACGGTACATAAGTAATGGGATTTTATACTTGATATATATTATTTTAATAAATTTATTATACAATTAAATTATATTATTATTTGATAAAAAATTAATATATATATATATATATATATATATATATATATATATAACGAATATTTTGCATAATACGTAGGATCTTACGTAGTAAATAAATAAACTCGCGTCAATAATTATTTTTTAGTCGACTAATTAGTTGTTAGCGTTCATACTTTGAACAAATCAAATTAATATTAGTTTACCAATGCAGTCAAACCTAAGGGAAATCAATTGTTTAAATTGACAACTTTTTAGTGATGACTCATATAAACTAATGAAAGATTTGTTTGTTGGAATATTTTAAAGGTCAAATTTCAGTTATGTTAATCAGCCATCAATAATTGACTCTCAAAAAGTCATGAGATAAGCTAATGGTTTACTTATAGTTCATTTTTCCTCCTGAAAAAAAAAAATCGTGTTAATTAATTGCTAAAGTATACACAAGAACTTGAATTGTGACCTTCAATCTATTCGTTCTAAGGGCCCGTTTGATTGTATTTTCATTGATGATATTCGATAATATTTATACTTTTTTTGAATGAAATTAAAAATAAAATACTTACTCATTTATTTTTAATATATAATCTCCCTTCTATAATTAATCATTCATATTTTTCTCCACTCAACTTTCTTTTCAAACATAAGTAATGAGAATGTATCACTAGTCATTCTCATTAACTACTTTTAATATCCTAACCAAACTGCCCTAAGTTTTTTTAATGATAACACAAACCCACGATCTTACGACATAAATAGTGGCCGGGAGCAAATTAATTATTCTCTGTGTCCATCAAAAGTATACTCACATGCACAGCTTTTTTCAACAATTTGTTTTGCTTCACCATTTAATCATCGCTTAATTTTTGCATATGTTATTGACTTTATACTTATAAACAACCACTTAACTCAACTCATAAATAAACCACACAATATCCCAAAATATCTTTGTTTTATCTATTTTATTTACAATTTTTTTAAACCCTGTCAAAACCAAATGAACATACTTTTAATGGACGGATGGAGTATAATAGAATTTGAGTGCATAAATTAACCGAAAAATATCATAATAAAATTCGAGTGCATACATGCACTCACCTCATAATTATGAGACCAACTCAATTATTAATATCTTTTTGACAAAAACTCGTATGAGACCGTCTCATGCATGAAATCGAATCACTTTTTAATAAATTGTTATCACTTTTTAAAAAAGTGATATAAATTAGTATAAAAGTGATAACAAATTGAAAAGTGACAACAATTTATGAAAAAATGATAACAATTTATGAAAAAGTGATAGCAATTTATTAAAAAGTGACTCGTCTCATGTCCGTCTCATGCATGAGACGGTCTCACACAAGAGTGCCTCTATTTTTTTATCGGTAACTCAATTATTAATATGTCGTGGATAAAATCTTTACATCAATTAGGCTATTATTATATATACACATCATATGTTCATGTAAGATCATCTCATTTTGAATATTGAATAATATTTTTATTTTTTTAATCAAAATAATTAATTTTGATAATTCAAACTGCTACCTTCGTCCCATTTTAAATTGCACAAATTTAAAAAAATATATATTTTTGATTTCCAAATTCAAAATGACAAAACATCAACTTTATACTTTCAAATTAAATTCTTCAAAATATCTTTTATTTACATATTATGTCACTCAATTATTCATTTTACTCTTTCAAACTAAAACAAACTTCCTTTAATAAAATGGAAATGACACATTTGTCCATAATTTTATATTTTTAATATTAATATACAACTTTCTCATTAAAACTCGTGTCATTTTTTTTTCTTTTTGAGCAATTTAAAGTGGGAGGAGGGAGTAGTTGTTGTATGACGATTTATTCGCCATGAGGCCCAATGGCAACCGGGCCGGCCCACCCGAGCTCAATGCGGCCCAGAGGACTTCGGCCCTTCAGCGGTCGACTCGCCGGGGCGTGACGGACCAACTCGGGCTGCGCCGGGTGAGCTCGGCACGACGAAAGATCGGCTCGCCGGGGTCGTGCAAGCAAACTCGGCCGGGCGAGTCGGACCTCCGGCCACGCCCGCCGAGGATCCCACCCGCCTGGTCGAGGCCGGCTGCTCGTCTCGCGAGCCGAACATTCCTTCGGACGACAAAGTCGAGGCAACGCCGAATGGCGGGCGCGGCGAGGACCCCGCCACCCGAGCTCGGCAAGGGCGACGCCTTGTCATCCACGCCACGCCCAAAATGGTCTCGGAGTACGGGATATCCGACTCCATTTAAAGGTCAACTTATACCAGAGAGGCAAGAATATCCCGGCCATCAAGATCCCTGCCAGGGACACTGGCAGACGCGAGTGGCTAGCCGTCTACTCTGCCAAGCAGGCGTACATCTCAATTAATAAGAGATGGTACAGCATTTATGTTGATTTGTACTTTATTGTACCTTTGGACTGCCAAAAAGGCAACTAAACCCATGTATAAATAAGACCTATAAGGCATAATAAACGGATCTCGAAAAATCCATCCTTAAGCCTGGGACTAACACTCCCAAAGAAACCTTGTGTTCTTACTTGCTTTCTGCTTTAAATTCTACATTTATTGCTCATTTATTTCTCATCATTTCCATTGATTGTTCTTGGGTATTTATCATAATAAATGCTCCAATCAATATTGTTTTAACCGATCAAAAGCCACATTAACCACCCATAAATATTTCGGTTAACAACAATTGGCGCTAGAAGGAGAATTTGTGACCTCCGTTTCCACAAGGAAGTTGCTTTGGAAAAATTTTGAAGAACGCTCACTGTTCTTCAAACCATAAGTCTCACTCAAATCACTTGTTCCTTACCTTTCCTTTCCAGAGAAGATCCTTCTCCGTTTTGAAGATGACGAAGGTTGGAAACGCCCGTTCGGTGGGGAAAATCTTACCCTATTCTTCTGGCATGGACACCATGCACGTTCATGAAGGTGAACAGCCCCAAGGTGATTTCACCCCACCGGGGGCATGGGGAATCGGCCCCCATCCCGCTTCAGAGTATCAAACCCACGAGCAGTTCGGGACGGCCATCAAGCTCCTTGAGGCTCGAGGCCGTGAGCTCACCATGGCTAACCACTGGTCCTTCTGCTCCCAGGAAGAGTAAAGGGAAAAAGAAGAAGAAGGCCCAACGAGCTCGGGACGGACCGGGATCCCCTAGCCGAGGCGATCGGCCCAGGGTCGGGACTGTCTTCGAACGACTTGGGTCATCTCGGCACTGGATTTCGAGTCAGTCTGAAACGGAGTCTAGGACCGGGAGCACCCGGCACGGCGAGCGGCCGAGGATCGCCAACCTACCAATAGGGCCCCGCACCTAGCGCGCCCCTGGAGCGCGAGGCCGAGAAAGGGTGTCGGCCAAAGATAGGTTGGGTCCGGCTCCGCCAGGGCACTCTGCACCCCGAACCCGGGCGGATTCTCGCGATGCTCTCCTCGTCGCCATGCGAGAGGAAGATCGACGAGATGGAATCCCATTTTGGGGCCCGCGATGGGCAGCCAAAGCGAAGCGCGGCGAATGAGCCTCTCTATGGAGGTCGAGCAGGCGCCGGTTCGGCCCAAGATCCTCCCCCTCAAATGCCCGTTTATGAGGGGAAGACTGACCCAGGAGACTCACCTCAATAAATACAACATTTACATGGTTGGAAGGGCGTCCGACGCGACCAAATGCCGCCAATTTCCACTAACTCGGGCGAGCTCGCCCACAAGTGGTATGTCTCTCTCCTGCCCGCTCGGTCGGCACCTTTAGCGAGCTAGGCGAAAAGTTCACCACCTACTTCGCCTCCAAGATTCCCAGAGCCGAAAACCGGCAGAGGCGATGGGAATCAAGCGGGGAAGGAGGAGAGCGATGAGGCCTACCTCGACCGCCTGGACGAGGTCCTTCTAAGCGGGAGCCGGTCGGAGGCGAGCTCCCGGCTACACGCAGCCCTCGGCCTAAGACCGGAATCCCACATGTTCCGGCACATGACCAAGAACTACCCCTCCTCCTACGCCGAATTCCGCCGACGAGCGGGCGAGCTTATCACTCGCGAAGTTGCTCGCTCGGAGGCCGGGCGAGGTTAAGGAGGAGGAGGAGGCGAAAAAGGGGAAGGCAACCCCCAAGGTAGCTCCGGCCGCCGAACCAACCCCAGCGGGAGGAAAGGCCAGCGAGAAGGCTTACGGGGGAACTTTAAGAGCTTCGAGGACAAACCCCGCACGCATCCGTCCAGGTCGTGGACAAGCTCAAGTACTCCCGGCCTTCGTTTTCAACGCGATCCAAAGACATCGGACTCGGTCCCCAAGCCCAAACCCATAAGGGGGGACCCAACCAAACAAAATCCTAACAAGTTCTCTGCGCCTACCACGACTCGCGGACACAACACCAGCCAAAGGCCGGGACCTCCTTAAACGGCTGCGGAGGTTGTTCGAGGATGGGCTTCTCGACAAGTACGTCAAGAGGCCCCTCCGCGGCCGGATCTTGAAGAACAGGCGCCCGGGCGGCAGAGGGTGGTCTCCCGAGAGGGTTGCGGCGGTTGAGGTCGCCACCGACATGGAGGCGTCGGGCGGCGAACTCCCGGCTGCTCGCCCGGCGGACGGATCAATATGATCAAAGCCGGGGGTAGCCTTGGCGGGCTGGTTGAGGTGTTCGGCCGGTCAAACAGGAAGAGAAAGGCCGAGGCTGCGGGCTATCGACCACGTCCACCTAATCGGCGCCCCTCCGGAGCCCACCATCTCCAAGGCTGCGGTAATCTCATTCTCAAATGCTGACCGCGAGGGGTTCTCTGCCCAAAGAATGATGCTCTGGTCATCTCGGCCAACATCCACGGAATGACCGTGGACCGGGTCTTGGTCGATAACGGCGGCCTTTCCGCAACATCCTCTTCAAGTCCGCCTTGGACTGGATGGGCAATCTCGCCAAATACATCAAGCCCTATGACCTCCAACTCCGTGGCTTCGGCGACACCGTCGTTTCGGCATATGGGAAGATCAAGCTGTCGGTCGAGCTAGTTGACTTTGCGAATGATAGGGTTAGGATAACTAGGCCTATTGAATTTGTAATCGTCGACTGCCGAACATGTATAACGGCTTTTGGTCGCCCTTTTCTTGAAACCTTTGAGGCAATCGCCTCTTCCTATTTCTCTTGTATTAAGTTCCCCACGGTCGAGGGGGAGGTCGGCACCATTAAGGGTGACCGAGAAAATGTCCAAGAAATGTTTGAACTACCCGTGTCCAGTTTAATTTCTGCACTCGGTTTAGATTTTTCGTCTATTCTCACCGTGGCCGAACAACAAAGTGCCGAGCTCCCTCGGGAGAACACTTTACCCAGCGAGCCCGGCGCCGAATGTAACGAGGCAACTCCAATGGATTGCTCAAATCCAACACAATCCGAGCATGCTCAAGGCGAAGCTCGCCCGCTCGGCCCGGCTCCCATGGAGCCCGGCCGAGCGAGCGAGCAAGACTTGGAGCCCCGCCTCGGTTTTGAACCCATGCCGCTAGACATTGACCCCGGGGAAACTTCCAAGACCCCAACGGTCAGCGTTTAAAACGCCTTGCCCGGTCGAAGAAGCTGGAGCGCATTCCGGTGGATTCTACTCGCCCGAACTTGAAGTCTTCATTGGCTCTAAGATACCCGCCGAAATGCGGGGGATGTCATAGACTTCCTCGAAGCGGCGTGGACGTCTTCGCTTGGTCACACCAAGATATGAGTCGGCATCGATCCAAAACACGCATGCCACCACCTTAAGATTGACCCAAGTCGCAAACCCGTCTCGCAAAAGGCGGAAATTCGGCCGGAGAAATACGCCGCTCTAGCCGAGGAAGTGAAAAAAGCGCTCGACAACAAGCTGATCGAGCAAGTCGAAGACGAGCCCCAATGGGTAGCGAACGCCGTGCTCGTTAAAAAATCTAACGGATCACGGAGGCTATGCATAGACTTCACGGACCTAAATGCGGCGTGCCGAAAGACCACTTCCCGTTGCCGCACATCGACCACCTGGTGGACAAGACGGCCCGGTCATGAAATGATGTCCTTCATGGACGCTTTTGCCGGCTATCACCAAATTCCGATGGCTATGGAGGACATCAAGCACACCTCCTTCCTCACTGAAAAGAACGTTTACTCTGGACTGTGGATGCCCTTCGGGTTGAAAAACGCGGGGCAACCTATCAAAGGCTGGTAAACAAGATGTTCGCCGAACAAATCGGAAAAACAATGGAGGTATATATAGGCGACATCGTCGTCAAAAGTGTGAAAAAGGAGGATCATTTGAGGGACTGGCCGAGACCTTCGCGATCCTCGGGAGTTCAACATGAAGCTCAATCCGAAGAAATGTAGTTTCGGGGTCGGCTCCGGCAAGTTCCTCGGCCACATCGTGAGCGAAAGGGGGATTGAAGCCAACCCCGCCCAAATCAAGGCCATCCTCGACATGGAGGAGCCTCGCAATGTCAAGCGAGTCCAGAGACTCACTGGGTGTCGGCGGCTTTGAACAGGTTCATCTCCCGCTCGGGCGACAAGAGTAAGCCTTTCTTCGCCACTATCAAAAAGCAAAAATTTTCATGGGGCAGAAAGCCGAGATGCCTTCCTCAAATTAAAGGAGTACCTCGCCAACCCCAACATTCTCGCCAAGCCGGTCTTTGGGCGAAGCTATTCTGTATTTAGCAGCCTCCGAATCCGCTCTAAGTCTTTGTACTTGTCGGGCGGAGGCGGGACCATCTCGCCGATCTACTTCGTCGGCCCGGGTTCTCCATGATGCCGAGCTCGAGATACACTCCGTTGGAGAAATTGGCATACGCGCTCATCATGAGTGTTAGAAAGGCGAGGGCCTACTTCTTCGATCATCAAGTCGAAGTCCTCACAACCCTCCCGCTTCGGCAAGTCCCGCAGGCCGGACACCGGCGGCCGCCTTTTAAAGTGGTCGCTCGAGATCGCCCAGTATGGCATTACATACGCGCCGAGGACGGCGATCAAAGGACAGGCTGGCGACTTCGTCGCCGAACTTACCTTTCCGCACAACCCTCAACCTTAACCTCCCGCCCGGAAGTTGTTCGTGGATGGCTCCTCGACACAATCTTGTTCGGGAGCAGGAATCGTTTTGGTCGGACCCGGAGGGGCAATGCTTCACGAACGCCGTCGGATTTCGAGTTCCCGGCCACTAATAACGAGGCCGAGTACGAGGCTCTGGTCGGCGGTCTAGAGCTCGCCGCCGCGGTCGGAGTCCGGCGTCTCCACATATTCATGGATTCTCTCTTGGTTGTAAACCGAGTTAAGGGAGAATATGAAGCCGCGGGGAGCAAATGATGAAGTACCAAGAGCTCGTCGCCTCCTTGTGCAAAAGGCTTCAGCAAGTTTTTATAGAGCAGATCCCGAGGGAACAAAACTCCCGGGCGGACGCCTTGTCCAAGCTCGCCACCTCGGAGGAGCGGCGGACATGTCCAACATCGTCCTCACGAAGCTTCGCCCGGCTCGGCTATCGGCCCGGCCGCGCAGTGGCTACCGTCCGGGTTGAGGAAGCGGCTGGATGACACCCATTATCCTTTACCTCAAGACCGGCACTCTCCCGAATGACCGAGTCAGGCCAGGCGGCTCGAGGCTGCGAGCGGCGAGGTACACTGATAGAGAATGCGCTTTATAAACGAAGTTTCTTTCTACCCCTACTCAAATGCGTCACTCAGGAGGGGCAGGCGAGGCGATCCTAGCGGACATCCACGACGGAGTCTGTGGAAATCACGCTGGGGGCAAGCGCTCGTTTATAAGACAATGAGGCAGGGGTACTATTGGCCCACTCTTCGGAAAGATGCAATTGCATACGCCAAGGCATGTCACAAATGCCAAGTCATGGCGCCCAACATCAAACTCTCTCCGGAACACACGAAATCAATCTTGACCTGGCCGTTCGCGGTGGGGATCAATTTAATCGGACCCTGCCGGTGGCGCCCGGGGGATGTAGGTTCGCCGTGGTCGCCGTCGACTATTTCACCAAATGGGCGGAAGCCGAACCGCTGAACAAGATTGATCGGCGAGGCCATCATCGATTCATATGGAAGAGCATCATCTGCAGATTCGGTCTTCCTAAGGCCATAGTTTCAGATAATGGCAAGCAATTCGACGGCTCGAAGTCCTAGAATTCTCGCGAGCGTTGGAAAATCAAAAGGCTATTCTCCACTCCGTACCACCCTCAAACCAATGGGCAAGTGGAGGCAATCAACAAAATAATAAAGCACACCCTCAAGGCCAAGCTTGAGGAAAGAAAAGGAAAGTGGGCTGCCACTGCCGGACGTCCTATGGGCTTACGGGGCTGACCACCAGAATTCGACGGGCGAGACCCCATTCGCTCTCGCCTTCGGCACCGAGGCTGTCATCCCGGCCGAGGTCGCTGTGCCGAGCTTCCGTGATTTCGCAGAGCTCGGTGAGAACAACGACCAAGCAAGGAGTCTCGACCTCGACATGTTAGAAGAACGCCGACTTGACTCGATTCACAAGAACGCGGCCTACAAGCGGCGTTCGAAAAGTATTACAACTCCAAGGTCAAGATCGGACAATTCTCGGTCGGCGACCTCGTCTTAAAAAGATCCACGGTCCCATAAGGGGTATTCGGCCCGAATCGGGAGGGTCCGTCAGTGGTGTCCAAGTGGTTACCCAATGGGGCGTACGAACTCGAACACTAGATGGCACTCCGGACCAATACCCGTGGAATGCGTGCCACCTCAAGAAATATTTTCGGTGAGCCGTCACCTAAGCCCTTTCTTGTAGCCTAGGAAGGTCTTGGGATGTCTCGGAGTGTTTATAATCCTTGTAAATTCTTGCAATTTTGCAAATTTTCATAATTAATAAAGCGAAGTTCCCAGAAATTGTCGAAAATCCTCGCAAGAGGTATCCTTGCGGACTCGCTCGAGGCCGACCGGCCAATAATGGGTCCCTCTCATACTCGCGCGGGCCGGGCAGTCCGCCGAGGTAGGGACTAGTCCCCATAAACTCCTCGCAGCTAGTTTAGCCTTATGGCGAGGTCCGCCTGCACCCCCATAAGCCGGGAGGCTCCTACTAAACTCCTCGTGACGCGTCCTGTTACCGTCCCGAGGTCACCCGACTTTCCGGGTCGGTGTGCCCCTCAAATTCCTCGCAACGAGCTTAGCCTCCGGCCGAGGTCTCCTAGCTTTTGGCTAGTGAGGTCCACAAGCTCCTCGGAGTTAGGACAGAAGTCGCGTGGTTAGGTCCTAGCGATCAGCCCAAAGCGCATAGCACGCCACTAGGCGCACTGTGCATGTCGCTGAAGTGCCACCGGGTTCTACCGGAGATAAAAGTCTCCCGGCGAGCTAAACGTACTCACGGCGAGCAACCACTTCAGAATTCATTCCTAGCGAGCGGTTCGGTGGTCAAGTCTCCTTTAGCGAGCACCTTCATCGCCTCGCCCCGACCGAACTCGCGATGCTGGAACCGGGTTTGGGCGACGAAGGATCCGGCGGTGTCAACCCGCCATGATACACTTGGGCGAGCTTAGCTCCTCAAGTAAATCCTTACTTGGCCAAAGCCGAACTCGCCAATGCCGAAACCAAGTCGGAAGGCACCGCCGAGCTACCTCTTGAACAAGTAAGGCCGGGCCTCGACAAGCCAAGAAAAGTTTGAAATATTCGGCAAAATTGTAAAAATTATGCCAAGTATTTTAAACGATTGTTATATAAGGACGGGCCGAGCTCCCTAATTTAATCCTTACTCGGCCAAAGTCCAAGCTCTCCCATGCCGAAACCAGATCGGGAAGGTATGGGTCAAGCTCTTCCCTTTGGCCAAGTAAGGCCGAGGCCGGATAGGTCATCGCAG